>OVBL01000404.1:0-338185 GCA_900406555.1 Pseudoturritis turrita
CAGCCTAGCCACTTCGGCAGCCTGATGCACTTCGGCAGCTTACTTCGGAACTTCGGCAGCCTGACTTCGCAGCTTACTTCGCAGCCTAGTCACTTCGGCAGCCCACTTCGGCAGCCCACTTCGGCAGCCTGACTTCGGCAGCCTAGCTCACTTCGGCAGCCCACTTCGGCAGCCTGACTTCGGCAGCTCACTTCGGCAGCCTAGTCACTTCGGCAGCCTAGTCACTTCGGCAGCCCACTTCAGCAGCCTGACTTCGGCAGCTCACTTCGGCAGCCTAGTCACTTCGGCAGCCCACTTCGGCAGCCTGACTTCGGCAGCTCACTTCGGCAGCCTAGTGACTTCGGCAGCTCACTTCGGCAGCTTCGCTTCGGCAGCCTGACTTCGGCAGCCTAGTGACTTCGGCAGCTCACTTCGGCAGCTTCGCTTCGGCAGCCTGACTTCGGCAGCCTAGTCACTTCGGCAGCCCACTTCGGCAGCTCACTTCGGCAGCCTAGTCACTTCGGCAGCCCACTTCGGCAGCCCACTTCGGCAGCTTCGCTTCGGCAGCCTGACTTCGGCAGCCTAGTCACTTCGGCAGCCCACTTCGGCAGCCTGACTTCGGCAGCTCACTTCGGCAGCCTAGTCACTTCGGCAGCCCACTTCGGCAGCCTCACTTCGGCAGCTCACTTCGGCAGCCCACTTCGGCAGCCTGACTTCGGCAACCCACTTCGGCAACCTGACTTCGGCAGCTCACTTCGGCAGCCTAGTCACTTCGGCAGCCCACTTCGGCAGCCTCACTTCGGCAGCTCACTTCGGCAGCCCACTTCGGCAGCCTGACTTCGGCAGCTCACTTCGGCAGCCTAGTGACTTCGGCAGCTCACTTCGGCAGCTTCGCTTCGGCAGCCTGACTTCGGCAGCTCACTTCGGCAGCCTAGTGACTTCGGCAGCTCACTTCGGCAGCTTCGCTTCGGCAGCTTCACTTCGGCAGCTTCATTTCGGCAGCCTAGTCACTTCGGCAGCCTAGTCACTTCGGCAGCCCACTTCGGCAGCCTGACTTCGGCAGCTCACTTCGGCAGCCTAGTCACTTCGGCAGCCCACTTCGGCAGCCTGACTTCGGCAGCTCACTTCGGCAGCCTAGTGACTTCGGCAGCTCACTTCGGCAGCTTCGCTTCGGCAGCCTGACTTCGGCAGCCTAGTGACTTCGGTAGCTCACTTCGGCAGCCTGACTTCGGCAGCCTAGTCACTTCGGCAGCCCACTTCGGCAGCCTGACTTCGGCAGCTCACTTCGGCAGCCTAGTCACTTCGGCAGCCCACTTCGACAGCCCACTTCGGCAGCTTCGCTTCGGCAGCCTGACTTCGGCAGCCTAGTCATTTCGGCAGCCACTTCGGCAGCCTGACTTCGGCAGCTCACTTCGGCAGCCTAGTCACTTCGGCAGCCCACTTCGGCAGCCTCACTTCGGCAGCTCACTTCGGCAGCCCACTTCGGCAGCCTGACTTCGGCAACCCACTTCGGCAGCCTGACTTCGGCAGCTCACTTCGGCAGCCTAGTCACTTCGGCAGCCCACTTCGGCAGCCTCACTTCGGCAGCTCACTTCGGCAGCCCACTTCGGCAGCCTGACTTCGGCAGCTCACTTCGGCAGCCTAGTGACTTCGGCAGCTCACTTCGGCAGCTTCGCTTCGGCAGCCTGACTTCGGCAGCTCACTTCGGCAGCCTAGTGACTTCGGCAGCTCACTTCGGCAGCTTCGCTTCGGCAGCCTCACTTCGGCAGCTTCATTTCGGCAGCTCACTTCGGCAGCTTCACTTTGGCAGCCCACTTCGGCAGCCTCACTTCGGCAGCCCACTTCGGCAGCCTGACTTCGGCAGCCCACTTCGGCAGCCTCACTTCGGCAGCCCACTTCGGCAGCCTCACTTCGGCAGCTTCATTTCGGCAGCTCACTTCGGCAGCTCACTTCGGCAGCCCACGTCGGCAGCTTCGCTTCGACAGCTCCGCTTCGGCCACGATCCACTTCGGCCGCGATCCACTTCGGCCACGATCCTCTTCGGCCAAGCTCCACTTCGGCCATGCTCCACTTCGGCCAACGAGCTCGCTTCGACTATGATACGAATCCACTTAGGCACGATACGAGCTCGTTTCGGCCGAAGTCATTTTTATACGAAACTGCTTGGCCGAAGTCAGAATCATACGAGACTGCTTGGCCGAAGTTAAAATCGTACGAAACTCTCCGGCCGAAGTCATACGAAACTGTCTGGCCGAAGTCATACGAAGCTGTCTGGCCGAAGTGATACGAAACTGTCTGGCCGAAGTCGATTCTATACAAAACCTGAAGACAACGCGGCCGAAGTCATTTTTATACGGAGCTGGAAGACGACGCGGCCGAAGTCATTTCTATGCAAGGACGACAAGCCCATCTCCGGCCCGCGCTGGGACAAAAGCCCACGAAGTCAAACCGACTCACGAGAACAGAAATCCCGAAGGATTGGGAAGTTTTCCTAATCCCTTTAGGATTGACCTGAACGACTCAAACTAGTATATATATCGATGTACATCTCTTGATAAAGGGATCCGCAATTTTACTTAGCAAAGAAAACCCTAAACTTTTTTTGCTCTCAAACTCTTGTACGCAAAAGCTTTCTTAACAGCTTAATAAAAACCATCTTTGGATCTCTCCGTTCGTGGTTCATCCGCAGAAATTTCATCCCCCTTAACAAACCTCCGACAAATTCTAATTGTGTTGATTTCGACTCCCACAACCACCAAAACCGCTTTATTGCGCTTGTAATTTGGTTGATGATCTTCACTTGAAGTAGGAAGCATGACATGCAATAAGTGGGTAGAGCTGTAACTACTGCTTTTATCATCGCTTCTTTGCCTGCAAGGGATAACAGTTTTGAGTACCAACTTTCTAACTTTTGTACCACTCTTTGCTTTATGTAAGAAAAGGTATTATATTTATTTTTCCCAACTATTTCAGGCAATCCCAAGTATCTCCAAAAACCTCATGTTCTAGAAATTCCTTTAAGATTGAAATTCCATTCCTAGAATCTGACTAGTTTCCTTGCTGAAGGTGATAGCCGATTTTTGAAAATTAACATTTTGGCCTGTTACATTTCTACAAACTCTTAGGGTTTCCATCAATGCTTTGCAATCTTGTAATGTTGCACGGCAAAAGATTAAAGAGTCATCGGCAAATAATAAATAAGATATTGGTGGTCCATTTCTACTTGCTTTAAAACCATGAATATTCTTTTGCCGAATCTCTTTTTGTATTAAATGTGAGAACCCTTCCGTACAAATTAAGTAAAGATAGGGAGATATTGGATCACCATGGCGTATTCCCCTACTTTGTTTGATCTCTCTAGTTGGTATTCTATTGATGAGGACTGAATATGTCACAGAGGTTATACAAGCCATGATCCACCTGCACCATTGATTTGGAAACCAAGCCTTCTCAACATTAGCTCTGTGAGATTAATTGATTACCTTGGAAAATACTTCTCCGTGCATAACTTGATCGACTTCCTTTCTTTGCATCTAACAAAGTTGTTTTTGAGTAATACTTTGCTTTGTAGACCTTTGTTAGAAGTGATTGAGGTGATTGCAGTAATCTCAAACTCTATTTAGCTAGTAGAGCGACATTGAAATCTCTTATGTCTCTAATTCCTAACCCTCTATCAGCCTTTGAATTAGTTATTTTACTCCATGTTATCCATGGGATTTTGTGCTTGTCCCTACTTGTAGACCACCAAAACTGCTTGATTGTGCTTGTAATTTGGTTGATGATCTTCATTGGAAGTAGGAAGCATGACATGCAATAAGTGGGTAGAGCTATAGCTACTGTTTATATCATTACTTCTTTACCTGCAGGGGATAACAGCGTTGAGTACCAACTTTCCAACTTTTGTACCACTCTTTGCTTTATGTAAGAAAATGTATTATATTTATTTTTCCCAACTATTTCAGGCAATCCCAAGTATCTCCCAAAACATCAAGTTCTAGAAATTTCTGTAAGATTGAAATTCCATTCCTAGAATCTGCACTAGTTTCCTTGCTGAAGGTGATAGCCGATTTTTTAAAATTAACATTTTGGCATGTTACATTTCTACGAGCTCTTAGAGTTTCCATCAATGTTTTGCAATCTTGTAATGTTGCACGGCAAAAGATTAAAGAGTCATCAGCAAAGAATAAATAAGATATTGGTGGTCCATTTCTACTTGCTTTAAAACCATGAATATTTTTATGCTGAATCTCTTTTTGTATTAAATGTGAGAACCCTTCCGTACAAATTAAGTAAAGATAAGGAGATATTGGATCAGCATGGCGTAATCCCCTACTTTGTTTGAAATCTCTAGTTCGTATTCCATTGATGAGGACTGAATATGTCACATAGGTGATACAAGCCATGATCCACCTACACCATTGATCTGCAAAACCAAGCCTTCTCAACATGAGCTCTGTGAGATTAATTGATTACCTTGGAAAATACTTCTCCATGCATAACTTGATCGACTTCCTTTCTTTGCATCTAACAATGTTTTTTTTTAGTAATACTTTGCTTTGTAGACCTTTGTTAAAAGTGATTGAGGTGATTGCAGTAATCTCAAACTCTATTTAGCTAATAGAGCGACATTGAAATCTCTTTATGTCTTTGATTCCTAACCCTCTGTCAGCCTTTGAATTAGTTAGTTTACTCCATGTTATCCATGGGATTTTGTGCTTGTCCCTACTTGTAGACCACCAAAACTGCTTGATTGCGCTTGTAATTTGGTTGATGATCTTCACTGGAAGTAGGAAGCATGACATGCAATAAGTGGGTAGAGCTGTAACTACTGATTTTATCATCACTTCTTTGCCGGCAAAGGATAACAGCTTTGAGTACCAACTTTCTAATTTTTGTACCACTCTTTGCTTTATGTAAGAAAAAGTATTATATTTATTTTTCCCAACTATTTCAGGCAATCCCAAGTATCTCCAAAAACCTCATGTTCTAGAAATTCCTGTAAGAATAAAATTCCATTCCTAAAATCTGCACTAGTTTCCTTGCTGAAGGTGATAGCCGATTTTTGAAAATTAACATTTTGGCCTGTTACATTTCTACAAACTCTTAGGGTTTCCATCAATGCTTTGCAATCTTGTAATGTTGCACGGCAAAAGATTAAAGAGTCATCAGCAAAGAATAAATAATATATTGGTGGTCCATTTCTACTTGCTTTAAAACCATGAATATTCTTTTGCTGAATCTCTTTTTGTATTAAATGTGAGAGCCCTTCTGTACAAATTAAGTAAAGATAGGGAGATATTGGATCACCATGGCGTATTCCCCTACTTTGTTTGATCTCTCTAGTTGTTATTCCATTGATGAGGACTGAATATGTCACAGAGGTGATACAAGCCATGATCGACTTGCACTATTGATCTGCCAAACCAAGCCTTCTCAACATTAGCTCTGTGAGATTAATTGATTACCTTGGAAAATACTTCTCCATGCATAACTTGATCGACTTCCTTTCTTTGCATCTAACAAAGTTGTTTTTGAGTAATACTTTGCTTTGTAGACCTTTGTTAGAAGTGATTGAGGTGATTGCAGTAATCTCAAACTCTATTTAGCTAGTAGAGCGACATTGAAATCTCTTATGTCTCTAATTCCTAACCCTCTATCAGCCTTTGAATTAGTTATTTTACTCCATGTTATTCTTGGGATTTTGTGCTTGTCCCTACTTGTAGACCACCAAAACTGCTTGATTGTGCTTGTAATTTGGTTGATGATCTTCACTGGAAGTAGGAAGCGTGACATGCAATAAGTGGGTAGAGCTATAGCTACTGCTTTTATCATCACTTCTTTACTTACAGGGGATAACAGCTTTGAGTACCAACTTTCCTACCACTCTTTGCTTTATGTAAGAAAATGTATTATATTTATTTTTCCCAACTATTTCAGGCAATCCCAAGTATGTCCCAAAACCTCATGTTTTAGAAATTCCTATAAGATTGAAATTCCATTTCTAGAATCTGCACTAGTTCCCTTGCTGAAGCTGATTGGCAAAACCATGAATATTCTTTTGCTGAATTTCTTTTTATATTAAATGTGAGAGCCCTTCCGTACAAATTAAGTAAAGATGATATTGGATCACCATGGCGTATTCCCCTACTTTTTTTGATCTCTCTAGTTGGTATTTCATTGATGAGGACTGAATATGTCACAAAGGTGATACAAGCTATGATCCACCTGCACCATTGATCTGCAAAACCAAGCCTTCTCAACATTAGCTCTATAAATCTCCATTCCACTTTACCAAACGCTTTTGCAATGTCCAATTTCAGTGCCATGAAGGATTGAGCTAACTTCTTTGTTTGAAGAGAGCGCATTAGCTCATGAGCAACGAATATATTATCAGTGATAAGTCTCCCCGGAATAAAGGCTGACTGGTTTTCTAAAATTATTTGATTTAGCCATGGCTTCTAAAGGTTTTCTGCTAAAGGTTTTCTGCTAGAAGTTTTTAGATGATTTTATAAGACACATTGCAGAAACTGATAAGCCTATAATTGATGACTTCTAAAGGAGACTCAGTCTTAGGGATTAGGCAAATGTGGGTATTATTTATCTTAGGGTCAAGGTAGCCTTGATTAAAAAGTGCTTCACATATTTAACCACACCTTTGCCTATTGTTGACCAGTTATGCTTGTAGAAGCCAGCATTGAAACCATCAGGACCTGGTGCTGTATCAACATTGATCTTTTCCAGAGCATGATATACTTCCTCATCCGTAACAGGTTTGGTCAGTTGTATATTCATCTCTGGTGTCATCTAAGGCCTCACATTTTGCAGTATTTTTTCCGGGTCTTCACTGCAATCAGACGAATAAATATCATTAAAATAAGAGATAATAACTCTTTGAATATCCTTGTCCTGAAACCAAGTTCTGCCTTCACCATCCGTAATGGAAATAATCCTATTGAAATTTCTTCTTTGTTTAATCTTTTCATGGAAATATCTTGTATTTCTGCCACCTGCCTGAAGCCATTGAACTATACTTTTGGTTCTCCAATACTCTTCTTCTAATCTATACTCACGATTCAGATCAGATTTGAGCTTATTTATATAAGAGAAGTTTAGAGAATTAGAGTCATATGCTTTATGGAAAAGGTCTTTAAGCTCTTGTATCTTCTTATGGGAGTTTACTGCCTGAGTAGACCTCCATTTTTCCAGTCCACTTCTGCATCTTTTGAGAGCTTCATAAAAGATTTCTGGTGGTAGGGATTCACATTCTTTATTCCATGTTCTTTGAACTGCTTGCTTAGCTTCTGGATTAAGCCTCCACCTGTTATCATATCTGAAAAGTTTGACCCCTTTCCATTTCCTAGCTTCTGTATTCAGCAGTAATGGTCTATCATCTGATCCCATACATTTCAAAATTTGAACATACGCTCTGGGGAATGTATCCTGCCATTCGGCGTTTGCTAGCACTCTATCTATTCTAGTCTTCACAAAGTGCTTGTACCTTTGTCCTACCCATGTGAATTTGCCTCCTATAGTTTTCACTTATGTAATCCTACCACATTAGCATACTTCTAAAAAGAGCAAAAGAAGATTATGATCTAGTTGGGCCTCCTTACTTTTCTCCATTGCTCTTTATCTCATTAAAATCTCCAAGGACTACTCTCGGCTTGTCCATGTATAAACCTGCTTCTGCTAGATTCATCATCCTTTCCCACAGTTTGCTTCTTGGTTTTCTTTCCGGATTTCCATAAATATAAGTGAGACAAAAAGTAACCTAGCCATTAGTAATGTACATATCCATATAATGAAGAGTAGGTGATCTTACAAAGCTGCATTTGATCTGATCACCCCAAAAAATGGCAAGGCCTCCACTTAGCCCATATGATGGAATCACAAAATGATGAGCATAGTTTAGCCGTCTACTTATGCCTTGAACATAGTTTTAACTATTTTTAGTTTCTACGAGGAACATGATATCAGGAGATAGGATTTTCCTGATATCCTCTAGATACTGAATTGTCAGGGGGTTCCCCATCCCTTGACAATTCTAATGTAAAGCCATCATGGCTCCTGTGGTGGTTTTGGGGAAACCATCAAACCTTTTTCTCTCCAGTGTCCTTGAGTTTTCTGTTTACTAGTGGAACTCAGATCATCAACCTCATGTTCTTCAGCTTTGTGCTTTGACCCTCTACTTGATGAAGAACCAGCTTCCCTAACAAACTGTGGTAAATCTCCTCTATTACCAGGAGAATGTGGAGATTGACTATCTCCAACAGCCATTATTCTGTTGAACTCTGAATTTGCCTCAATTTATCTTTGTTCTGATGAAGCAGTTTGATCTATCTGTTCTTCCTTCTCAAATTGCATGTCTTCATCCCTACTGTACTGATCATACTTGTCTTCCTCATTCTGCTCTATGAACTCTCCCATCTCCTCATTCTCCATATCAGGTGGATGTTGGTTCACTGGTGGAAATTCAACAATTGGAAGGACAGGTTGCATAATCATCTCTTGACAAATAGAGTTATCGTGAGTTAGCGAGCCACATCTTCTACAGAACATTATTAGCTTGTCATATTCGAAGCTGAGTAGTATCGGCTCACCACCATCCTCTAGATCTAGATATCTAGTGAATATCAATTTGCGGTTTACATCCATTGTAATCCTTACCCATACTTCAGCTGGAGTATCTCTTGTAGGTTCCTTGATATAAGCTTCATCAGCTCTTCCTAGAGGCACTCCTATATCTAGGATCATTTGCAAGTTCCTGTGTTCGTTTGGAAGATTAAAAATTTGAACCCAGAACGAGATATCATGCAAATACCTGGGATTATTCCGATTTGACCACTGATCTACTGCTACCATTAGCTCCTTAAAAGACCACGGTCCTCCTTCTAACACAGACATCGGATGGTGTTCCGTATTGAAGAAAAACTGCACAGTACCATCATCATTAACATGTCCATGGACTCTTCCTTCCATTCTCCGGGCCACTGGTAGAGTATTCTTTAACCATTTGGGCTTTTGGTACTGAGGATTTAGACATCAGACAACCAAGCTTCACTCCCTGTTCGGTGCTGTTTGTCGCCTTGTTTATGCCGGAAGCGGGATTGGTACTTGATCTGCTCCAAGGCTTAACTGTTGAAACGCTTTCCAGATTTCTCGATCCATAATGTCCAGATAACCGAGAGATCTTGATTTAGTAAAAAAAAAAAAGGTTTTGAACTGAGATTTGAGAAATTTTTTCCGAATCGATCGTTGGAATCAAATTCGCACTGGGCGAAAGAAAACCTTAGAACTCTCGGGAACTAATCTTTCGGTAACCGATTCTTATAAAATTTAGAGATATTTAACTTGTACTTTAGCAGCATATTTAAATATAATACATTGAGAGCGTACATATGGTAATCTTAGAGAAAAGAAAATGTACAGAGGAATATTCTAGAAGATGAATATATGGAATATATCCTAATATAATCTTTATCTTTTGGATCTTCAGACTACCCTTTGTATATTTTGCACTTTGTATGGAGAAGATTCTTCATTTTCATGAAGAATTTTTTTAATCTCTATTTCATAATCTTATTTTAATTATGTATTTCCTTATCTTAGTTTTTGTTTCCTCTTTTATAATGTGTGAGTAGTCTTTTATATAGATTATGGACTAGGTAAATTAGGTTGATTATAAGTTGTATTATGATGGTTAAGGCTTAGTTTATTTATTTCTCTTCATTTGAGGTGTGTTTAAGACTAGATTTAAATTGATAATCAAAATATAGATTATGGTCTTTTTGCGTTCGGAATGTGTTTGTGAAAATGTTTAGGAAAATTTCAAATGAGCATTTCATACTTAACTCTTTGAAACTTGATGATTAATGTGATTTGTTGGTTTATGGACTTGCGCTTATTGCTTTTTCGTTTCCCTAACCGCAAACGAAATTTTATGATAATTAGGTAATTAAGAAAGGGATTAAGACCATAGAAATGGATTAGACTAATTAGTGGGATCTTTGCCTTACAGATGAATTTGATTGTGAGCTTAGCATCATTACCCAATGGATAGTCTTCCCTAGTCAATTGTCTTGCCTATAATTCATAGCTTTCTTAATTGATTTTATCTTGTACTTTTCTAGTCTTTTAATTTGTTTACTTGCTTAGTCTTGATTTGTATCTTAATTAGTAGTATTTGTCTTGTTTAATTATTAGCATTTTCTTTTAATCTAATGTCTTAGTCTTGTGTTAGTTTTAGCATTACAAAAACCCAAAAACAATCTTAGCTTAGCTTAATACATTTTTGCATTCTTAGTGGGTTTGATTGTAATCTTTTTGTGGTTCGACCCCTAATAATGCTTTGATTGTTTTGCACTTGGGTTAATTAAGGAATTAAAACTTCATCCTATCAAAACCTACCGTTAGCTTGCTCGAAGACACGACCAAAGCATTGTTGGTCCATCCGTCTTCATAATTTGTTGAATATGCATCAGATTGCGAAATCGTGCCATCCACGAAACTAAATTTCTTGCGAGCTTTCAAAACAAGAAGGATACTTGCTGCCAATTCATTATAGTTTGAACCTTTTAACGTTGGTTGAGAGATCAAAGTCTCGAGGTGAGATGATTCTCCGAAAAACCTCTGCTTTCGGCTGTGGTACACTAGCGAATGCAGCACACTAAATTCTTTATTGTGTTCGTCGTGTATGGTCGATTGGAAAGAGTAGAAAGTGATGGGTGATGAAAAGAATTCGGTGGAAGAGAAAGAGACAAGAGATAAATGAGGTGAAATCGAAAAAAAGAGCCAGTAATGTCAATTGGTCGAATCGATAAATATATGAAATCTTAGAATGAGGGCTTTGATATCATGTAAGCAAATAAATGTGTATAAAAAATTTATGTTGTATTTTAAAATGCGTATAAGAGTATATTTATATAAGTAGGTTAAACATTAATCTAAGTCCTAATAGTAAATTACCGAAAAAGACATGTGCAAGATTATGTCACAACACTCAAAAGATGGTATACTTTTATTTAGGGAAAATAGTTGTCAGCTACACGAAGTATAGGGTAATATGTAGAAAACCACCGGAAGTATAGAAATGTGCTGTAAACTACACCAAGTTATATGCGAATTGTACCGACATACACGAAGTATGTAAAGTCATGCTGCGAACATCAATTTGGATTTTTGAAGCTAAAAACGGGATTTTGGGGTTAATTTGTAATTAAATTTTCTTAAACACGATTTAATCGAATATCCGACCCGATTCAGTTTTTCATTTTAACCGGGCCAGATTTTAAATTCGGCCCAAAATTCTTGACCCATGTATACCCGACCCGGGTTTGTCAAAACAAAAAAAAACTGAGAATCGTTCTTCTTCTTCCTCGCGATTTATAGTTCTTAGGGTTCTTGGGATAAAATTTGGGGGTTTTCCATTTTGAGAGTTTCGGGTTCGATTGAGAGAGATAGAGAGAGAATATCGGGAGATATTTTGATTGTGAGAGTTTGAGGTCACGATTGAGAGGGTTTCTTTGTTGTTCATCGTTAGATTCAGTCATCAAAAAGATGAATGAGGTATGGAGTCTCTCTTTTTCGTTTTGTTCTATTGTCTATTGATTATAAGTAAGTTATGGCCGGAATTTGGTTAATTAGTTGTTGTGGTTGTGTTGTTGACTGTCTTTTGACTCATTGACAGTGGCGATATAGATGTGAAGGTGAAGTGCCATCATTCAGGGCGTTTCAAAACTGAAGGAGGTAAGCTAAATTATGTAGATGGGAAGGTTGATAATTTCACTGTTCTTTCAAGCACCATCTTTGAAGACGTTGTCTTGGAGATGGTTGGTAATATCAGTGTGAATCGTATCGGAAATATGTGGTACATTCTTCCATTTGAAGACTTTAAAGATAGGAAGCCTTTGTGGAAATATGTCGATGAGAATAGGAGAAAGATGAGTCTTGCAGGGCATTGAGGTGGAGAAATCGTAATTATCATACAAAATCCAGAATTGGATGAGGTAAACAACGTTGTTGGTAATGGAGAAGACGGTCTCAGTGGTTGTAGTGATGATGATTGCAATGAGGATGACAATGAAGGGGGCAATGAGGATGACAATGAAGATGCAAATGAGGATGATGAGATTGCTCAAGAGAACATGGTGGTGTTTAGCAATGTTAATTATGATGATGAGATTCTGGATGAAGAAGAAACGTATCCTGATACAGAGTCAGATGATGAAGAAGAAGATGCTCGTAAGATGGCTAGAGATGGGTTGCTAGATGGTATTTTTAGCTTGAGGCAGATATTCTCCACTGGGGATGAATTCAAGGAGAACGTGATAAACTACATTCTGAAAGAAAGGCGCAATGTAGTCTTTGATCGCTGGGACAAGGAAAAACTTGGGGCTAAATGTAATGGAAGAGGATGTGAATGGCGTATCTATTGTTCAATAGAAAAACCGATTCAAACGTGGATGGTAAAAACGTATGTAAATAAGCATACTTGCCATCCAACTGGAAAGTGCAAGCTGATTAGGAGTCTTATCATTGCTGATCTCATTTTAGAAGACATAAGGAGGAAGCCTGAAATGAGTGGACCAGACATAATGTATGAAATGCAAAAAAGGCACAACATCATTGTTTCTAAGGACCAGGGTCGTGCTGCAAGGAGATTAGCATTGGATGAGCTACAAGCTGCGTGCAATGAGCAATTTGCTAGGTTGAGAGACTATGAGATGGAACTCCTAAAGTAAGTAGATGATGCTTCTGTTTTTTTTAAGTTTATGTTTTCTTGTTAGTATGTCTCTTTGTTAATTGTCTTTGCATTATCTGTTTTGTTTTTGATGCTGCTGCTTCTCATGTGTTCTCATGTGTTCTAGAGCAAACCCTGGCACAATGGTAGAGATCAAGACCACGACAAAAGTTGATGGATCTGAGCAGTTTAGGAGTTTCTATGTCTGCTACGAAGCACTTAAGATTGCATGGAAGCAGAACTGTAGGCCTATAATTGGGTTGGATGGAACATTTCTGAAGAATTCCATTCAAGGGATATTGTTGACTGCTGTTGGAAGAGACCCGAACAATCAGATTTACCCTATAACATGGGGCGTGGTTTCAGTAGAGAATAATGACAACTGGCTGTGGTTTATTCAGAAGATAAAAGTCGACTTGGATTTAGGCAGTGGTGAAGATGTTACAATCATCTCAGATATGCATAGAGGTCTGATAAATGGTATCAAGTTCTGGAAAGTTTATGGTGGAAATCTCATTGAAGCACCACCTTATAAGCGTCCTCCAGGAAGACCTCCAGGCAAAGCAAGGATCAAAGGTGTCCATGAATCTCCAACTAAGGGTAAGACAAAGGTAAGTCGCAAAGGACGAGTACCTCATTGTGGACTATGTGGGCACGAAGGACACAACATAAGAAAATGTCCCTGCGAGGTAACTTTCTTGCTTTCTTTTGATATTTTGAGTCTTTGTGCCTTCTTTTCTATCTTCTAAATGGTTCCGTGATTTAATTTTCGTAGTCTCAAGAAGATAGGGCAAAGAGAAGGCGGCTCAACGAGAAAGCTCGAGTTCAAGGTCAAGTGCAAGCTCACATGGAAGCTCAAGTGGAAGACGTTTCATCAACTGCACCTACGCCAAGCCAACTAGAATACGATGCTTAGCATCGGTGTATTTATTTTCTTTTGCTATAATTACTCGGCTAAGTTTGTTTTTGGTTTGAAAATTATTAAAAGCTACTAAACTATGTAGACTACTCGGCTAACTTGTTGTTTTTTTTAACTTATGATCTTTTGATTTTTAATCAACTGTATGATCTTTTGATCTTTGTTTCTTTGTATTCACTTAATTCACGCCATTTTTATTACCTTTCTACTACTCTCTAAACTACATCACCAAACCTTATCCATACCATATAACACACTTAGAAGATGATCACAATACATTAAACCGAAGTACTAATTAAAAGACAATACAGTTTTGACATACTAATTATTAACCGAGAACAACGACTCCAATGGAACATACAAGCAATCCCATTATTATAGTTATAGTCATGCGTAGACGATACATTTCGGCTTCAATATCAACCAACTTACTCTCCAACTCAAGCTCTCTAGCATTCTTCTCTTCATCTTCACTATCAATTGATGATATCTCTTCATCTTTGGCCAGCCGAAAACCTCTCCTTCCGAGCTCCCACAGACTTGTTCCTGCTGTTACATGATGATACCGAACTCAATTCCATCTAGAAATGAAAATTTGCAAAACGCTAATAAGAGAAGGAGTCGAATTCAACCAAACTCATTAAAATGTCAAAATCACCACATTCAACGAAACCTAGGTATTTCGCAACATACCTTGTTTCTTCAAATCGTATTGTGCTCCGCTACTCTCTCCCAATATTCTCTCTCTATCTCTCTCAATCGAACCCGAAACTCTCAGAATTGAAAACCCCCAAATTTTATCCCAAGAACCCTAAGAACTATAAATCGCGAGGAAGAAGAAGAATGATTCTCAGCTTTTTTTTTGTTTTGACAAACCCGGGTCGGATATATATGGGTCAAGAATTTTGGGCCGAATTTAAAATCTGGCCCGGTTAAAATGAAAAACTGAACCTGGTCGGATATTTGATTAAATCGGGTTTAAGAAAATTTAATTACAAATTAACCCCAAAATCCCGTTTTTAGCTTCAAAAACCCAAATTGATGTTCGCAGCATGACTTTACATACTTCGTGTATGTCGATACAATCCGCATATAACTTGGTGTAGTTTACAGCACATTTCTATACTTCGGATGATTTTCTACATATTACCCTATACTTCGTGTAGCCGACAACTATTTTCCCTTTTATTTACAATAGATAGCTACATATTGTTTACTTTTATTTTTGTCGCTTACAAAGATAAAGATATATATTATTTTTATTTTTTTGCTAAGTTAAATCGTAACTTTGATTTACATATGACGCTACTCTTAATTATTGTCCAATCATAAAAAGAAAAATATCAGATTATTTATTTATTTATATTTGCCGGTTGAAAGGGTGATTGATTATCATCATCCTCATCTTCACCATCAAAGTTGCATCGCCGAAAATGGCGAACATCGGCGTAGCGACGGTGACTAACAATCAGGTCATTCTCCGCGACTACGTGAGTGGATTCCCTAAGGAATCCGACCTCTACATTGCCGCAACCACCGTCGACCTACGTGTACCTGCCGGATCCATGACGGTTCTAGTGAAGAATCTCTACTTATCTTGCGATCCGTACAGCCGCATTCGCATGCAAAAGCCAGATTTCTCATCCCCTGCTTCGGTCGCTCACGCTTACACTATCGGCAAGGTATAGAAGTGAAAAATCTCTGGGAATTGCTTTGGACTTCACTCTGTGTGTTAAAGATTTGATTTTGTTGTGGTTGCAGCCAATCTCTGGGTTTGGAGTGTCTAAAGCAATAGTTTCTGGGCACCCAAATTACGAAACAGGAGATTTACTTTGGGGAAAAGTTGGATGGGAGGAGTATAGTGTTATTACTCCAACTCCTTCACATTTCAAGATCCACCACACTGATGTTCCATTATCTTTCTACGCTGGACTTCTTGGTATGCTCGCTCAAGTTGCTCCACTTGGCTATACAATCTTGATTTGCTTCTTTATATGAGTGTTGATATTAAGCATCATAGGTCATGATGGTCTAGTCTTGGATCATTAATTTGTGGTACTTCATCACAAAGTTGCAGTTCTCCAGCACAACTTAATGAATTTTTTTGCTTACAATCATGTCAAAAAATTTCGTTTGGATTGCTAAAGAAATCTAATAGCCTTGCTTAAATCTATAGTAGATGATTGTTTTGATCGGAAAACATTGTTTTTTCATAGGGTTTCAATACTTTACTTAGTATCCATAATCTGTTTTCCCCTCTTCTGTTCTTAACAGGCATTCCCGGTCTCACTGCCTATGTTGGGTTTTACGAAATATGTTCTCCTAAGAAAGGAGAGACTGTTTTTGTATCAGCTGCATCTGGTGCAGTTGGTCAACTTGTGGGACAGTTTGCAAAGATGGCGGGCTGCTATGTGGTTGGAAGCGCGAGCAGTACAGAGAAGGTATCTTGATCTCTTATTAAAGAGTAATGCAATTCAAATTTCGATTTTGTCTTTCCATCAAGAGAGTGATTTGTGCCCTTTTTCATTTCTTTGTTATAGGTTGATCTTCTCAAGACTAAGTTCGGGTATGATGACGCTTTCAATTACAAGGAAGAGCAGGATCTTAGTGCTGCCCTGAAGAGGTCAGTAAATAAGCTCTTATTTATGAGTGCAATAAGTTCGATTTTGTAAGAAAATTTGGTTTGGTTTCGGTTTGTGGATTAATCAGGTGTTTCCCAGAAGGAATAGACATATACTTCGAGAACGTGGGAGGCAAAATGTTAGACGCAGTGCTCCAAAACATGAATGCACATGGCCGAATCGCAGCGTGTGGAATGATCTCACAGTACAATTTGGAGGAAGCAGAAGGTTTACATAACATAGCCACCATTGTTTACAAACGAATCCGGATGCAAGGTTTTGCAGCTGTCGAATTCTTTGATAAATACTCCAAGTTTTTGGATTTCGTGCTTCCGTACGTAAGAGAAGGAAAGATAACATATGTTGAGGATATAGCTCAAGGACTCAAGAACGGACCTTCTGCTTTGATTGGACTCTTCCACGGTAAGAACGTTGGGAAACAACTTGTTGCAGTTGCTTGCGAGTGAGATTAGATGTGGTTATTACCGTTTGTTTTAGCTGTTGTCGGAAATTTGATCCGTCTGTACAAGCCGAGACAATGCTTTGTTTGTTGGTATCATAACTAATTGGACTATCGTCAAATGTTTACTATATAATAGCATGAGCAATACGCGGATTTAGTTATGGTTTTTGTGTGATACTAAATATGTGCATAAAGGTTGAATTCGACATTGTTGTTCATCATACATTTTTCATAATTCCTTGTAATGATGTCCGAACATTAGTTTCGTATGTTTATGCAAAACCGTTCGTTCTTTAATAATTAGAACTCAAATAATGTTGCGAGTGACAAATTATATTTTTTTTCTTCAAAAAAGTAAAATAATTTGATAGTAAGAGGTGTTAATTCTGGCCGAGAACCTGCGGGTTGAGCATATTTCAACCCACCATAGGACTGGTTAAGGTTATAATGTGAGATGCCCAAAATATAGCGGGTGTCGTCCGTAGTGGTCTCAAATGGGTTAAACCCGCAAGGACAACAAGCCAACCCACGGATACCATTTTGTTTAAACTAATGAGCCATAAAGCTCAAAAAACTAAGTTAGGATGGATAATTAGCTAAATAACAATGACAAGATGTATAGTTAATTGAACTATTGAAGTTTGGATGGCTTTTTAGGGTTTACCTCTTTGACTTGTAATTTTGATAAGAACAAGATCTGAAAATATTTACTTTTCTCCAAAATACCAATATTTTTTATGTTCTTGCTTCTCTGTTGTTTTCTCTTTCCTTTCTCTTTGTATTTTTTTGTTGTTTTTACAATTTATCTTGTTGTGTCTCTTTTTTTTCTCAATTCATTAATTTCATTGGTGAAACAACTTGTTTGTGATTAGAAAAAATGAAATACAAAAATATTTTGAGATTTCGATTTCTCGCATCACCAGTTAAGATCTAATAATTATAAGTTTAGGCGAAGATTCCGTATATATCAAGTGAGATCTGATGCAAATTTGACGATGACTAAGGTGCCGGTGGTGATGAAGACGATACCGCCGACAATTTTTGTTAATGTCTTTACAGTGCCGACAACACACCATCACAGAACGCCTCTCCCCCACCGCACACATCCATTGGAACTTATCCTCTCTTCGGTGAAGATCCAGTTAAAAGTTTTCGTTCTAGTAAGTCGGACGCACCGAGTTGACTCAATGAGCTGAGTTCGAGTGGACCAGGAAATTATAAACATTTTGTTTACCTATAATATTTTTTTAACGCGACAACTTAATTATTACATGTTAGCTTTCATATTCTCCGTCGATACATGAACCTTTTTCCAGATGTGGTCATTTGGTTCCTATCGGAAACTGGTGAATGAAATATGTTGTACCTTTGAGTTTGAAATTTGTCTTCTACCGCTAACGTATATAATAGCGGATAACGATTTATTTATCGGAAATATGTATTTTTAGATATTTAATAATTTAATATATGTATACTCTATTATTACTAAGTAGAAAGAGTTTTCTTGTTAATTCATTGTTAGAAAACTAACATGTATATTAGCGGCTAACAATTTATTTACTGGTAATCGTTAGATGTTTTGTGATTGAATACACTAATACTCTATTTATTACTTATTAAAAAGAGTTAATTTGTTAACAATGGATTGTGTCTAATTGGTGACAACATCATAATTTTTCAGAAGCTACCAAAGATATAAGTACATTGGTATGGCTATTTCTAAATTTTAAATTAGTTTTCTAAATTCGTTATTAGACCGCTAACATATATAATAGCGGATAACAATTTATTTATCAGTAATATGTATTGTTAGATGTTTAATGATTGAACACATTCAACATAACTAGCCAAATCCAATGTTACACATCTAACAAACAGTGTAGTGGCCGAGAATGAATTAGTTATCTGATACAGTCCCATAAGAGCAAATATGGGGCACAAGATTCACATTGCTAGCTCTGACGGCGAGATTCACGGTGCTCGACAGTGGGCCATTTTCCGATAAAACCCACTAGAGAATGCCTTGTTGTTATTCTCCGGAAACGAATTCGTTCGCCAAAAATCTGTAAAAAATATGACCATTTCCACCAAAGATATTGTTGTTGTATCGGTCATAAAGCTTTTGGTGCCCCACGGAGATATGTATGGCTTTTTTTTTTCCTTCTTCACCAACACGATTTTTATCCTCCACTGAATCACTACCAACCAACTCGGATACTCAAACATAACTCACTAATTCAATTCACTTAGTCAACTCGTCATATCCTAGTAAACCCGAACAAAAGCTTTGCCTAATCGCTTACTCTGATCTTCTTCTTTACAATTTGTCCTCGCGTCAACGGGTGAACGATTTTTCTCCGCCAAAACTTTTTCATAGTTTACTAGGAGAGAAAAAGATGAGGGAAAAATAATAATTTAATATTATGCATCTATATATTGTCTTTATTGTTTATTACAAAGTACATATATAAATTCTATATATGTTTATGAATCAATAAAAATAGAGGTACAACAGTCATAAAAATTGTCTCAATAGTATCTATATTTTCTTAGTTTGCTAATTATGAGGTTATTTTTGTTATGAAGTTCAAATACTATAAACTAATCCATCACATTCTTCGTTTTATTGGAATAAATATGAAAATATAAAACAAATCAACCGACAGTGCTGTATTATTTGTATGATTTATAATCACTGATTGACTGTACTGAATAAAGATGCTTTCGGAGAAAATAGTTTTCTTTTTAAAACTAATCAATCATATTTTTTTTTTAATTTAATAAATATGAAAATATTAAATAAATCAACCGACAGTGTTCTATTTTAAACTTGGTGGCTCTCACAAGAGTCCAATACATGACAAAACTATAATTACCACGATTGAGAAATGTATAAATCAATCATTAGATTTCGACACTTGTGAATATTTTTGTTATTCTCCTGTTTCTCCTATAATTTGGTTTTTAATTAAACTTTATTATAGGTTTCCAAATATTTAGATTATCTTAATTATTATTTTCTCAAAATCTTGACAATTGATTTTCTTTTTGTAATTAGATTTGTTTTATTGTTTAGGATCTTTTATTTATATTTTTCCAATTTTTTTGACAAATTGATTCTCGTATTTTTCTTTAAATTAGATTTATTTTTTACTAAAAGTGTTCAATCTGGATTTGGATTCGGTTTGAATTTGGATTTAGTTATTTGAATATAGAAAAAATAAATTCATTTAAAACATATTAGATATAGTTTAATTTTCAGATTGAGTATATCGGTTGGATTCATATTATATTATATCAATTTATCTGGATTGAATACTATTAAATTTTTCACCATATTTAACTTTTTGTTTTTGTTTTTGAATTGACATATTTATTTTACATATAAAATTAGACCGAGTCCTCAATTTTCTATGCAATAATTTGTTCATTCTCTTACTATTTTCATTCTCTTCAACATGTATATATCAAACGAGAAACAATTGTTGGAGTTCAAAATAACAATAGAACTTAGATCAACTAGATAAAAACATGTTTATAGTCGTATTGTAGTGTTCTTATTTGAAAATAGAAAATCAAAAAATTATGGATTAAGAGATTCTGGAATATGCATGTTTTTTTTTATTAATCAAAAGGAAAAATTATTTGATGGGATATAAATCATATGCATAACTAAAACATTTTAATAATATTAGATATATCATTTTAATTTTAATTTAATTGAGATAATCAAATTAAAAACTCATATTAGACATATGGAACTATGTAAAGTGTAATTTTACTTTAACCCAAAACGAAAACTTGCAGAGTTTAAGCATAGTGAATATAATAATAAAAAAATTGATAATGAGAAGATGATTCGGATTTTTTTATTTTTTTTAGAATGAGTGTAGTCGTCGAGTAACCGATTTACTAGATTTATTAGTGGGTTTAAAACATGACATCCTATTGACTAGTCAAATAAAAATGCTTATATAATTCAACATTTTAAAAATTTGATCACTACGTATACCTATAAGAAAACTCATCAATAATTGGGAAGTGACTCATTATCACTTCGCTATGAATATGAATGTAATAAGTTGAGAGAGAAAGAGAGTGGCAAGTTTATGATCAAACCCTCTAAACGCTCTTTTCAATATAAATTTTACTATAATCATTGATTGATTCTACCAAATACTTGACCCAAAAAATAAAAGATTCTACGTAATAAAGATGCTATTCAGAGAGATTCAGTTTCGTTTAAATTAATCCATCAGGCACGTTCAGTTGGTTAAATGAATCTACACAAAATATTAAATAAATCTACTCAAAGTGTTGTATTATTGATATAATTTACAATGATTGCCTCTACCGAATCAAAGATGTTTTCGGAGAAAATTCAATTTTATTAAAATTAATTTATCAGACACGTTCTTCCTTTTATTTCAATAATATAAATATGTTAATCAAATTTACAAAAGTAATGTATTATCGGTTGGATCGAATCCTTAGAAATTTTATTACATAAATATAACGATCGTGAAAATGACAAAACTCGTCTAAAAAGTTAGAAAAGATAATCGTAAAAAAAAAAAGTTGGAAAAAATGGACCATTACATGAGGTAAACTATGACTACTACGAAGGTATATTTGTCATTTCTACTCATTAAAATGAATTCGAAAAAAATAAAGACAAAATTAGTCCAAGCAAGTGTCGAACTTGGTGTCTAAGAGCTAAAGGCTCCACATAGACCACAATACTAAGATTTATTCATTGTACATACTCACCATTTAATATATATATATATATATATATATATATATACAAATATAGATACAAACACCAAAAAAAATCTCCGATTACTCCCCGATTATTTGATTAGGCGCTAGGTCCGCCCGATTAGCGCCTAGCAAAATTTTGAACACTGGTTGGACCCATTGCGAAAGAAAAAAATTTGGATCAACAATAATAACTTCAAATCCTATAGGATGTACGAGGTCCAATCGATGTTATGTCTGAATCCTCTGGGATGAGGTCCAATAGAAAACCTAAAACCCTTTCTTCAAACAAAGTGGAATTTCATAAGAGAAGAAAGGTCGTTAAATAACCTACAAATGATCTTTCGTACCGGTTCCAAAAAGTTTAACTGACGTTAGGTCCGAATCTTACGGGACGTAGGGGGTCCAACTGACGTTAGATCCGAATCCTACGGAACATATGAGGTCCAACCGACAATAGATCTGAATCCTACAAGATGTAGGAGGTCCAACCAACGATAGGTCCAAATCTACAGGACATAGGAAGTCTAACTAATAATAGGTCTGAATCCTTAGTGGATAGAGATTCGGATTTGACATGTAATCATAATCCTAAACGAGTTAGGGTTTGGAATATGTCTATAAGAAAGAGCTTCAGAGGAGTTATAGACACACGAACACAATACATCAAAACCCCCTAAATAGCATACTCTCGTCGCTTCAAAGAACAAGCGACCGAGAATTCGACAAAGCTCAGATTATTATTGATCGGATCTCCTTAGCGACTTCAAATTCAGGGACATACATCTGGATCTCCGAAGATATTCGTCAAGCAATTGCTTAACACTTTTGATTTATTATAGTTTCAAGCAACGGTGTTCAAAGATTATTCATCAATAAAGAAAGAGACCGGCGATCCGTGACAAGTAGGTGCTGAAAGAGAAGAAAGCAAGAGAGGCAGCCAGCCGAGCCAACGAAGCGACTGACGTGATTGAACAAATTACTGAGCCAACTGCCAAGGTGGTTGGCCAGACTGTCGCTGAGGTGGAGCAAAATCTTCTTCCCGAGCCTCTAGTTCTCGATACCGAGTCTAGGGAAGTGGTTTCAGCTCTTGTTTCGGTTGTCAGGTCTTCTTTTTCAGCCATATCTCAGCACAATGGGAGCAAGAGGCTGACTCCTAGTAAACGTCCTACTTCTGAAGCTGACAAAGAAGAAGCTAAGGAGAAGCAGGAGAAAAGAAAACGTCATAAGCCTGCCGATCCTACTACTGATGAGCCGGTGCTAACATCGTTTAGGCACTAAGGATCCAAGCCGATATGCAATGACGAGGCAGCCTTGGCGACTCTTTTCTCACAGGTTCGTTGCTCGGGAGATAGGTTGCCACCTCTTTATGTGCTTTCTCACGGTGACCTATATTCTGACATGTCGCTTCGAGGCACCAAGGTATGTTTGGAGACTGCTCATTTTGATGAGTAAAAACGACTAAGTACTAACTGTTTCTTCCTATGATCAGTTCGTCGCGTCTATCAACAAGATCGTTGCTGCCTTCGAACACGACATGCGAAAGGACAGGCGCCAGATCGAAGATGCCCGTAAGGACGCTCTTCAAAGATAAGGTCGTCGAGCTGGAGAGCAGAGACACCGACGAGCTGGCAACTTCTTCAGCTCGGATTGAGGCTCTCGAGAAGGAGAAGGAATTTCTCAAGATCGAGTGGAACAAGGCAGGCGATTTGGCTATGAGGTTGGACTACTCTAAGCAGAAGAAGGCTGCCGAAATTGAGTCCTTAAAGAGGCAACTCACCGATGCTAATGCTTTGCACGAGGCGAATATTAAAAAAGCACGGAAGGCAGCAAGACGAGAGATGTCGGAGAAGTTTCAGGAGCGGCTCGCCAAGATTGAGAGGAGCATTGAGGAGCTGAAGGCCGCAAAAGAGAAGGATCTCGACTTAGCCCAAGTTGACAGTAACCTGCAGTTACTCGAGATTCTGCAGAAGGAGAACTCTCCTGCTCTGGACTCCGAGGCAACGAAGTTGGCGGGATGGGGAATCGAATTGGTCGACACGAATGATGAATTTGAGAAGATTGAAGCTGACCTGAAGAAAGATTTGACGCCCTCTGATTCTGTGGACTCTCTCCTCGAGACCGAACCAACACAGAATGCGGCGGCAAAAGCTGGGGTCACAGACTTCTCAGGCTCAAACGTCGGCACGCCTGGAGTTGCTAATCTTGCCAAGGAGAAAACTACTGAGCTGGATCCTCCCAACTGATTAATGCTCCTCTAATTGGAACCTTTTCTTTTTTATTTCGAACATATGTGCCTGGACGGCTTTATCCACTAAATTTTTGTGTATTACTCTTAAGTTTTTGTAATAGTTGCCATTCATTGGCGTGACATCTTTCATCCTTGTTGGATTTGCTTATGTTCTCCTTTGCGTATTTGTTTTGCTGCATTTTAATGTGATATGTCGCGTACCAGCGTGCTAGCTTAGCGCATGGTTGCCTTTGGCTTGAGTGTTTTGTTGTCAGTTTTAGGGTTTGCGGTGTTCCGACTTATATTCCCATTTTTTGACAATGAATCATGTTTAAAATCTCATACTAACTGGTGAGTTTAGTATTATGCTTCGGAGATGTTTATGACCAGTGTACCAAGAGATGTTTACTGGGTTTAAGAGTTTACTTCGAGTTTTAAGACTTCCGAGATTTCGACTTACGGGTCCCTCTCGAAGATAAACTTGTAAGAATATTGTTCAGGATATACCTTTCAGATATTAGACCAGGATATACCCAGTCAGAATTTATATAGTGCGCTACTATACTCGTGAGAGGGTGTTTGAGAACCATATTCCGTATAGAAATAGTGGTTTAAAATCCATAAAGGATGCAGTAGTTCGTCTGTTATGACCAGCAACAGACGAGGTGATAGAATATCCGTGAAGGACACGAGTTTGTGTTTGAGAAAGTTTGAAATCGTTATTCTTGAGAAGTGTCATGCGAAAGATCGCATTTTCAAGACATGGGAGTATACATGTATACATACCCACTCCCCCCCTTTTAAGGTGGGGGACAGCTGAACCCATCCGAAGACGAGCTGCCTACGTACCCTTTGCAGGGATCAAGCCGTCCCGTAGTTCATGCGAAGTGACTTAGTGATAGTACTTCTTTAGGTGTATTGTGTTCCAAGATATGGGTATTGGATCGTCTGACATGTTCGAGAGCTCGTACACTCTCGTCGGACCGTTTTGGTGATTTTGTAAGGTCCCTCCTAGTTGGCTCCTAGCTTGCCAGCGTTTGGTTCAACTGTGTTTTGAAAAACTTTGCGGAGAACCAAATCGCCATCTTTGAACTTGCGGCTTCGGGCGTTTGTGTTGTAATATTTAGCCGCTGACTGCTGATAATTTTGAATCCGAACCAGCTCTTGGTCTCGTCGTTCGTTGACCAAATCCAATTCGTCAAGTAACAAGAGATGATTGAGCCCCTCCTGCCCCGAAAGAAGTCTGCGGCGGACTCCGGAAAATTCCACTTCAGCTGGAATGACACATTCCGCACCCTAGACAAGGGCAAAAGGTGTTTCATCGGTTGCTCGTCGCGGGGTTGTCCTGTGTGACCATAACACTCCTTCGAGTTCATCTACCCAGCGTCTCTTTTTGGCATCTAGGCGCTTCTTCAGACCATCAAGGATTATTTTATTTGCTGCTTCATATTATCCGTTCCCTTGTGGGTAATGTGGCGTAGACTTGCTAAGCCGTATCTTCCATTTTTTTGCAGAAAGCTTCGAACTTTGTAGAGATAAACTTTGAGCCGTTGTCGGTGACGATTTCGTATGGAACTCCGTGTCGGCATAAGATATTCTTCCAAACGAAGTGCTCGACTTGGGCGTCCTTTATGTTGGCGTAAGAATCTACCTAGACCCATTTGGAGAAGTAATCCGTCAAGACTAATATAAATCTCTTTTGCTTAGATTTATGTAGAGGCCTGACGATATCCATTGACCAGCACATTAAGGGGTAGGGAGCTGAGATCGATGATAGCAGCTCCATTGGTTGGTGGATCATCGGGGCATGTCGCTGGCATTTTTCACACCTAGCGGAGAACTTCTCGCAGTCCTTCACCATAGTTGGCCAATAGTAACTGTGGCGCTTGATCTTGATTGCCGGGGCTCGTCCTCCAGAATGGTTACCGCACGATCCGCTGTGGACTTATTCCATGACTTTTCTAGCTTGGATGCCTTCGACACAGGCCATTAGTGGCCCTGAGAATCTCCACTTGAAGACGTTTCTGTCTAATAGGACATATCGAGCAGCCTGAGCTATGAGTTTTCGGGCAGCCCATTTATCAGATGGTACCTCGCCGTCCATGATGTATACGCGGATGTCACCCATCCATTCTTTGTCGCACCCGTAATCCATTTCTGTTGGTTTTGCATCTTCCTCCATCTCGACTGCTTCGTTTTCGGCTGGAGGATGTGTTTTTGGTTCTTCCTCTATCTCGATTGTGTCATCGTCTAACGAGGGTGACACGTGTTGATCTTCCTCCATAGTGGTAGCATCGATGTTGCCTTCTTCTGCGAGATTTCTCCCGGATGTACCTTCGACCTGATTGGCTGTTTGGAAGCGGGTGATTGCGTTCACGGTGTCAGAGAGGTTGATGCTTGGGTGTTTGATGAATTCCACTGGAATTATCCTTTTCAGGTCTTGATCAGAGGTGGATGCGAGTGCTGCTAGCGCATCTGCCGAAGTATTTTCCCCACGTGGTATCCGTGTCAACATGAATTTTTTGAACTGTGCAGCCAGTTCCTTGACGATCTCCAAATAAGCTTCCATTCGGTCGTCTCTGGCTGTGTACTCGCCGCTGACTTGGTTGACCACCAGCTGCGAATCACAGTAGGCTTGGATATGGGAAACCTTGAGTCCACGAGCGAGTCTCATTCCTGCGATCAAAGCTTCGTACTATGCTTCGTTATTGGATACGCGAAAACCCAAGCGGAATGACTGTTCGAGGATTTTGCCTGTCGGGGAGGTTAAACGTATTCCTACTCCGGATCCTTGTTTTGACGATGATCCATCTGCGTGGAGCTTCCATACTATGCTTGGAGTTGGCTCTTCTATCACTTCCTCTGGGAATTCTATAAGAAAATCTGCAAGGACTTGAGATTTCGCGCAGGTTCGGCTCCGATACTCAATGTCGTATTCGCTCAGCTCTATTGCCCACTTCGCCAATCTCTCAGACTGGCTAGGACTATGCATGATGGATCGCAGGGGGAAGGTAGTCAAAACCACAACTGAATGTGATTGGAAGTATGGTCTCAGCTTCCGGGTGGACATTATCACAGACAACGCCAGCTTCTCCATTTCTGGATACCGGGTTTCAGCGTTGGTGAGAGTTTGGCTGACATAGAAAATAGGTTTCTGCTCGCTGTGTTCTTCCTGGATGAGTACTCCACTTACTGCTGTTGCTGAAACGGCCGCGTAAAGGAATAAAGGTTCGCCTTGCACTAGTTTCGTAAGTACTGGAGGACTGGCTAGGTACTCTTTCAGCTGTTGAAAAGCCTGTTCGCATTTCTCTGTCCATTCAAACTTCTTGTTCCCATGCAGTGTGTCGTAGAAAGGCAAACACTTATCAGTTGACCGAGAGATGAACCGATTTAGTGCGGCGACCCGTCCTCTCAGCCTCGGGACTTCGCACTTTATTTTCGTGATGCCATTTGTATGAGCGCATCAATCTGCTTCGGTGATGCCATTTGTATGAGCGCATCAATCTGCTTCGGGTTGGCTTTTGGGTTGGTTGTACAGTTCGGATAATTAGGGCAAGAGTTTCCAACCCTAGAAAAATTTGCATCCCATTCTATGAAGGAACAACCAACCCAAAAGCTCACATAATGGCATTCCGCATAGCGATGGGAAAAGCCAACCTTAGTGAAAATGAGAGAGACGCCGGTTTTTGCCTCCTGTTCGTAGAACATCTCAAAGGAGCAGCCTTGGAGTGGTTTTCACGCCTCGACCGTAACTCTATAGATAGCTTCGACCAACTATTTGCAGCTTTTCTAAAGCATTACTCCATGTTTATGGACCGTGGAACTTCAGACGCCGACCTATGGACTCTATCTCAAGGCCCAACAGAATCATTACGAAGCTTTATGGAGCATTTCAAAAAGATTATATCTAAAATCGACGGCGTAAGCGATAAAGCCGCCCTAACTGCGGTTAGGAAATTGTTATGGTACGAATCGCATTTCAGAGAGGAAATTGCGTTGAACCAGCCATTGACTATCCAGGACATATTGCACCGAGCCTCATATTTTATAGTTAACTAAGAAGAACTGAAGGTTCTGTCTCAGAGGTACGGTTTAGCTAAACCGACGAGCCAAAGCAATGTCCAGAGTACCAGTACAACTCCGTCGAATTTCAGAAAGGGTTCCGAGAACATCAGCTTCATTCATCACGAGGGGCCTGGTTTTGGAGGCACCCACAACTATCAGGTGGGAGCCAACCACGGAAAAGTGCTCTGGAACACATGGGAGAGAAATACTAGCACGTACGACGAAAAGGCTTATTGTGAACACCATCATCAGTATGGACATCTCACTGTAAATTTTAGAAGCCTCGGTTTATTGCTTGCGGCGAAACTTGCATAAGGAAAATTAGGCGATGCTATTAGCCTGAAAGATTTTGAACGAAACAACGAGGCAAAACAGCCTCACCGTGAAGACCGAGCCGACGAGCCTACCAAAAGAGGAAGGCAAGATGAGGAAGCAAATCAGCAAGGACCCCGGAGGAGAATCAACATGATGATGGGGGGTGGGGGTGATCTCAGTTCTGCATGGACACCATCTCCGCGATCAAAGCCTTTCAATGCCGAGCATATTCTAGCACTACCTGGGTCGCACCTACCGATATTCCGAACGACGTAATTTTGTTTGAGTAGAAGGAAGCAGTTGGTATCGAACAGCCTCACAACGATCCGCTAGTCGTCGAATTGATTGTGGCAGAACACGATGTTGCCAGAGTACTGATAGATACGGGAAGCTCCGTGTACATTATTTTTCGTGAAACTCTACGACGCATGGAGATTAACCTTTCCAAAGTAACAGCAAGTCCGAGCCGCTGACCGAATTTTTAGGAGAGACAACAATGACCCTCGGGACTATCAAATTACCTGTCATACCCGGTGGAGTAACGAAAATAGTAGAGTTTTCAGTGGCCGATCATCTCGCGATATACAACGTAATCATGGGAACTCCTTGGATAAACTCTTCGACAAATTCAATTGGCACGGATTTACACTCCCACAATTTGGCGCTGGAAGGAGGGGACAGTCGAAATTTTCTTACTCAAAAGGACCACCGCAAAATCGATTCGAAGAACGATGACCAATTACGGAGAGCAAGACGCTACCAAGGTGAGGAACACCGGCATGGAGGATCAGAAGAACCCATCCGGGAACACTGGGGAGACTTCAACAACACTCACGGAGATGAAGATCATGCTGGAGACACTGCTCAAGAAGGCGGAAGAGCAAGACAAACTCAATAACACGATGACAGGTGAGCTGAAGGCTTTGGCGACGGCGAGTCGAACCTGTGGGATAGCAAGACAAACTCAATAACACGACGGCGAGTCAAAACACTGCTCAAGAAGGAGATCAAGAGCTAACCGAGGAGGAGAATATACTCTGGGCCGAGCAAGCACGGGTCAACGAAGAGCGCAGAGCAGGTGTCCGAGCCCAGAAAGAAGAGATGGCTATGATGCGAGCAGATATGGACCGAGCAGCTGCCGACATAAAAGCCGTCCGATCCATGATGCACAAAGCGACTAGCAAGGTGCCGGAGATAGATCATGTACTGGAGGAAGCACAGAACACCCCATTCACAGTACGGATTACCAACACGAGAATTTTCAATCTTGGAAAGATGAAAGTTCCGATCTACGAAGGAAAAACATATCCAAAAGAGCATCTAACGGCTTTCGCCATAGCCATGGGGCGATCTAATTTCAAAGAAAACGAAAGAGACGCCGGACAATGCCTTCTCTTCGTGGAACATCTCAAAGGACCGGCGCTCCAATGGTTTTCCAGACTCGAACGAAACTCCATCAACAACTACAACCAACTGTCTGCGGCATTCTTGAAACATTATTCCATATTCATGGACCCTGAAACATCTGACGCAGATCTGTGGACCTTAGCTCAGGGGCAGAATGAAAGACTCCGGAGTTTCATCGGAAGGTTCAAACCTATTATGTCGAAAGTGGAAGGCCTGAGTGACAAAGCGGCCTTACTAGCCCTGAAGCGAGCACTTTGGTTCAACTCCGACTTTCGTAAAGAAATCGCGCTGAATAGCCCCACGATGATACATGTTGCTATGCATCGAGCTGCAGATTTCATCACCGAAGAAGAAGAGATGAAAATCCTAACCGAGAAGTACGGGAAGGCCAAGACAGCAAACCACTCCCCCCAAATTTCAACTCCTTCCAACGCTAGGAAGAACAACCAAGGTTCCGGTTATATCCAGCACGAGGGAGGCTTTCGAGGAGCTCAGAACTATCAAATTGACGCTCCTGGATTTGGTCGAGGAAGAGGTCGAGGCCGTGGAAGAAGTTCATGGAGCACATGGACCAAACTGCGAACACCACCACATCTATGGGTATTCCACTGCAAACTGCCGAGTCCTAGGCTTGAAGCTTGCTAAAAAATTAGCAGCCGACAAACTTGGAGGGAACATCGGTCTTAAGGATTTCGAGATGGATGTGAACGCACATAGACCCGACCTGACAAAAGAAGATCACACCAAGCACGATAGAAGGGACGACGAAGCGCCCCCCCCTCCGGATCAAGAAGAAGGATAAGCGTGATAATGGGAGGATCTTACTATTGTTTAGATACTGTATCATCAATCAAAGCATTCTAGCGAAGGGCAGACGTTAGCATCAACTAGTCTAAACCTTCAAAGTTTCCAAACGACGTGATATCATTCGAGGAAAGGGAGACGATCGGAATCGACAGACCCCATGATGACCCTCTCGTGATCGAGTTAATTATCAACGATTGCGACGTAGCACGCGTATTGGTAGACACCGGGAGCACTGTGGACGTAATCTTCCTCGAGACTCTCAGAAGAATGAATGTGGACCTGTCTGAAGTGATATCTACCCCCCAAACCATTGACTGGATTCTCTGGAGAAACCACCATGACTACTGGGACAATCAAACTGCCTGTCCAAGCTGGCGAGGTGACAAAAATCGTCGAGTTCTCAGTAGCTGATCACCCGGTGATCTACAACATCATCATGGGGACCCCCTGGTTAAATTCCATGCGCGCCGCCGTTTCAACCTATCATCTCTGCCTCAAGTTCCCTACACCAAACGGAGTGAAAACGATTTGAGGAAACCAAAAAGAGTCTCGTGTCTGTTTCCTCGCCGCACACAAGCTCAGAAACCCGGTGACCGATCCGACGGCAAGTTCAAAGCGCAAGAAGATAAAGACCGACAGAGAACCGGTGAAAGAGCTCTCCAAATTGTTATAGCAGTTACAGATTGCGGAGAATCGCGAAGAAAAAGTGTCTAAACCAACTTGCGACCCCGTCATATCAGTTTGCATCGACAATAAACATCCAGAGCGATGCCTGGAAATTGGAGCAATGTTAGATGAAAAGATCAGAGAAGAACTCATTGCATTCTTGAGGAAAAATATCAGCACTTTCGCATGGGAAGCAGAAGACATGCCTGGCATCGATATCAGCATAACGAGCCACGAACTGAACGTTGATCCAACGTTCAAACCGGTAAAGTAGAAAAGGAGAAAGCTTGGGCCAGACAGAGCTAAAGCAGTGAATGACGAGGTGGGAAGACTCCTGCGTGTCGAATCAATAACCGAGGTGAAGTACCCGGATTTGCTAGCTAACCCAGTGGTGGTCAAGAAGAAGAATGGAAAATGGCGTGTATGCGTGGATTTCACTGATCTGAATAAAGCTTGTCCAAAAGACAGTTTTCCCCTTCCGCATATCGATCGCCTAGTCGAAGCAACGGCAGGGAATGCACTACTGTCTTTCATGGATGCCTTCTCAGGTTACAACCAGATCTTGATGAACCCCGATGATCGCGAGAAGACAGCTTTCATAACGGATCGTGGAATATATTGCTACAAGGTGATGCCATTCGGTCTGAAAAATGTCGGAGCAACGTACCAGCGACTGGTGAACAAGATGTTCGCCGATCAACTCGGAAAGACAATGGAGGTTTATATAGACGATATGCTGGTGAAATCACTAAGAGAGCAGGATCACGTCACTCATCTCAAGGAATGCTTCTCACAGCTGAACTTTCACAACATGAAGTTAAACCCGACCAAGTGCAGATTCGCAGTCACCTCGGGAGAATTCCTCGGGTACCTAGTAACTCACCGCGGCATTGAGGCTAACCCTAAGAAAATCAATGCGCTCATCCATATGACTTCACCAAAGACAAAAGGGAAGTGCAAAGACTTACCGGGAGGATAGCTGTACTTAACAGATTCATCTCACGGTCCAACGACAAATGCTTGCCTTTCTACGATACGTTGCGAGGGAACAAGAAGTTCGAGTGGACGGAAAAATGCAAGGAGGCTTTTTAACAACTAAAGACTTACCTGGCTACCCCTCCAGTGCTCACAAAACCAGAAGCTGGGGAGCCACTTTTTCTGTACACCGCGGTTTCTGCCATAGCAGTAAGTGGCGTACTGATCCGGGACGAGCGTGGAGAGCAAAAGCCGATCTTTTACGTTAGCAAAACCCTTACAGACGCCGAGACAAGGTACTCACAGATGGAAAAATTGGCGCTATCCATTATAATGTCTGCAAGAAAACTGAGGCCGTATTTCCAGTCTCACGCGATAGTCGTCCTGAGTACCTTCTCGATAAGGTCTGTTCTGCACAGTCGAATCAGTCAGAAAGACTAGCAAACTGGGCAATCGAACTAAGGGAATATGACATCGAATATCGCGGACGCACATGCGCAAAATCACAAGTCTTGGCAGATTTTCTTATCGAATTACCTGAAGAAGGCATTAACGACGAAATGCAAGGCCAACCCTGGAAACTCCACGTCGACGGCTCGTCTTCCAAAAACGGTTCGGGAGTAGGGATACGACTAACTTCTCCAACTGGCGAACTGCTGGAACAATCATTCCGTCTTGGTTTCCACGCATCCAACAATGAAGCAGAATACGAAGCCTTGATTGCCGGGATGAAACTTGCTAGTGGCCTAAAGATCGAGCAACTCCATGCATTTTGCGATTCTCAACTTGTCGCGAATCAGTTTAGCGGCGAATATGCAGCGAAGGATGATCGAATGAAAGCTTACTTTAAGATCGTCAAAGATTTGGCTGCGCAGTTCAAACAATTCATCCTAACATGTATCTCACGAGGGAAAAACACCCCAGCCGATGCACTTGCAGCCCTTGCATCAACTTCCGATCCGGATCTAAAGAGAGTAATCTCAGGGGGATTCATCCGACACCCAAGCATCAGTCTTTCCAACACAGTGAACGCCATAACTCGCTCACAAGCCGCTACGCAAGCAACAAAAGTCACAATCAGACAAGAAGAGATAGGTGAAGTACAGGAGGAATTGGCAAATCTGCCATCCGTCGAGCCGGAAACAGCCCCAATGGAAGAAGACTTTCTTGAAAAGTCACCAATCACCGAAAGCAGCAACGACCCTGTCATCGAACCAAGATCCGACGAAGAAGCAAGCAAGATCAACAACGAAGCAGAATATGGCTGCGACAAGGAGTGGCTTGGCGCAATCAGAGAATACATATGCGACGGAGTCTTACCAACCGAAAAGTGGGCAGCTCATAAGCTTCGAGCCCAGGCAGCTCGTTACGTGTTACTCGATGGAAATGTCTTCAAATGGAGATTCCCGGGACCATTGCTAAACTGCGTGGAAGGAAAGGACGCAAGGAAGATTATGGAGGAAGTTCACAACAGTTCGTGTGGCAATCATTCTGGAGGGAGAGCACTAGCCATAAAAGTCAAACGTCATGGTTATTATTGGCCAATGATGATCAAAGATTGCAAGGAGTTTTCAGCCAAATGCGAGAAATGTCAACGCCACGCTCCAATGATTCACCAACCAACGAAAATGCTCTCATCAATCTCATCACCATATCCATTCATGCGATGGTCTATAGACATCGTCGGGTCGCTGCATCGCTCAAAATAGAAACTTTTCCTGCTGGTTTTGACAGATTATTTTTTGAAATGGGTCGAAGCCGACTCAGATGTTAACATTAAAGATGCACAAGTGGAAGCCTTCGTCTGGAAGAACATCATATGTCGCCATGGAGTGCCTTACGAGATCGTGACAGATAATGGATCACAGTTCATCTCAAATCATTTTGAAGGTTTCTGCAACAAATGGAAAATCAGACTCAGTAAGTCTACTCCAAGATATCCACAAGGGAACGGACAGGCCGAAGCAATCAACAAAACAATCCTCGATGGCCTAAAAAATTGTCTTGATGAGAAAAATGGACATTGGGCTGAAGAACTGGAAGGAGTACTTTGGTCTCACCGCACCACCCCAAGTCGAGGAACGGGGGAAATCCCATTCGCCCTCGTGTACGGAATAGAGTGTGTCATCCCACCGGAGATACATTTCCCAGGAATTTGCCGCAGACTACTACCAGAACAAGAATGGCTCAATCACCTATTGATGCTTGACGAATTGGACGATCAACGAAAAAAGGGATCAAGCCTTGATCAGGATCCAGAACTATCAGAACGCGGCAGCAAAGTACTACAATTCCAATGTTCGAGAAAGACATTTCTACGAAGGCGATTTAGTTTTACAGAAGGTTTTCCAAAATACAGCAGAAACGAATGCCGGAAAATTGGGAGCACACTGGGAAGGACCTTACAAAATCACAGAGATAGTCAAACCCGGCGTTTACAAACTTGCCAGCATGACGGACGTTCCAGTACCGAGATCATGGAACGCAATGCATCTCAAAAAGTACTATCACTAAGCTACTTTACATGAACTACGGGTGACTTGATCCCTGCAAAGGGTACGTAGGCAGCTCGTCTTTGGATGGGTTCAGTTGCCCCCCTCATTTAAAAAGGGGGGGGGGAGTGGGTACGTATACGTACACTCATATACTCCCATCTTTGTAATAGATTCTACAATCTATCAAAGCAAAGCTTGCAAAGACAAGTTTTACCTAAACATCCTCCATGGATCACAAAGTCTTAACAAAACAGACAAATTCGAACGAGTTAAGCTACGATAGGCATCACGCCACATCTTCACTACTGCTGGCCACAGTAGTGACCTCTTCCATCCATCTCGGATCTAACCTACCACATCCGTCTCAGGATTAAAAGCGCGCTATAAAAATTTTGTGTTCATTATCGGAGCGGATACGTTTATGGTAACATATCTGTAAACTGAAATGTCCATCCTAAACTATACAAGCATATATTCATTATCAGAGCAGATACATTTACGGTAATGTATCTGTAAACCGAAATGATCAAATGAAACTATGCAAAACTCATGAACAATTTCGGAGCAGGAAAGTTTACGGTAACATAACTGTAAGCCAAATTGTTCAGATAGAATTATCTAAAGGGTTATACCTTATCAAGACAATGCAAGCAAAGCATTTAAACTTATCACTAAACAGAAGGATCATACATAAATTTTCATGATAACATAAGGTGTTCCTTCTAAAAACCGATGTCCGAGTAAATCGAGCAACAACAAAATAAAAGAGATAGTTCTTAAACGAGACTACAAACATGGATAAAGCCGTCCAGGCATCAACTAAAAGTTTTTATACAAAAAATAAAGGATCATAAGATTCTAGAGCTTCGGGATTCTTGATTTTCTCTCGCTTTAACCCTTCGGGGCATTCGGAATCACCTCCCTTTTCAAGCTCTTCGATAACAGGATCTTATCTCTGGTTCGGGTACGGTCACGACTTCTACGCTGGTTTTCTCAGGAGACGGGTCGGGAACCTTCTTTGGGCTTCCCACACTTGTTCCAGAGGAGTTCGGACCCTCCGACACCTTTTTCAAGTCTAGTGTAGCAAAACCGGCGTTCCCTGGTTCGAACCAGAAAAATCTTTGATGTCGATACTCGCAGCAGCCGTTTCCATAGGTTCACCATCGTTGAGCTCCTTCAGAATGTCAGACCGAACAGGGGACAGCTTCAAAATTTCATTCGCCTCGGCCACAAGCTTAGCAAATACCTCGTGGGCTCCATCTAGATCCCCTTTTTTCTCAGCCAGACTCCTCACCTCGGAATCAAGTAACGGTATTTTGTCGCTTTGAAGCAACTCTATGAACTGGAGGTTGCCTTCGATCTGAGCTAGATCAAGCATATTTTCCTTCGGTTAACCAACAATCATGCCAAGAAGTTTGCTCGTTCGGGACATTTTGTCCTCAAATATTAATCTCATCTCCCGTTTGGCCTCGAGCATGGCTTGCTCGACTTTGTTCTCATGAAGCTCGGTCGCCACCTCCAGCTGCCTCGTTAAGCTGGAGATGTGAGAATCCCACTTCGCCCTGCCAGATTCCAATCTCAGGATCCGTTCGTCAGATTCTCTAATACACTTCTTATTCCCTTCTGCTTCAGCTTCAAAGGCCTTGATCTTCTTAAGGTTTATCTCTTGTTCAGAAGCGTGGTTTGCCTCGACATCCTTGAGCTTTCCGTCTAGCTCGATGGCTCGTTTCCTGGCGTCTTCGGGCATCAGACTCATATCCAAGGACCATCCTATTGAGATGGGATATGAACTGTACAGAAATAAGAGAGGAAGTCAGCAAATGGAACGGTAAAAAAAATATGGCTCGGGTAAAGACGGTGAATAAAAAAAAATATAGAAAACGCACCTTGACGCCCCGAAGGGACACCTCGTTGTAGGCTTTATCCCTAAGCAAGGTGTCAGGAGGAGGAAGCTGATCACCTAGACATGTGATCTTTGAAAAGATGGCAGCGGACGCTGCCGCATCATTATAAGCCCCTTCAGCATTAAAGGGCAAGACAGACAATGGAAATGCCTCGGGGATAAGTCGAGGAGCTTCAGCACGACGCATCAGGGATGACAGCAGCGGAGATCTGGGGGTTCGGGAGGCAAAGTTGACCTAACGCTTCAGCCTGCTTTGATTTTTCCTTCGCTTCGGCCTCCGCCTTTGCCTTTGTTGTGGCTCTATCTCTGAAGGTGGGTCTTCCCATATTATCGTCTGAATCGTAAGAGATGACGAACAAATAGATTGACCTTCAGACAAGGCTCGGGCTCTTTCTATTCTCTGGAGATTGAAATCCCTTGTCCAGTTGCACTTTCGAGCCGAAAGCGTTCGTGAATCTCAGACAGATCGGGAGGTAGCAGGAGTTGAAAGTGGCGTGCTACAAAAAAAAGAAAAAGGAAATAATATAAGTAAACCTAAGACAAGATCATAATAAAGAAAACCGAGCCGTAGCCCAAAATAAGCCACGGGTCGGCTACCAAATTCTCCCCAACTCGTCTTGACTAAGCCAAGGCATTTTGACCCCACTGACGCCTCGGTGATGGGAACAAAAAAAAAGTAATTCTCCCCGTTTTCGTCCTTGCTCGGGAATCCATTTATGATCTTCCTCTTGACTTTTCCCGATATGTAATATTTCATCTCTCTTTTGTTGCGACACCGGAACTCAAGAAGACTTCTCAAATGTTCAACCTAACTTCTACTTCGCATTCATAACTCCTTACGAGAATGCCGATAAGATGTCTGATTCCCCTAGTATTGATCTGGGCAATTGCCAGATTATGTTTCCATAGGAACCGCAAAATCACTTTGGGAATCGGGAGCCACAGCAAGCAGCGATAGAAGAAGCTCTCGTAAAGGGTGAAGTGATCGGGAGGAGGTTTGTAGGCTCCGTCAGCCGATGACGGAAGAACAAATTCGATTTCTTCCGAGACGTTGAATCTCTGTCTAAGGGCTGACAATGAATCTGGAGTGGAAAGGGTCGAACTCGGCGGATCGGGTCTCTTTTTTTTTCCTCTTCCTTGGGGCTCGTTGGATAGGTCCCATCAACCGCTCTAACTCCTGTCTTGCTACGACTGGATCGTATAACCAATCCTCTTGTTCAATCTTTGCCGGATCGTGATCTACGATGTCCGTAAAAGGGTTCGCCGTCTCGTCAAATGGAGAATCGTGAAGACAGGGGATTTCGAATTCCACAAGAGCCTCGGTATTGCTGTCAGCCCTCGAAGAGTCGGAGGTACCATTTTTCTACCGAGGAGAGAAGGTCCTACCCCCCAAACCGTTTGAATCATCCAAATCCTCTAGGATGTTCGTGCCAGATGAATCTGCTCAGCTGCAACTTTGAGCAAAGACTGGAACGGGGGAAAATGAAGATTCGGGAAGTGATGATTGGTCTGAGCTAACAAAAAATATGGCGTATGGGTCGGGTGACGCAGACGCAGATAGCCGAGACATCCTTTGTTTGAAAACGGATCGGTCTTTTAGAAGGCAAACAAACAGATCGAGGTCACCAGAAGGAAAGATCTAGGTTTTGGAAAGTTAAAAAAAAAATCGGGTTTATCAAAAGCCTATCAAAATGGATCGAAGTTTTCTAGGAATCAAAGAACAGGACAAGATCTTCAAAATAAATTTGAAATTAGATCAAAATCTTCATACGAACTACCGAAAAACCCAAGCGTGGCGGCGGAGCTGATTGAAGATAGATCGGAAAATTCGAACGGCTCGGCGGATAGGAAGAAATAACGGAGGAGCAAGCAAAAATCAACTCAAACAAAAATTAGAGATAGAAAGAAGAGAGAGGTTACCTGTTTGAAGAAATTTTCAAAGAAATGAAGTAGTGAAAGAAAATGGGAAGCATCACGGGTTATATAGGCAAAAATGATGTCATATACCTCGGAAATCGGCGGAAACGTTTGGACTATCCGATAAAGGTGATAGCTTTAGATAATCCCCCGAGCTGAGTTCAAACTTTTAATGACGGTTCAGGGCGACAGCTAAAAACGGTTCGTGGTTACAGTGAAAAACAGTTCGATGTCATGAAGAGAAGTGGTTCAGAGTGATAATGAAAAAATGCTCGGTGTCGCAAAGAAAATTGGTTCGGAGCATGTTAACTTCAGACTACTTTTTGCCTCGACACTTTCAATATTAAAACTAACGAGCTGGAGGGCTAACTGTTGGGGTCAATATTCACCCACTTGGAAGTTAACAATTGAAGAAGTACAAACGGATCGGGTGTCACGACCCACGGTAAAGATTGGGTCGTGTACCCCGTTCCATGACAAGGCAAATGGATCGGGTGTCACGACCCACGGTGAAGAAGATTGGATCGTGTACCCCGACCCATGACAAGGGAAACGGATCGGGTGTCACGACCCGCAGTGAAGAAGATTGGGTTGGGTACCCCGATCCATGACAAGACAAACGAATCGGGTGTCATGACCCATGGTGAAGAAGATTGGGTCGTGTACCCCGATCCATGACAAGGCAAACAGATCGGTTGTCACGACCCACGGTGAAGAAGATTAGGTCGTGTACCCCGATCCATGATAAAACAAACGGATCGGGTGTCACGACTCACTGTGAAGATTGGGTCGTGTACCCCGATCCACGACAAAATAAATGGATCAGGTGTCACGACCCACGGTGAAGAAGATTGGGTCGTGTACCCCGATCCATGACAAGGCAAACGGATCGGGTGTCACGACCCACGGTGAAAAAGATTGGATCGTGTACCCAGATCCATGACAAGGCAAACGGATCAGGTGTCACGACCCACAGTGAAGAAGATTGGGTCGTGTATTCCGATCCATGACAAAACAAACGGATCGGGTGTCATGACCCACGGTGAAGAAGATTGGGTCGTGTACCCCGATCCATGATAAGGCAAACGGATCGGGTGTCATGACCTGTGACAGAGTAAGCGGATCGGGATCGAGGCAAGTGAATCATTTTTTATCATGTTACCACCCGAGCCGTGAGCCATGATGTCCCTCGAGGCGTGAGCCATGGTTTCACCCGAGCCATGAACCATGTTGCCACTCGAGCTGTGAGCCATGGTGTCACCCGAGCCGTGAACCATGTTGTCACTCGAGCTGTGAACCACGGTGTCACCCGAGCCGTGAACCATGGTGTCACCCGAGCCGTGAACCATGGTGTCACCCGAGCCGTGAACCATGGTGTCACCCGAGCCGTGAACCATGGTGTCACTCGAGCCGTGAGCCATGGTGTCACCCAAGCCATGAGCCATGGTGTCCCTCGAGCCGTGAGCCATAGTGTCACCCGAGCCGTGAACCATGGTGTCACCCGAGCCGTGAACCATGGCATCACCCGAGCCGCAAACCATGGTGTCACCCGAGCTTCTCAGCCGCTGCCATCCGAGCTAAAGCCTAAGGATAAGAAGTTGGGACGAGCTGAGCAAATGAACGGGTGGGCCGAGATGATAAGCCCATGAATCCGAGCCCATGGCGACGGCAGGCTTTGCTAAAAGGAAATCCCGAGGAATTAAGAAATCTTATTTATCTCTTTAGAGATTGACCTAGCCGACTTAAACTTGTATATATACTCATGTATACCCTCTGAGAAAGGGATCCGCAATTTTACCTACCAAAAACTCTGTACTTTTGCTCTCATACGAAAACTTTCTAAACAGCTTAATAAAACACTATCTTTGGATCTTCGTATTCGTGGTTTTTACTCAGAAATTTCATCCTTCTTAACAAACCTTCGACAAATTCAATTGGCGCGGATGTATCCCACAAAAACCTCCTCGTATATAAATGCTTCCAAACAGAGTTTGCATCATGATGATCAATGTTCTCGCACTTAACACAAGGACAGCAAATTTTGTTACCATTCTCTCCTGCAAATGACTGATGTGTCGCGTGGGACAAAAATTGATCAAGACCATCTCTAAATTCTCTCGTCACTTCACTGGTATCTGGATCTCGCCAGTTGTACATCCATGTCCGAACCGTGTATATCTCATGATGCCAAGACATAATCGATTATCGACCTCTCCACACAAAATATCGGATTTATAGTGTTTTTGCGGAATAAAATCCTTTTGTGAGTAGATTTGGGATGTTTGTGATATGATTTTTGTCTCCCCCATAGCTTGCTATTTATAGAGGATCAGCCATTTTTGCTACTCATTTGCGACCAACCTTTGTTACTAATTTGCTAGGAGAAAATATTTGCAAGGCCTTTGCTAGTAATTTGCTACCCATTTGCGACCAAAATTTCAGTTGCAAAAACCAGTTGGAAATCATTGCAAACGTGTGTATCTACTTTCTAAATATCCTCGAAAATCAGTCGCAAAGCTTAGAAAATATATTTCCCCGCAAATTCCTCGCAAATTTGCAACATCTTTGCTACGACCTTTCTTTTCGTCGCAAATTTGAGGATATTTGCAATTTTGCGAGGCATTTGCTACGAATGATATTTGCCTCGCAAATTAGTCGCAAATTTGCAGAAAATTGCGACGAAATTTTTCTACGCAAATTTGCGACTCATTTGCGACCATAATCGCAAACTCGTAGCAAACGCCTCGCAAATTTGCGACCACACAACGTGGTCCCAAATTCTCCTCGCAAATGGTCATGTTTTCTTGTAGTGTAACTATTGGTGTCAGTTTTTACCATTTGGAAAATCACATGGAAATGACCCAGTTCTTGTTATGGGCCGAGGCAGATGCGATCATGGGCCGAGGCAAACCTAAACCAAACACCGATGCAGCTAACAGTAAATGCCAAGGCAGATAAAACGCGCCGAGGCAGACAGCACACGCCGAGGAAAACCTCCCCCAAAACACTGAGGCAGCTAACAGCACGCACCGAGGCAGACAGCACGCGCCGAGGTAGACATCATGCACCGAGGCAAACCTCCACCAAACACCGAGGTAGCTAACAACATGCGCCGAGGCAGATAGCAAGTGCTGAGGCAAACCTCCACCAAAACGCCGAGGCACCTAACAGCACGTGCCGAGGCAGACATGGTCATGGGCCGAGGCGTATCAGCACGCGCCAAGGAAAACTTCACCTCCTTGGGTCGCGGCAAACATCCTGGGCTGAGGCAAAAGTGCATCCAGGGCCGAAGCAAGTAACAATGTTGGACCGAACTAACATATAGGGATATATGAATCCCCGAAGAAAAAGGGAAGATTCCTATATTCTCGCTAAGCGGTGGAATCTGAAGTCAATAAAAGAAGGAGAGGGCATTCGAGAGAAGGATCCGCAATTTCACAGAGTAATAGACTTTATACTTTAGCAAAATCATGTATTCTTAAGATTTTCACACCAGCAATAAAAATCATCTTTGGATCTCTTTCTCAACAATCAATACCTAGAAGTTTATGTTCCCTAAATTCCTTTATCAAATTTAGTTGTGCGAATTTCGACTCCCACAACAGTTCGAAGACGAGCTACTAAGAGCGAATCAGGCAAGATCACTCGGACAGATCAGGACACAGAGGGCAGCGAACCAAGACCAGAATAGGGAACTTGATGAAATTTGCGAGGCGAAGGCTCGAGCTGCTGCCGAGGTGAAGCATTTAAATCCCAAGTGCACAAGGTGATTAGCTTGACGGAAATATGCCGTGTGTTGGAAGAAACGCAGAAGACGCCATTCACAGCTCGGATAACTAAGGTAAGAGTCTCCAACCCCGGAAAAATTTGAATCCCATTCTACAAAGGGACTACCGACCTGAAAGTTCACATAATGGCATTCTGCATAAGAATGGGACGAGCCAATCTCAGTGAAAACGAGAGAGACGCCAGTTTTTGCCTCCTGTTTGTAGAACATCTCAAAGGTGCAGCCCTGGAGTGGTTTTCACACCTCGGCCGTAATTCTATTGATAGCTTCGATCAACTGTCCGCTGCTTTTCTAAAGCATTACTCCATGTTTATGGATTGTGGAACTTCTGATGCCAACCTGTGGACTCTATCTCAAGGCTCAACAGAATCATTACGAAGTTTTTATGGAGTGTTTCAAAAAGATTATATCTAAAGTCGACGGTGTACGCGACAAAGCCGCCCTAACTGCCCTGAGGAAGTCACTATTGTACGAGTCGCAATTCAGAGAGGAAATTGCGTTGAACCAGCCATTGACTATCCAAGACGCATTGCACCGAGCCTCGGATTTTATAGTCAACGAAGAGGAAATGAAAGTTCTGTCGCAAAAGTACGGCTCAGCTAAAACAATGAGCCAAAGCAACGTTCAGAGTACCAGCACGACATCAAATTTCAGGAAAAACCCTCACAACATCTATTTTGTTCATCACAAAGGTCTTAGCTTCGGAGGCGCCCACAATTATCAGGTGGGAGCCGGTCACGGAAAAATACATTGGAACATTTGGAAAAGAAACACCAGTACGTACGACGAAAAGGTTTATTGCGAACATCATCACCAGTATGGACACTTTACTATAAACTGTAGAAGCCTTGGCTTGCTGCTCGCAACAAAACTTGCGGAAGAAAAATTGGGTGACTCAGTCAGCCTGAAGGATTTTGTACGCAATGACAAGGCAAAACAAACCCACCAAGAAAACCAAGCCGACGAGCCCACTAAGAGAGGAAGAGAAAATGACGAGGCAATGCAACAGGGATCCCGAAGGAGAATTACCATGATAATGGGGAGATCTCAGTTCTTCATGGACACCGTCTAATATTCTGAATGACGTGATTTTATTTGAACGAAAGGAAACAGTTGGCATCGAAAAGCCCCACAATGACCCGGTCGTCATCGAACTTATTGTGGCAGACCACGATGTTGCCAGAGTATTGATAGATACGGGAACTTCCGTGGATGTTATTTTTCGTGAAATTTTAAGGCGCATGGAGATAAGTCTCTCCGATGTAAGAGAAACTCCGAAGCCGCTGACTTGATTCTCAAGAGAAACAACAATGACCCTCGGCATGGTCAAATTACCCGTCCGAGCCGGTGGAGTAACAAAAATTCTAGAATTTTCAGTGGCGAATCATCCTGCGATATACAATGTGATCATGGGAACACCTTGGATAAATTCTATGAGGACCGTCCCCTCAACCTACCATCTTTGCATAAAATTTCCGACGCCGAACTGAATCAAAACCATTCGCGGAAATCAGAAGGAATCCCGAATTTGTTTTATGGCTGAGCATAAACTTCGGAATCCGGTGACAGAATCAAGTGGAAAAATGAAGCAAAGGAAGTTGAATAAAAATCGAGAAGCGGCAAACGACCTGGCTAAACTTTTATAGCAATTACAGATCATGGAAGCTCGCGAGGAAGAAAAAGGACCAACCTGCGACCCCATAGTCTTAGTTTGTATAGATAATGATCACCCAGAGTGATACGTCGAGATTGGAGCCAAACTAGATGAAGCTATTAAAGAAAAATTGGTCTCTTTCTTGAAAGAGAACGTACATACTTTCGCCTGGACAACAGAAAATATGTCAAGCATTGCCATCGACGTGACATCTCACGAGTTGAATGTGGATGCGACGTTCAAACCAATAAAGCAAAAAAGGAGAAAGTAGAACGGCTGCTGAAAGTCAGGTCAATCATCAAGGTGAAGTATCCAGACTGGCTTGCCAATCCTGTCTTGGTGAAAAAGAAAAACGGAAAATGGGGAGTGTGCATCGACTTCCCCAACCTGAATAAGGCATGTTCGAATGATAGTTTCCCACTGCCACACATCGACCGTTTAGTATAGGCGACGGCTGGGAACAAGCTGTTGTCATTCATGGATGCTTTTACAGGGTACAACCAGATCCTGATGAACCCCAAAGACAGAGAGAAGACAACATTCATAACGGATTGCGGGATATATTGTTATAAAGTGATGTCATTCGTCCTCAAAAATGTCGGGGCAACTTATCAGCGTCTGGTAAACAAAATGTTCTCACGACAGCTTGGAAAAATGATGGAAGCATGCATAGATGACATGCTGGTGAAGTCCCTTGAAGAGGAGGATCACGTTTCCCACCCAAGAAAATGCTTCGAGCAGCTAAATTTGCACAACATGAAGCTCAACCCGATTAACTGCAGATTCGCAGTGACATCCGAAGAATTTCTCGGATATCTGGTTACCCACCGAGGAATCGAAGCAAATCCAAAGTAAATTGATGCTCTGATACAAATGACTTCACCAAAAAAAAAGCGCGAAGTTGAATGACTTACGGGGCACGTTGCAGTGCTAAACCGTTTTATTTCTCTATCTACCGACAAATGTCTACCATTCTACGACACCCTAAGAGGTAATAAGAGGTTCGAATGGATAGAGAAGTGTGAACAGGCATTCCAGCAGCTGAAAGAGTACCTAACCAGTCCTCCAGTACTCATGAAACCAGTGGAGGGCGAGTCATTATTCCTTTACACGGCTGTTTCCCCAACAGCAGTCAGTGGAGTCCTTATTCGAGAGGAACGTGTCGAGCAGAATTCCATCTTTTACGTAAGGCAAACTCTAATCGACGCTGAGACCAGATATCTGTAGATGGAGAAGCTTGCATTATCCGTAATAATGTCTGCCCGGAAGCTAAGACCGTATGTCCAATCGCACTCTATAGTAGTCCTGACTACCTTTCCTTTACGATCTATCTTGCATACTCCAAGTCACTCCGGCAGATTGGCTAAGTGGGCAATCGAACTAAGTGAGTATGATATCGAGTATAGGAGCCGAACCTGCACAAAATCTCAAGTCCTCGCAGATTTCTTGATCCAACTCCCGGAGGAGGAAACAAAAGAACCGGCTCCAACATTAGTATGGAAACTTCACGCGGATGGATTGTCATAAAAACAAGGCTCCAGGGTAGGTATACGATTAACTTCTCCAGCGAGCGAAATCATCGAACAATCATTCCGCTTGGGTTTTTGCGCATCCAAACGAAGTAGAATATGAAGCACTGATCGCAGGAATGAGACTTGCTCGTGGACTCAAGATAACACATATCCATGCATTCTGCGATTTACAGCTAGTAGTCAACTAAGTCAGTGGCGAGTATACAACTAGGGATGACCGAATGTAAGCTTATCTACGAACCGTTAAGGAGTTAGTTGCACAGTTTGAGGAACTCACGTTAACACGAATACCTCGTGGGGAAAACACTTCGGCAGACGCATTAGCAGCACTCGCATCCACCTCCGACCCAGACCTAAAAAAGAAATCCCGGTGGAATTCGTCTAACATCCAAGCATCAATCTCTCTGGCACCGTCAACGCGGTTACCCGCTCCCAAGCACCATGTCAAGCAAAAGAAACATCCGAAGAGACTGTCCCGATAGAAGATGGTGTTGATGCCACCACCACAATAGAAAACCAAAATGAGGAACCCTTGCCCGAAAATGAAGCAGTTGATATGGAGGAAGATCAACAACCAATGTAGTATGGATGCGACAAAGAATGGATGGGAGCAATCCGCGTATACATCATGGATGGTGAACTACCTTCTGATAAATGGGCTGCCCGAAAACTTAAAGCTCAAGCGGTTCAATACGTTCTACTAAAATGGAGGTTCTCGGGGCCACTAATGGCTTGTGTGGAAGGGCAAGAAGCTAGACAAATAATGGAAGAAGTCCATAACGGATCATGCGGCAATCATTCTAGCGGAAGGGCACTAGAAATAGAAATCAAACACCACGACTATTATTGGCCAACTATGGTGAAGGATTGCGAAAAATTTTATGCCACGTGCGAAAGATGTCAACGCTACGCTCCAAAAATTCATCAGCCAACTGAGATGCTGTCATCAATTCCGGCATCGTATCCTTTTATGAGATGGTCAATGGACATCGTTGGGCCCTTACATCAATCCAAGTAAAAAGGATTTATGCTGATACTAACAGATTACTTCTCCAAGTGGGTCGAAGCAGATTCTTACGCCAGTATTAAGGATACTCAAGTGGAATATTTCGTCTGGAAAAATATTATATGGAGACACGGGGTTCCATACGAAATCGTTACGGACAACGCCTCACAATTCATCTCAACCCGTTTCGAAGCTTTCTGCGAGAAATGGAAGATTCGTCTAAGCAAGTCTACACCGTGTTACCCGCAAGGTAACGGCAAAGCAGAAGCAGCAAACAAAACAATCCTCGACAATTTAAAGAAACGACTTGATGCAAAAAAGGGGTGTTGGGCCGACGAGCTGGAAGGAGTTCTATGGTCTCATCGGACAACTCCACGACGAGCTATCGGAGAAACACCGTTCGCACTCGTCTATGGAATGGAATGCGTGATCCCACCAGAAGTGGAGTTTCCCGGAATTCGTTGTCGACTCCTCCCCTGACAAGAAGGATTAAATCACTTAATGCTGCTTGATGAACTAGATTTGGTGAATAAGCGGCGAGACCAATCACATATTCGTATTCAAAATTACCAGCAAGCTACAGCCAAGTACTACAACTCCAATGACCACAGTCGAAAATTCAACGTAGGCGATCTGGTTCTCCCAAAGGTTTTTCAGACCACAGCAAAACGAAACGCGGGGAAGCTGGGCGCAAACTGGGAAGGACCTTACAAAGTCACAAATGTGGTCCGCCTGGGAGTATATGAGCTCACTAACATGGCCGAAGTTCCTGTACCAAGATCTTGGAATGCAATGCACTTGAAAAAGTACTATCACTAAACTATACCATTTATGAACTACGAGGTGGCTTGATCCCCGAAAGGGGTACGTAGGCAAGTTCAGCTGCCCCCCTCCTTAAAAAGCGGGGGGGGGGGGCAGTGGGTACGTATACGCTTAGACTCCCCTCCATTGTAGACAATTCACTTCGGATACATTTTAGCGACACTTCAACAAACTTATCACCTCGCAAAACATCTAATCTTTAATACTTCAGCATACTTATCGCCTCGCTAAAGATTCACTTTGGATACATCTTACAAACACATTCGGATAAATCTTAGAAACACATTCGGCTTCGGCATACTTATCGCCTCGCAAAACATTTAATCTTCAAACACTTCGGCATACTAATCACCTAGCAAATATCTTATAAACGCTACAGCATACTCATCGCCTCGCAAAAATCACTAAGCCTTATCAAAACAGAAGAGTGCTTATATTTTTTTTTTTCATCTGTTGCTGGCCATAACAACGAACTTTTTACATCCTTTATAGATTTTTACTACTACATCCTCTATAGGTCTAAGCGCGCTATACAAATCTTTATGTCTATTATCGGAATGGGCACGTGTGAGAAAGCGTGTTCGTAAACCGAAGTAAACATTTAGAAACCCAGTAATTGGTTCCTTAACACTGGTCATTAACATAACACTTCAGGTTCAAAATTAAAACACGAAAACAAGCAGAAAGATAGCCGGAAATATTTTACTTATATTACGGATAAAGCCATACATGCATCTTGTTCTTAAAACAAACGGACACAAAAAGAACGAGCAACAAAAATAGCAAAAACAGAAAAAGCATAACAGAGTCTTAGGGAGATTGGGATCCATGGCCTCCTTGACAGTACGATCAGCGACGGGAGTACCATCATTGGATTCAGAAAGTCGCTTACACCAACGGCTGCCGCTGCATTCTCTAACGGCTCACCAGGAAGCGTAGAACCGACCGAATTATATGAGCCGGGAGACATTACCAAATCATTCTTCACCTCCTTTTCGATCTTTTCAAACTCTTCATGATCCCCAGCCATATCGACTCGCCATTCAGACAGCTTTGGCCACCTCGGCATCCAAGGTTGGCGCGTCATCCTTCTTGAGAATGTCGAGAAGTTGGAGATTAATGTCCACATGTGCGAGGTCAAGCTCTTTTTCTTTGACCTCTTTCAGATCCTTGAGGTTCTTCTCAATCTTAGCAAGTCTCCCTTGAAACTTCTCCGCCATCTCGCGCCTCGCTGCCTTCTGGCTCTCTTCAAGTTTGTCTCGTGCAAGGCATTCGCAGCAGAAAGCTGTCTCCTCATCGAATCAATCTCAGCGGATTTCCTTGCCTTGGTAGCCTCCTGCTTCATGCATAGATCCTCGACACTAACCTGAGCCGAGGAGGATTCCAGCTCGGTAGCGTGCTTGCTTTCGAGATCATCGAGCTTGGCCTTTATTTTCGAGGCATCCTTCCTTACCTCGGCAATTCTATGTTTATCTTTCCTTTCTCTTCGGTCATACTTGGCAATGATTTTGTTGATCGAGGCCATGAACTGCAAATTAGGTCAAAAATTAATATCCGAAGCTCTTAATCAAAAAGAAATATGCTCCGAAACGGTTACATTGATGCCATGTAAGGACATATCAGCATACAAAGCGCCTTCGGCAAGAGTATCGACAGGAGGAAGACGGTCATCAGGAGATTTGATTGTAGAGATGAGAGAATCCAAGGCAACCGCATCATTATGAACTGGCTCGTCCCCGTCGTGCTTAAACAGTATCACCGCGGGATTAGAAGGGTCGGCTCGCTTTTGTTTCTTCTCGGCCTTTTCCTCTGCAATGCCTTTCTCTTTTTCGGCACTAGAAGCAAGACGCTTCTGAGACGGTGGCCTGACCACCTTAGATTAACATGGAGTAAGAGGAATGGAGTTGGAAGGAATACCAGACATGACCCGCCTCGCTGTATCTTCAACTACCGACTCGGCAACATCTCTAGTTGCTTCAGCATCGGCAGCACCATCAGCAACTTTGTCTTTGTTTAATTTGGAATGTCGTTAGTCCCCCGAGCCGGTTCATACGTCACCTCAGTGTCCTTAAGATATGCATCGGCTCCTTCTGCATCTTTCTTCCGAGCCCTTTCCCTAGCTTCCTTCTCCTTTTGTTCCTGCTTATCACGGATTGTCATTCGCTTCCCTGTTGGGGTCAAAACCCACCCAGCTGCGATCAATGGAAAAATGGCTAAGTGTGGAAATACGAAGAATCGGACAAGGCTGGAATTGCGCCTAAGTCGTTTCTATACGAGTCCGCTTGAGCACGAGATAGGCCATTCCAACCAAGCCTTGTCTCCACTTAGGCAAGCCTTGTCTCCGCTTAGGCAAGCATTGTCTCCACTTAGGCAAGCCTTATCTCCACTTAGGCAAGCTTTGGCTCACATCGGCAAAGCTTTGCTCCACTTCGGCAAAGAGAGGAAAAACATCGGCAAAGCCTTGTCTCCACTTAGGTAAGCCTTGTCTCCACTTAGGCAAGCTTTGTCTCCGCTTAGGCAAGCCTTGTCTCCACTTAGGCAAGCCTTGTCTCCACTTAGGCAAGTTTTGGCTCACATCGGCAAAGCTTGGCTCCACTTCGGCAAAGAAGGGAGAGACTTCGGCAAAACTTTGGCTCACTTCGGCAAGCTTTGGCTCACTTCGGCAGGGAGGCTTCGGCAAAGAAGGGAGAGACTTAGGCAAGCCTTGTTCCACTTAGGCAAGCCTTGTCCCCACTTAGTCAAGCCTTGTCTCCACTTAGGCAAGCCTTGTCTCTACTTAGGCAAACTTTGGTCCACATCGGCAAAGCTTCGCTCCACTTCGGCGAAGAAGGGAGAGACTTTGGCAAGCTAGATCGTCACTTCTGCAAGGCTTGTTCTTCACTGCAGCTAAGCGTGGAGATTTGAGCAAAAGATGGGGACTTCGGCGAGCATGGAGACTTCGGCAAGCACTGGAGACTTCGGGAAGCACTGGAGACTTCGGCAAGCACGGAGACTTCGAAAAGCACGGAGACTTCGAAAAGCACTGGAGACTTCGGCAAGCACGGAGACTTCGGCAAACACGGAAACTTCGGTAAGCATGGAGACTTCGGCAAACACTGGAGACTTCGGCAAACACGGAGACTTCGGCCAAGCCAGGCCACATCGGCAATGACCCACGGCTTCAGCAACAACCCGCGGCTTCGGCAACGATCCATGACATCGGCAACACAACTTCGGCAAAGGAGCTCCACATTGGCACGGGGAGCTCCACTTCGGCGAGCCACATCGGCAAGGAAGGGAGACATCGGCGAAGTTCACGACGGCACACGCGATAGCTCACTTCGGCACAAGGGGGACATCGGTGAAGTTCACGTCGGCCAAACGGGACACTTCGGCACACGCGACGGCTCACTTCGGCACACGCGATAGCTTACTTCGGCACAAGGGAGACATCGGCGAAGTTGACATCGGCACACGCGATAGCTCACTTCGGCACAAGGGGGACATCGGCAAGGAGACTTCGGCACAGCTCCTGCTCCACTTCGGCGCAGCCCACATCGGACAGGGCCTTCACTTCGACAAGGGTCCACTTCGGCAAAACTTCACTTCGGCAAAACTTCACTTCGGTAAACGCCTTCACTTCGGCCAACAAGCACTTCGGCCAGCAAGCACTTCGGCCAAGCTGTCCACTTCGGCCACGCAGTCAATTTTGGCCAAGCTGTCCACTTCGGCCAAGCAGTCCACTTCGGCCAAGCTGTCACTTTGGCCAAGCTGTCCACTTCGGCTAAGCTGTCCAATTCGGCCAAAACGGGACACTTCGGCACACGCGACGACTCACTTCGGCACACGCGATAGCTCACTTCGGCACAAGGGAGACATCGGCGAAGTTCACGTCGGCACACGCGATAGCTCACTTCGGCACAAAGGGGACATCGGCAAGGAGACTTCGGCACAACTCCTGCTCCACTTCGGCGCAGCCCACATCGGCAAGGGCCTTCACTTCGACAAGGGTCCACTTCGGCAAAACTTCACTTCGGCACGGCCTTCACTTCGGCAAACGCCTCCACTTCGGCCAACAAACACTTCGGCCAGCAAGCACTTCGGCCAAGCAGTCCACTTCGGCCACGCAGTCAATTTCGGCCAAGCTGTCCACTTCGGCCAAGCTGTCCACTTCGGCCAAGCTGTCACTTCGGCCAAGCTGTCCACTTCGGCCAAGCTGTCCACTTCGGCCAAGCTGTCCACTTCGGCCAAGCTGTCCACTTCGGCCAAGCAGTCCACTTCGGCCAAGCTGTCCACTTCGGCCAAGCTGTCCACTTCGGCCAAGCTGTCCACTTCGGCCAAGCTGTCCACTTCGACCAAGCTGTCCACTTCGGCCAAGCTGTCCACTTCGACCAAGCTGTCCACTTCGGCCAAGCTGTCACACTCGCCAGAAGACGACGCGACCGAAGTTATTTCTATACGAAGACAAAAAGCCCATCTCTGGCCTACAACGATACAAAGGCCCATGAAGTCAAGCTGACTTAGCAAAAAAGGAAATGCCGAAGGGTTAGGGAGTTTTCCTGATGACTTTAGGATTGACCTGGCCGATTCAAGCTAGTATATATATCGATGTACATCTCTTGAAAAAGGGATCCGGAATTTACTTAGCAGAAAACCCTAGACTTTTTTGCTCTCAAACTTTTGTACGAAAGCTTTTCGACACAGCTTAATAAAAACCATCTTTGGATCTCTCCGTTCGTGGTTCATCCGCAGAAATTTCATCCCCCTTAACAAACCTCCGAAAAATTCTAATTGTGTTGATTTCGACTCCCACAATTTGGCGCTAGAAGGAGGGGGAATTTAAAACTTTCTTACTCCAAGGAACCACCGCACGAACGATTCGAAAAAGATGACTAGCGACGGACGAACCGACGACCCGCAGGACACGGGGATCGATGGATCTGGAGCAACAGATACACCAATGCCTACAGTCGGGGAGACGAGCCTAGAGGCCCTATAACAGATCAAGACGATGCTGGAGACGCTGCTCAAGAAGGCGGAGGAGCAGGACAAGCTAAACACAACGATGACCGATAAGCTCGAAGTCCTTACAACAGTGAGCCGAGCCCTTGGTAGAGGCTCAGGAGTTGACCTAATGAGGCGCCCGCTTCGACGTCTCAACCCAACGGCCCTCGATTTATCAACACCCCACCATGCGCCGAGAACCCAAGGCGGATTGCTCCCTACAAATCAACCAACCACGACCGCTGAACTGAACGCGACACCGCAGGAGGCAAACACGCAGACTATGGGCGGAACGAATCCAGTGATCAACCTGGAGGACAACCCAGAGGGTGAACACGACTCGGAATACCGCCGCGAAGCTGAACTCACGGGTGTGACCCAAACTCAAAACGAATGAAGCAACACCAACCCTGGCCATGATCAGGACCTCGCCGAAGAGGAGGAGAACATCCTCTGGGCCCAACGAGCCCAGATCGAGGAAGAGCGCAAAGCGATAATCCGAGCCCAAAAGGAGGAGATGGCCAAAATCCGGGCAGGCATGGAGCGAGCTGCCGCCGAGATGAAATTCGTTCGATCTCATATGCATAGGGCTACTAGCAAGGCTCCCGAACTCGACCGAGTGCTTGAAGAAGCACAGAACACACCATTTACGACTCGAATCACTAAGGCAAGGGTTTCCGATCCGGGGAAGATGAAGATACCAGTTTACGAAGGAAAAGCTGATCCAAAGGAGCACTTGACCGCCTTCGCGATAGCGATGGGACGAGCAAACTTCAGAGTAGGAGAAGAAGATGCTGGTCAGTGTCTCTTGTTCATTGAGCACCTTAAAGGTCCAGCTCTCCAATGGTTCTCCAGGCTGGGAAGAAATTCGATCGGCAATTTCAATCAGCTGTTGTCGGCATTCCTCAAACATTATGCTATATTCATGGAACGTCGAACATCCGATGCGGATCTATGGACCATGGGGCAAGTACAAAACGAGACGTTACGAACTTTCATCGAATGATTCAAGTTGGTACTGTCAAAGGTAGAAGGGATAAGTGAAGAAGCCGCGTTGCAAGCATTAAAGAAAGCCCTGTGGTTCGACTCAGATTTTCGGAAGGAGATTGCGCTAAATGCTCCAATCACGATCCAGGATGCATTGCATCGAGCAACGGACTTCGCCTCCAACGAAGAAGAAGTGAGGATCCTAGCCCAGAAGCACGGAAAGGCGAAGTCTACAAACTATCCTCCCTTTGCTCCGAACCCACCAAACAACAAAAAGGGCAACCAAGATTCTGAATATGTCCAGCACGGAGGAGGTTTCAAAGGAGCCCATAATTACCAAGTTGACTCGTCAGGATACGGTCAAGGACGAGGCCAAGGCCGAGGAAGAGGTACATGGAATAGCACGTGGACCAGGAGCCAAGGAACTTACGATGAAACGGCTTATTGCGAACATCACCATATCTTCGGACATTCGACTGCAGATTACCGTATTCTGGGCTTAAAACTCGCTGCAAAGTTGGCAGCTGGTAAACTCAAAGGTGATATCAGCCTCAAGGATTTTGACATGGATACCAACGCGAACCTCTCCGAGTAGGTGAATGAAGACCTTCCTAAGCGAGGGAGACAGGATGATGATGCCCCGCAAGCTGGGATAAGAAGAAGAATAAATATGATAATGGGCGGATCTCACTATTGCTCAGACACCGTCTCGTCGATTAAAGCTTTTCAACGGCGAGCCGACGTCAGCTTCAATTGATCCGAGCCTTCTAAGTTCCCAAATGACGTAATCACATTTGAAGAAAGGGAGACTACCGGAATCGACAAACCTCAAGATGACCCTTTCGTAATCGAGCTAATCATCAACGATTGCAATGTGGCCAGAGTGTTGGTAGACACAGGAAGCACGGTGGACATAATCTTCAAAGAGACTCTCAGAAGAATGAACGTCGACCTATCCGAAGCAACGACAACTCCAAAACCATTGACTGGATTCTCCGGAGAAACGACAATGACAATCGGAACAATCAAGCTACTGTTCGGGCCGGAGAGATAACCAAAATCATGGAGTTTTCGGTGGCCGATCACCCAGCAATCTACAACGTTATTATGAGAACCCCTTGGTTAAATACGATGCGCGTCGTGGCCTCAACATACCACATGTGCATAAAGTTCTCAACGCCTAATGGAATCCAAACCATTCGTGGAAATCAGAAGGAGTCCCGAATTTGTGTTATGGCCGAGCATAAGCTCAGAAATCCCGTAGCAGAACTTAACACGAAGACGAAGGAAAAGAGAGCCAAGCTGGATCAGCAACCTAAGAACGAGCTATCAAACCAAAGTTTTACGGATCACTGAGTCATTTCACACGAACTACGGGGCGGCTTGATCCCTGCAAAAGGTACGTAGGCAGCTCATCTTCGGATGGGTTCAGCTGCCCCCCTCTTTAAAAAAGGGGGGAGTGGGTACGTATACTCGTATACTCCCACCTTCATAATAGGCGTTACGTCTACTTAATACAAGCTTTTCGGAGCTAAGATCATCATACCACATCCTTCACGGGTTACTAAAGCCTTAACAAAAATAGGCATCCTATTCGCATCCTTCACGGATTACTCAAAGTCCTAACTAAACAGGCACCTCATCTCACTCTCGTTGCTGCTGGCCACAGCAACGAACTACTACATCTTTTATGGATCTAACTATCACATCCTAGCAGATTAAAAGCGCGCGCTATATAAATGTCTATGTCCATTGTTAGAGCGGATATGCTTATGGTAGCGTATCCGTAAACCGAAATGTTCATCTTAAACCCAACAAACGAATCGTTGGTCGCAACAGTACTAGATGTCCATTGTCGGAGCAGACACGTTTATGGTAACGTATCCGTAAACCGAAATGCTCATCAAAAACCCAACAAACAAATCGTTGGTCGCAACAGTACTACATGTCCATTGTCAGAGCGGATATGCTTACGGTAGCGTATCCGTAAAGCGAAATGCTCATCTTAAACCCAACAAACAAATCGTTGGTCATAACAGTACTACATGTCCATGGTCGGAGCGGATATGCTTACGGTAGCGTATCCGTAAACCGAAATGTTCATCCTAAACCCAACAAACGAATCGTTGGTCGCAACAGTACTACATGTCCATTGTTGGAGCGGATATGCTTCCAGTAGCGTATCCGTAAACCGAAATGTTCATCTAAAAACCCAACAAACAAATCGTTGGTCGAAACACCTATGCTCATTATCGGAGCGGATATGTTTACGTTAACATATCCGTGAATCGGAATGATCATCGTAAACCCAACAAACGAATCGTTGGCATTAACATTAACGCAAGATAAAGTGAAACAGATCGATCCTCTTTGGATAAAAAGCATTAAAGCAACGAGTTTCAACAACAAAGAAACAACACGACAAAAGCAAAAGCCACAAGGCAAACATAATAAGTCGATACATATAAAGCCATCCAGGCACCATGTCCAAATAACATCAAGCATAAATAGAATGAGATAGACCAAGCCACAGTCTTTGGCGTATCCCCATCATCATCATATCTTACCCCTTGAAGATACATCTTCATCATCATCAGAGGATTCGGTGGACGTCCTGGATTCAGAAGCTTCCATCTGACTAAGCAAAGTCAAGCCGGGATTACCCCTGTTAGATCCAGAGAAAACGCGAATGCCGACATCCACCGCTAACGCTTCGACAGACTCGTTACCAAGCGTAACATCGGCCAAATCTTCAGAGATCGGTGAAACCACTGTCATTGCCCGATGTAGCAACCAACCTATCAAACTCGTCATCGGCACCAGCGTACCTAGCTCTCCATCCCTAGAGCTTCTCGATTTTGGCATCCAACAAAGGTGGTTCGTCACCACGAAGCAGTGCAAGGAGCTCAAGGTTGCCGTCAACTTGGGCAAGGTCAACTACGCTATTCTTCGACGACCCGCCCATGCTCTTAACCTTCTCCTTGGCTCGTTCAACTTTAGCTTGAAACTTCTTGGCCATTCTGCGCATCGCCACCTTCTCAGCTTGTTCGACCTTCTTATCGGTCATGGCCTGCTCCGAGCTTAACATCCGTTGAAGCTTGGCAACCTGAACCTCCTGCTGAACCCGAGAAGACTCTAGGTAAAGAACCCTATCATCGGCTCGGCCGCGCCTCTCCTTGTGGAGTTCCACCTCAGCCTCCAAGTCTTCCCTCTGCTTTGATGCTCTCTCCACTGCAGCATCGCACCCGCGCTCTCTCTACTCTTTGAAGAGTAAAATCTCTTTGCAAATCACACTCTCCGGAAGCTAGAGTCTCGCGAAGTGTAACTACGTCTGGTGGACACGTTGGGATCAGGTTAGGAACTGCAAAACCAACAAACAGCGGAAGGTCACGATATATTCAACAAAGCAGAAAAATGGCACTACTTCTCCGCTTCGCCACTTCGGCAAAAGACAACTTCGGCGAAGGTAGGGGTCACGTCGGCCAAGCACCTAGGCGCACCTACGACCGTAAGGAGCACTTCGGCCAAGACGAAAAATTCACTTCGGCAATGGGAGAGAGAGGCCACTTCGGACTAAAAGCAATTTCGGAGGAACAAAAACAACAACCTAAGAAAACAATCTTCAAGAGAAAGAGAGATAAGGGAGGAGAGAAGTTACCTTGAGGTTGTTGAGAAATGAAGAAGTGAAGAAGAAGTGAGGAGAAGTGGAATCATATATAGGCTCATAAAGCAAAAGATGATGTCATCATGCATTGGAAATTGTGCCAGAACACAGTTGAATGAAGAAAATTCTACTGGAAATAAGGTTATCAATCTGAAGACAGAAAATCTGGAAGATATCGAAGGACTCGGTGTCATGTCGACTCAGCTCGTACCAATCAACACGGCACATTGATCCCAGCTTGGACTTCCTCTACCTCGGCACTATCATCACTGAAACTACCGAGCTGGGGGGCTAACTGTTGGGGTCAAAATCCACCCAGCTGTGATCAATGGAAAAACGGCTAAGTATGGAAATACGAAGAATCGGACAAGGCTGGAATTGTGCCTAAGTCGTTTCTATACGAGTCCGCTTGAGCACGAGATAGGCCATTCCAACCAAGCCTTGTCTCCACTTAGGCAAGTCTTGTCTCCGCTTAGGCAAGCCTTGTCTCCACTTAGGCAAGCTTTGGCTCACATCGGCAAAGCTTTGCTCCACTTCGGCAAAGAAGGGAGAGACTTCGGCAAAGCTTTGGCTCACTTCGGCAAGCTTTGGCTCACTTCGGCAGGGAGGCTTCGGCAAAGAAGGGAGAGACTTAGGCAAGCCTTGCTCCACTTAGGCAAGCCTTGTCCCCACTTAGTCAAGCCTTGTCTCCACTTAGTCAAGCCTTGTCTCCACTTAGGCAAGTCTTGTCTCCACTTAGACAAGCTTTGGTCCACATCGGCAAAGTTTCGGTCCACTTCGCCGAAGAAAGAAGAGACTTCAGCAAGCTTGATCGTCACTTCGGCAAGGCTTGTTCTTCACTTCAGCTAAGCGTGGAGACTTCAGCAAAAGATGGGGACTTCGGCGAGCATGGAGACTTCGGCAAGCACTGGAGACTTCGGCAAGCACGGAGACTTCGACAAGCACTGGAGACTTCGGCAAGCATGGAGACTTCGGCAAACACGGAAACTTCGGTAAGCATGGAGACTTCGGCAAACACGGAGACTTCAGCAAACACGGAGACTTCGGCCAAGCCAGGCCACATCGGCAATGACCCACGGCTTCGGCAATAACCCGCGGCTTCGGCAATGATCCACGACATCGGCTGTAACATCCCCGATCATCGATTGACCGAAAATGTCACATACGCGTACTTAGACATTCGATCCGAGGTTTCCAGAACTTATCTAGAGACCCTAGACCAAACGACCAAGCACACATTTTCTACCGAACAAAACTCAAGGCTTTTCAACCCGAGTTATGTCAAGTAGTTAGTTCGTCCGGACTAGGACTAGCATCACATGAAACCCAAGTTTAACGAACACATTTTTATACATCATAATACTTAGGTTCTCAAACGTGATACAAAAACATATGTATACATGCCGGCAATGAGTCTAGTACTCAAAACATTATCATACATATTAAACATTAGTTCTTTACAAAAGGCAACATAAACTACCGCTAGTTTCCTAGCGTTCCTTGCGTACACCCGTATGGTTTACCCGCTAATGGTCACCTGCAAAACAAGTAGAGTCATAAGCAACTAATTTGCTTAGTGAGTCAGGGCTCCCCTAACATTCATATAATATCCCAACCGAACCCAAAATAACAATCACACGAAATCATGCACATCATAAGCAGCGGACATAGAATTATGCATATTTTAATTCATGAGTTTTAATCTTTAAGTTTTCATTAAGGCCTTTCGTGATTGACTACTTCCCAACCCTCGACACCACTAGGCATCACCCGACCCGTAGCCACTAAGGCTAGACAAGCCGATGATCCTTTACCCGTTCCAATGGCCTTAATTATTAAGGTATCACACCGGAAATTCTGCATCGTCATGCAGTACACGGCCCTAGGCTGCAATCCCGTCTCTCCGTGTCTTCGTGTACTTAAACTAGTACTCATTATGACTAGTTAAGCCACGGTATTTAGGGAAGAGTCTTACCACGTTTTCATAAGGTTATAAAGTTTACCGAACACTTAAGTTGCTAATAAACCTTATACCAATTTTCAGTCTTATAAGTTTATAAAGTTTACCGAACACTTAAGTTGCTAATAAACTTATAAACGCATAGTATAATTTTCAGTCTTACCACGTTCATCATAATTTTATAAAGTTTACAAGACACTTAAGTCCAAGTAAACTTATACCATATAGCATAATTTCAATCTTATACGTATAGCACAAGTTAGAGCTTTTAAGCATCTAACAAGAGTAATAATTTAAAATTCAATGAAACTCACATGCTTAATAATCAAACGTATAAACACTAAACAAACAACGTGTGTTCAACTCATCAACACACGACAAGCATCACCAAGACTCACCTTTGGTTTGATGGAAGGTCATGGTTTAACTTCGAAATCTCTATCCACGTTTCTGATTAAACTTGGAATTAGGATCTGTTGGAACAGATCACACTAGTTACCATCGGAAATAATTAATTCTAAGGTAAACTAGCTAGCTAAATGATCACGGGTCTTACCTAGACCAAATAGGATCACTTTCGAAATTTAGACTTATTTCTTCATGATCCGGCCGAAACTTTCACCTAAGTTTCGTGGTGGTTCCAAGCTTTGGATTAAGAAACTAAGGTCAGATTCATGCTCAGAACGCGAAAACATGTCGGACTGGAAAGTTTGGGTTCAATAGGCTTACCCTAAATTTTTGCCCGAGCAGCTCGGTAACGGTTCACGACGGACTGGTTGGTCGGACTGTCTGGGCTGTAATTCGGGGTATCCCCAACCACCAAATCAAGAAAATAAGGTTGGATTCAAGATCAGAAGGCAAAAATTGAGTTGGGTAGGTGAGTTTGGGTCGAACAGCTTACCCGCAAAACTTTCCCGACGGACCACGGTTCACGGTTCACGGCTCACGGTTCACGGACATATTTAGGCAGAGCTTGGCTATGGTTTTTGGATACGAAAAGGGGAGCAGCTGGGTCATTTTTATAGGAAAATTTTCGTCTAGCTGCTTGTGGTGACTCATCGCTTACGGTCGCGACACCACGTGCTTGCCGATTTGTCGTGCTTACTGATTTGTCGTGCTTAATGATTTGTCGTGCTTAATTGTTATGCAAGACCAGGCGTGTGGATGACACACGCCCACACACATCTGCCACACGCCCACACACAGCTGACACACGCCCAAGCAAGCACACAGGTAGGTGAGTCACCCAACAGCTTACCCATGGTTCTCGGCAAAACTGCCCGATTCGGTCCGTTTCGGCCATCGAGCTAATCTCTTGATCCAAACTGATTTTTCTTCGTCCAATATATTTCTAAGTCCTTTTTATCCTTCCCATAATCCTCTAAATGGGTTGGGAGCAATCTGGTCCTATCTCGATCAGATCGTATAAAGCTTACCGAGTTTTTGCCTTATGTACCGTGTGACCCAAATTCCATTCTCTTCGTACCAACTTGATAATCCCTAGATCCAAATTTACTTCCTTAGCTTTATTTTCCTTTTACTTAACGTGTCTAACCTGATTTGGCTCTCTTGTCCCAATCTCGACCCTTTTGACCCACGATATGCCACGTATCGTCGATATGGTCAACTAACTCGAACCACAATTAAATTCCTCTGATCCAACTAAGATTTTCTTTGACCAAATGTCCTTTTAAGGTCTCTTATAACTTTCCCAATTCCACTTGGCTTGATTTGGAACTTTGGATCCAACCTATCTTGGCCTAGCCGTATCAACCTTCCTTACGAGTGATAATTGAAATTCACTCGTCCCAACTTTCTTTTGTTTCGACCTAAAGGCTTAACTTGACCTTCTCTTAATAATTCCAAGTGAATTTCTCTTGGTCAAATCCAGCCCTCGTCAGGGTCATTACATTATCCCCCCTTAATAGAATTCGTCCCGAATTCATAAGGGTTCTCAGGTCCACATAGAGTTTTGGATAAGTCGTTTGTAAATTTCTCTTTATCTTCCCAGGCAATGCAATTACTTTCAACCATACCCCATTTCTGGCATCCAAATCATTCTTCTTTTTCTTCTTCTTCCATATTCTTCATATTGCTATTGACAGTTTTGTTCCCTCTTCATGTTCTTTTATACTTGAATGGTAGTTATTATTATACGATAATTCTACCAAGGGTAAGTACTATTCCTTGTACTTAATATATCCAGCTCACACGACCGAAGTGATTTTCTGACGCTCATTCTGTTCTTCGCTTTTGTCCATCGGTCCGAGGATGGAAAGTTGTACTCATTTGGAGATTGGTTTCCAAGGCTTATGGAGAGGTTCACGAAACTATGATTTGAACCTTAATCATTTCCTTATGTATACTTGATTACGACTTCAACCTTGTCCATAAAGTTGTCACACTTGTCCTACTAACTTCGAATTGGCTTTTATGGTGATAATTGTTTCACTATTCTTTTGCTAATGGCTTCCGTGTTGGTCACATATCTTACTACCACAATAACTCTTTATCTTTTAATGATCTGATCTTACCACATAAACCGATCCTCTGTCGTCAACCCACGGTCGTACTATGAACTGGTCTATTTAATCCAAACTCAAAATCCTCAAAACAAAAGTAGTTCTTCTTGAACCAACTAATCTTTTCTTGATCGGAAATTTCCAAGGATCCAAACCCATCATAACATTCTTGTCTCATCTGAACTTAATCGTCCTCTACCATCAAACAAACTGTCTGTACCGCTATGTCCATCAGGTTGTTCTGTCTTGACCCCAAATTTCTCTCTTGGCATCTTATAACAAGAATATCTTGGCCGTCCATTCCAAGCTTCATAGGGAAGCATACCAAATCCTTCATGGTAGCTATTGTTGTATGAAATATTACAATGGCAAGTAGCCTTCCGAACTCCCTGGCCAATCTAACACACCTTCGAAGTAATTCTCCCAAGTTCTTATAATTCACCTCCGTTAATCCATCTGTCCCGGGATGGAATAATTTACTTATATGAAGGCTGGTTCCCAATTCTTCTTGCAAGGCCCACCGAAATTAATCTTTGAACCTTGGTTCGCGGTCAAATACTTCATGTAATTTCTCCATGTGCTTTAGGTGTAGTTCAAATATTACTCCGACTTTGTCAACAAGTTTTAATGGGTAGGAAATGATCTTTCTAGGTCAATCGGTCTACAATTACCCATATTGCATTGCTACCTCATTCTGGTGTTTTTGGTAATCCGGTTACAATTCCATGACAACTGCTTCCCATTTCCATTCTGGGATTAGTGAGTTCTGTAATAATCCCTCCGGTATCTGATGCTCAGCTCAAATCTATTGACAAGTCTAGCATCGCGTCACCCAGTACGCAATTAATCTCTTTATTCCGGGCTAATAGTTGTACCGATGATCATCATGGTACATTTTAGTACTTCCTGGATGGGTGCTAAGTAAGGAATGATGTGTCATGTCCTCTTAGCTGTCTCAATGCATATGCAATGACCTTTTTGCCTTGCATTATCACACATCTTAAATCTCCTCGGGATGTTCAATCAGCTAGACATGCGATCTTCTTCTTCGTTTTATTCAAATGCTACACCTTTCATATCATTATTTGGGTAAAGCCACTCATGTACCATCTTAATCTTTTTCTGACCGGGAGAGACTCCATATTCAGATACTTCGTGTCTTCACAACCAATTTTCCCTCTTCTTTCATGATTCTCGACCTTCGTCTCTTCGTGAGTATATCATCGATAAAGATGATTACCAATTCGTCCAAGTATTCCCAAAGAAACTTCATCCATTAATCTTGTGAATGTTGTTGGTGCCTTGGTAGGTCCACACATCATGATTATAAAGTTGTGATGACAATACCGCGTCCTAACGACAGTCTTCATGATGTCGAACTTGCTTACACATTCCCACGAACTTTGCTTATCGATCGTATAAGCATTGTTGGTGTAATGGTAAACCATATGGTATAACCGCCAAACTCAACTGGTTCTTCTCACTATACTTGACAATGAATCTCACTTCTTCTTTTTTTTTTCCTCGGGAAGACAAGTTTGATGATAACTTGTTGCTAAATCCCTCCTAGAGAACTAACTGGCTCCTTCAGGTGGATCCAATCATTCTTCAATCCTTGATACCATATACTTGTTCTTGATTCTGGTTCTATTGATCCCTTGATACACTATCCCCCATCATTTGCTTCTTTCCTTCCCTTCCTAACGGTTTAGAGTTGTCCAATGGTACTAAATCTCGTCCGCTACATTCTTCCTTTAACTCATCCTAGAAGTAGTCTTCATCATATCTTGCTCTGAGATAGAGATTCATTGATGTTACATGAACATGGTAATTCTTGTACTCAACTGCAAGCTTCCATCATTCTTCTCTACAGAGTACTGGAGCTTCTCACGGTGATGAACTTAGTCGAATGAACTCCTTTTTCGATAAATCTTCTCACTGTTCCTCTGACTCAACTAAAAAAACTGGATCATCTGGGTCGGTGCCTTGGTTATCAGAGATGCACTCGATTCAAGGGAAATGGTAAATGATTACTTCAGAGAGGATGTAGTATTTTAACAGTTTGAACCCATCCCCATACTTCTTTATAACTAAAATATCTTCAAGCTTCTATTTATCCTCTAGTCCTTCTCCCACAATGGTCAATACCAAGTAGACTTCCCTTTCCCTTAACCCATCATAATCTTCAATGCTAAACCAAATGCAGTCCTGATCTTGAATGGATTCTTGAATGCATCTTCACTGATCATCCATATTCCTCCTGTGTAATCGTTCCTCTGTATTCTTCACTTTCCTAACCAACTTTTCCTTCTCCACTTCGGGTCTGACTGATCTTGGATTCTTAAACTGATCTCACAATCACTGATGAAGACTTGTTACTCTTAACTTGTACAATTCCTCACTTCTTCATAAGTCAAATACTTGGAATCTTCATACTCATCCATAATCAAACGGCTTCACGCTGACCCAAGGATAACTAGTAGATCAACCAAGAAGACTTCTTCATCGATCCACACTAGAACTTCCCGTAAACAACTTTTGGCTTGAAGGTTTTAGTTTTCAGTTGTTCTAAAAGGGCACCCACTCACACCTTTACGATTGTAAAGGTCCCCTCATGAACGGCAACGAACTTAGGAGACACAAAACTATGTGTTACTCCAAAGTCAAACAAAACATGTGTGGGAACACCACTTAACACGTAATGTTACAAAACAAGCATTCAACTTTTCATTTATAACTTCATACTCATCATGCAATCAATCATCAAGTAAACATAATTATCATTTCAATCAATCACATCATGAGTTAAAACCCTTACGTACCTGTAATCGAAAATTTGATGGATTTAGAAAGGTTTAATTACTTACATCTAAGGATTAGTCGAGTTCCGAGGATGCTTATCACCCGTCCGAAGCTTTATCACCAACCGTCTCCTTGATTCTCGGATTGTTTGTGAAGGATTTCGAGGAGTCAAAGAAGTACGCGGACAACTAATCGAGTAATGACCATTCCTTCCACAGAAGTAACAAGTGACATAGTTCGGAACAAATTCGGGTTGTCTCATGCTTGAACAAGCCCATGGATAATGTCCAACTCGACCGGAATTATAACACTCCAGGGTCATGTCTATTGGAGTTGTATGTATGCACCGAGTTCTTCATCCTCCATGCGTAATAATCAGCCGCATTGGCATTGCTGCATCGAAAAATAAGGTAAGTACTTAACCCACCCTATTCTAAAGTACAGGAACTATCCAGCTTTATCCTAATTGCCTTTTGCGACCCACTTGACTCGATAAATCATTTGAAAATCAAGTCCCATTTGAACATCGTAAAAGCCATGCTCTGATACCACCTTTGTAACATCTCCGATCATCGATTGACCGAAAATGTCACATACGCGTACTTAGACATTCGATCCGAGGTTTCCAGAACTTATCTAGAGACCCTAGACCAAACGACCAAGCACACATTTCCTACCGAACAAAACTCAAGGCTTTTCAACCCGAGTTATGTCAAGTAGTTAGTTCGTCCGGTCTAGGACTAGCATCACATGAAACCCAAGTTTAACGAACACATTTTTATACATCATAATACTTAGGTTCTCAAACGTGATACAAAAACATATGTATACATGCCGGCAGTGAGTCTAGTACTCAAAACATTATCATACATATTAAACATTAGTTCTTTACAAAAGGCAACATAAACTACCGCTGGTTTCCTAGCGTTCCTTGCGTACACCCGTATGGTTTACCTGCTAATGGTCACCTGCAAAACAAGTAGAGTCATAAGCAACTAATTTGCTTAGAGAGTCAGGGCTCCCCTAACATTCATATAATATCCCAACCGAACCCAAAATAACAATCACACGAAATCATGCACATCATAAGCAGCGGAAATAGAATTATGCATATTTTAATTCATGAGTTTTAATCTTTAAGTTTTCATTAAGGCCTTTCGTGATTGACTACTTCCCAACCCTCGACACCACTAGGCATCACCCGACCCGTAGCCACTAAGGCTAGACAAGCCGATGATCCTTTACCCGTTCCAATGGCCTTAATTATTAAGGTATCACACCGGAAATTCTGCATCGTCATGCAGTACACGGCCCTAGGCTGCAATCCCGTCTCTCCGTGTCTTCGTGTACTTAAACTAGTACTCATTATGACTAGTTAAGCCACGGTATTTAGGGAAGAGTCTTACCACGTTTTCATAAGGTTATAAAGTTTACCGAACACTTAAGTTGCTAATAAACCTTATACCAATTTTCAGTCTTATAAGTTTATAAAGTTTACCGAACACTTAAGTTGCTAGTAAACTTATAAACGCATAGTATAATTTTCAGTCTTACCACGTTCATCATAATTTTATAAAGTTTACAAAACACTTAAGTCCAAGTAAACTTATAGCATATAGCATAATTTCAATCTTATACGTATAGCACAAGTTAGAGCTTTTAAGCATCTAACAAGAGTAATAATTTAAACTTCAATGAACCTCACATGCTTAATAATCAAATGTATAAACACTAAATAAACAACGTGTGTTCAACTCATCAACACACGACAAGCATCACCAAGACTCACCTTTGGTTTGAGGGAAGGTCATGGTTTAACTTGGAAATCTCTATCCACGTTTCTGATTAAACTTGGAATTAGGATCTGTTGGAACAGATCACACTAGTTACCATCAGAAATAATTAATTCTAAGGTAAACTAGCTAGCCAAATGATCACGGGTCTTACCTAGACCAAATAGGATCACTTTCGAAATTTAGACTTATTTCTTCATGATCCGGCCGAAACTTTCACCTAATTTTCGTGGTGGTTCCAAGCTTTGGATTAAGAAACTAAGGTCAGATTCATGCTCAGAACGCGAAAACATGTCGGACTGGAAAGTTTGGGTTCAATAGGCTTACCCTAAATTTTTGCCCGAGCAGCTCGGTAACGGTTCACGACGGACTGGTTGGTCGGACTGTCTGGGCTGTAATTCGGGGTATCCCCAACCACCAAATCAAGAAAATAAGGTTGGATTCAAGATCAGAAGGCAAAAATCGAGTTGGGTAGGTGAGTTTGGGTCGAACAGCTTACCCGCAAAACTTTCCCGACGGACCACGGTTCACGGCTCACGGTCACGGTTCACGGACAGATTTGGGCAGAGCTTGGCTATGGTTTTTGGATATGAAAAGAGGAGCAGCTGGGTCATTTTTATAGGAAAAGTTTCGTCTAGCTGCTTGTGGTGACTCATCGCTTACGGTCGCGACACCACGTGCTTGCCGATTTGTCGTGCTTACTGATTTGTCGTGCTTAATGATTTGTCGTGCTTAATTGTTATGCAAGACCAGGCGTGTGGATGACACACGCCCACACACATCTGCCACACGCCCACACACAGCTGACACACGCCCAAGCAAGCACACAGGTAGGTGAGTCACCCAGCAGCTTACCCATGGTTCTCGGCAAAACTGCCCGATTCGGTCCGTTTCGGCCATCGAGCTAATCTCTTGATCCAAACTGATTTTTCTTCGTCCAATATATTTCTAAGTCCTTTTTATCCTTCCCATAATCCTCTAAATGGGTTCGGAGAAATTTGGTCCTATCTCGATCAGATCGTATAAAGCTTACCGAGTTTTTGCCTTATGTACCGCGTGACCCAAATTCCATTCTCTTCGTACCAACTTGATAATCCCTAGATCTAAATTTACTTCCTTAGCTTTATTTTCCTTTTACTTAATGTGTCTAACCTGATTTGGCTCTCTTGTCCCAATCTCGACCCTTTTGACCCACGATATGCCACGTATCGTCGATATGGTCAACTAACTCGAACCACAATTAAATTCCTCTGATCCAACTAAGATTTTCTTTGACCAAATGTCCTTTTAAGGTCTCTTATAACTTTCCCAATCCCACTTGGCTTGATTTGGATTTGGAACCAACCTATCTTGGCCTAGCCGTATCAACCTTCCTTACGAGTGAAAATTGAAATTCACTCGTCCCAACTTTCTTTTGTTTCGACCTAAAGGCTTAACTTGACCTTCTCTTAATAATTCCAAGTGAATTTCTCTTGGTCAAATCCAGCCCTCGTCAGGGTCATTACATCGGCGATGCCACTTCGGCGAAGGAGCTCCACATTGGCACGGGGAGCTCCACTTCGGCGAGCCACATCGGCAAGGAAGGGAGACATCGGCGAAGTTCACGTCGGCCAAACGGGACACTTTGGCACACGCGACGGCTCACTTTGGCACACGCGATAGCTCGCTTCGGCACAAGGGAGACATCGGCGAAGTTCACGACGGCACACGCGATAGCTCACTTCGGCACAAGGGGGACATCGGCGAAGTTCACGTCGGCCAAACGGGACACTTCGGCACACGCGACGGCTCACTTCGGCACACGCGATAGCTCACTTCGGCACAAGGGGGACATCGGCAAGGAGACTTTGGCACAGCTCCTGCTCCACTTCGGTGCAGCCCACATCGGCAAGGGCCTTCACTTTGGCAAGGGTCCACTTCGGCAAAACTTCACTTCGGCACGGCCTTCACTTCAGCAAACGCCTCCACTTCGGCCAACAAGAACTTCGGCCAACAAGCACTTCGGCCAGCAAGCACTTCGGCCAAGCTGTCCACTTCGGCCAGGCAGTCAATTTTGGCCAAGCTGTCCACTTCAGCCAAGCTCTCCACTTCGGCCAAGCTCTCCACTTCGGCCAAGCTGTCCACTTCGGCCAAGCTGTCCACTTCGGCCAAGCAGTCCACTTCGGCCAAGCTATCCACTTCGGCCAAGCTGTCCACTTCGGCCAAGCTGTCCACTTCGGCCAAGCTGTCCACTTCGGCCAAACTGTCCACTTCGGCCAAGCTGTCCACTTCGGCCAAGCTGTCCACTTCGGCCAAGCTGTCCACTTCGGCCAAGCAGTCCACTTCGGCCAAGCAGTCCACTTCGGCCAAGCAGTCCACTTCGGCCAAGCTGTGCACTTCGGCCAAGCTGTCCACTTCGGCCAAGCTGTCCACTTCGGCCAAGCTGTCCACTTCGGCCAAGCTGTCCACTTCGGCAAAGCAGTCCACTTCGGCCAAGCAGTCCACTTCGGCCAAGCAGTCCACTTCGGCCAAGCTGTCCACTTCGGCCAAACTGTCTTGCTGAAGTCAAATCTATACGAAGCTGCCTGGCCGAAGTCAAAACCATAAGAAACTGTCTGGCCGAAGTCAATTCCATACGAAACTGTCTGGCCGAAGTCAAAACCATACGAAACTGTCTGGCCGAAGTCAATTCCATACAAAACTGTCTGGCCGAAGTGAAAACCATACGAAACTGTTGGCCGAAGTTAAAACCATACGAAACTATCTGGCCGAAGTCGTTTCCATACGGAGCTGTCTTACCAAGGTCAATTCTACACGAAGCTAGAAGACGACGCGGCCAAAGTCATTTCTATACGAAGCCAGAAGATGACGCGATCGAAGTTATTTCTATACGAAGACAAAAAGCCCATCTCTGGCCTACAACGATACAAAGGCCCATGAAGTCAAGCCGACTTAGCTAAAAAAGAAATCCCGAAGGGTTAGGGAGTTTTCCTGATGACTTTAGGATTGACCTGGCCGACTCAAGCTAGTATATATATCGATGTACATCTCTTGAAAAAGAGATCCGAAATTTACTTAGCAGAAAACCCTAGACTTTTTTGCTCTCAAACTTTTGTACGAAAGCTTTTCGACACAGCTTAATAAAAACCATCTTTGGATCTCTCCGTTCGTGGTTCATCCGCAGAAATTTCATCCCCCTTAACAAACCTCCGACAAATTCTTATTGTGTTGATTTCGACTTCCACATTGCCCATTAATTCGACGATGTGCAACCGAGGTGCGATGGAAGAATCTAAGCTAGTAGACACTTGTGGGAGTATAAATCCACGCCAATTGAATTCGTTATGTCTTTTAGGGAGATCTGAAACTTCTGAGTAAAACCACCAAAACACACAAACGAAGTTCTAAAGATGGTTTTTTTTATTGAGCTGCTTAGAAAGCTTTTTATGTCAGAGCAAAAGTACAGAGTTTTGCTAGGTAAATTGCGGATCCCCTTTTCAGAGGGTATACATCAGTATATATACATGTTTAAGTCGGTTAAGTTAATGTCTAAAGAGATAAGGAAGATTTCCTAATTCCTCAAGATTTCCTTCTAGCGAAACCTATCATCGTCATGGGCTTCGATTCATGGGCTATCTTTGTCATCTCTTTTGTGGGCTTGAATTTGTGGGCTCGTTGTCTCGGCCTATTCTCTAACCATGGTTCGCGGCTCGGGTGACACCATGGTTCATGGCTCGGGTGACGCCATGGTTTACGGATCGGGTGACACCATGGTTCACGGCTCGGGTGACACCACGGTTCACGGTTCGGGTGACGCCATGGCTCACGGCTCGGGTGACGCCATGGCTCACGGCTCGGGTGACACCACGGTTCACGGTTCGGGTGACGTACTATGGGCCCTGACCCCCGATCCGTCTGTCGTACCATGGATCGGGGTATACGTACCATGGATCGGGGTCTACCCATGGATCGGGGTACACGACCCAGTTTGCCTTGTCATGGTTCGGGATACCCGATCCAACTACTTCAATCACGGTTCGGGGTACCTGATCCAACTTGTCTTGGTTCGGGACCCCGATCCAACTCTTCACGGTTCGGGATCCTGATCCAACTCCTTCACAGTTAGGGATCCCGATCCACCTTGTCACGGTTAGGGATCCCGATCCAACTCTTTACTCACGGTTCGGGGTACCTGATCCAACTTGTCTTGGTTCGGGACCCCGATCCAACTCTTCACGGTTCGGGATCCCGATCCAACTCCTTCACAGTTAGGGATCCCGATCCACCTTGTCACGGTTAGGGATCCCGATCCAACTCTTTACTCACGGTTCGGGGTACCTGATCCAACTTGTCTTGGTTCGGGACCCCGATCCAACTCTTCACGGTTAGGGATCCCGATCCAACTCCTTCAGTCAGGGATCCCGATCCAACTCCTTGTCACGGTTAGGGATCCCGATCCAACTCTTTCAGTTAGGGATCCCGATCCAACTCCTTGTCACGGTTAGGGATCCCAATCCGACTCTTTACTCACGGTTCAGGGTACCTGATCCAACTTGTCTTGGTTCGGGACCCCGATCCAACTCTTCACGGTTAGGGATCCCGATCCAACTCCTTCAGTCAGGGATCCCGATCCAACTCCTTGTCACGGTTAGGGATCCCGATCCAACTCTTTACTCACGGTTCGGGACCCCGATCCAACTCTTCACGGTTAGGGATCCCGATCCAACTCCTTCAGTCAGGGATCCCGATCCAACTCCTTGTCACGGTTAGGGATCCCGATCCAACTCTTTACTCACGGTTCGGGGTACCTGATCCAACTTGTCTTGGTTCGGGACCCCGATCCAACTCTTCATGGTTAGGGATCCCGCTGCTAGTACTTTTTCATACTTAGCCATTTTTCAATTGTTGATCTTCAAGAGGTGGAATCTGACCCCAACAGTTAGCCCCCTAGCTCGGCAGTATCAGTAATGTTAGTGCCGAGCTGTAAGTGGTCGAGTGAGATCAACGATTCTCGTGGTCGTCCCGAACTGTCTTTTTTGATGACAATCCCGAACCATGATCCATGGATAGCCCCGAACCATTCCTTTGTAGCATTGCTGGTTCAGTTCCTAGGTAAACTCAGTTCGGGATTCTGTTGCCTTGATACCTTTATCGGGGAGTGCAAGCGTTTTTGCTGGTTCCCGAGGCGAATGACGTCACCATTTTCCTATATAATCCGTGATACTTCTCATTTGTTCTCCACTTCATTTCTCCGAAAATTTCTTCAAAGCAGGTAACCTCTCTCTTCTTTCTCTCTCTAATATTTTTTTTTTGCTTAAGTTTTTTTTTTTTAGCCGAAACTCCGTTGCTCTTCCTTCGCCGCCGATCCGCTTGAATTTCCCGATCCATCTTCAACTGGCTCCATCGCCGTCTTCAAGTTTTCCGGCAGTTTGCTTTGAAGATCTAGATTGACTTGCTGTTCTTAAAAGATCTTCAACTTGTTCTTCAACTTTTTAAAGGTTTTGATCTATTTTGATAGGCTGCTGAGAGCCCCGATCCGTCTTTTGAATCTTAGAAACTCTAGATTCTCTTTCGCGAGCTGTTAGGGATCCCGATCTGTTCATATCTTCTAAGGACCCCGATCCGTCTTCGAATTCAACGGAATGTCTCATTCATCTGTTTCTGCATCTCCCGATCCGTATACCCGCTTGTTTGGCATTTCGGGGCAGTCTTCGCTTCCTGAACCATCTTTCTCTCCTGATCCGTTTCTCACCCGAAGCTGTGGTCGGGAAGATTCTTCTGGTGCGCACGTTTCAGAAGACCTGGATGATCCAAGTGATTCGGGGGTTGGACCTTCCCTTCTTGGCAGAAAATGGTGCTTTCTGAATCCTCTGGAGTTGGCAGCAATTCTGGGGATCCTTTGCGATTTGAAGTGCCTCAACTCCACGATTCTCCATTCGTCGAGGCGGCAAACCCTTTTACTGATGCAATGGACCCCGATCTGCCAAAAATTGAACCGGAGGATTGGTTCTTCGATCCAGTCGTGGCCAGACAGGAGTTGAAGCGTCTGATGCATCTTAACCGTCAAACCCCAAGGAAGAAGAAAAACAAGAAGCGACCCAATCCACCTGGTTCAACCCTTTCAACCGTGGATTCGCTATCGGCCCTTAGGCACAGGTTCGGTACTTCGAAGGAAATCGAGTTTGTTCTTCCTTCTCCATCAGACCGAGCCAATAATCCCCCTCCTAACCATTTCACTCTTTACGAAAGCTTCTTCTACCGCTGCCTGTTGTGGTTCCCGATCCCTGAAGCCATCCTTCAGTTTATCTGGAAATACAACTTGGCTATTTCTCAAATCAACGTTCGAGGAATCAGGCATATGGTCGGTATTCTGGTCAGGAGTTATGAGTGCGATCTAGAAGTCGGCGTCGAACACCTGACACACTTGCTGGAGTTCAGGCGTCGAAATAAGCGGGAGCTGAAATATTATGTGTCGGGCAAGGCTAGGAGAAATATCATAAGAGGCTTCCCGTCGAAAGACGATAATTGGGAAGACTACTTCTTTTTCGTCCCTATTTCTGAAGCATCGGTGGGTCGGAGGTGCCTTCAGTTTGTCAAGTCTGGCTGGGGAGAAATTGGTAGCCGATCCGTTGCTCGACTTGGGCCACGGCTCGGGTCTCCATTATTTAGCAGTTCCCTTTTTCCTTTCTTTTTTTTAGGTTTCTTTTTGACCTTGCGTAAATATTATTGTTTTGCAGTTCGTCATCTTCGTCTTTCATTGCCTCCCGATCTGTCTGAGATTCACGAAGCGCTTTCAGCTCGCAAGTGCAATTGGTCTAGGGATTTCAACCTTCACCGAGTTGAGAGAGCACGAGCCCTTTCAGAAGGACAATCAGTTGAGCAATCGTCCCCTTCTCATTCTTCAAGAGATACGATGGGAAGACCAACTTTCAGAGACCGAGCTGCCGCGAAAGCCAAGGCAGAGGCAGAAGCCAGGGAGAGAGCGCAACAAGCCAAGGCGTTGATCCAATCTCGTCCCCTGACCCATGAATCTACCCCCGCCGCTGTCCCCGAACAAAAAGTCGCTGATAATCACCCCGAACCGACTCCTTCATTGGCTTCTGGAGGAGTCGTTGTAGGGCTTCGTCCAGCCGATTCTCGACTACTGCCGCACAAGGATAAGGGCAAAGGGAAGGCAAAGGAAAAGAAAAACACAAGTAAAAAACGCCAGTCAGTAGATGACAAGGGGGATGCCCCGAAGCGCCTGCGGCGTACTGAATCGTCGAAGGCGATTCCCGAAGCAATCCCTCTTTCTGCCGCTCCAATAAATGCTGAAGGGGCATACAGTGATGCCTCAGCATCCGCGGCCATCTTCTCGAAAATCACCTATCCGGGTGATCGCTTTCCGCCACCCGACACTTTGCTTAGGGACAAAACTTACATCGAGATGTCGCTTAGGGGTGTTAAGGTATGTGATGTCTATTTGTTTTTTTTTCGTTACCCGATCCGTCTAAACTTAGTTAAACGTATTTTCTCGTTGCCGTGCAGTTCATATCCCATCTTAACAGGATGGTAATGGGATACGAATCTGACTCTCGTAAGGACCGCGAGAGGGTCGAAGATGCTAGGCGGAAAGCCATTGAGCTGGATGGGAAGATCAAAGAAGCCGAGGCAACTCAGGTTGCCGAACGGGAAAAAACAGTCAAACGGATCAAAGACCTTGAAGCTGACGCGGAGGGACACAGAAAGCACATTAAAGAAGCTGACGAGCGGATCATGCGGCTAGAGTCAGGGAAGGCAAGGCGGGATGCTCATATAGCTAGCCTGACGAGGCAGCTTAAAGCTGCTAATGAGCTTCTCGAGAGTAAGGTCGAGCGAGCCATTCTAGAGGCCAAACGCGAGACCATGATGATGCTTGAAGGCAAAGTTTCCCGAGTCAAAAAGATTCTTGGCCAAATTGACGGTGAGCCAAAGGAGGATATGCTCGACCTTGCCCAGATTGAAAACAACCTCCAGTTCATTGGGCTTCTTCAAAGCGATGATCCGCCATCTCTCGATGCCGAGGCGAAGAATTTAGCTGAGCAGAAAGCGATCTTGACGGGATCTCACGAAGCATTCGCTCAGCTCGTGGCCGAAATGAGAGAGATCATGAGACTGTCTCCAGTCCAATCTGATATTCTCAAGGAGCTTAACGACGGTGAGCCCATGGAGACTGCTGCTGCAAGTGTCGGGATCCAGGATTTTTCCGGGTCTAACAAGGGAACGCCTGGTCTGGTTGATCTTGGTCCGGTGGAGGTTGCTAAAGAGATAGTCTCCGATCCCGTTTCTGTGAAAGCTCTCGATGCTGCCTTGGAGAAAAAGGTTGCAGAGTTTGCTGAGGCGTTGCTTGTGGAGGACAAAGCCCCCGAAGGCGAAGCAGCTGAGCAGATGGTGGAGGTGGAGCAGAAGGCGGTCATGACTCCTGAGATAGTGGAGGACTACGATCCTCTTTTCTTTGTCTAATTTTACAACCCTTTTCTCTTAATGCCTGGACGGCTTTATCCAAGTTGTCTAAGAACTTATTATCTTCTGTCTATCGCCTGGTTGCTGACTTAGCTAACCCCTGCATTTGAATATATAAGTCTTTCGTTTATCAATAGATTCGAGAATGCCTTGCTTGCAATGTTTTTGTTGAGTAGTTGTTCTGTCGAACGAATACAAACATATGTTTGCGTAGTTATGAGATGATCAGTCTCGAGATGATCATTTCGGTTTACAGATAGATTACCATAAACTTATCTGCTCCGATAATGAACATTTGTTTGCATAGTCTAGGACGAGCATTTCGGTTTACGGATAAGTTACCATAAACGTATCCGCTCCGACAATGAACGAGTACTTGTACAGCGCGTTTTTGATCCTGAGACGGATGTGGGAATTCTCTATTGTGGCCAGCAATAGTGAAGATGTGGCGAGATGCCCGTTGTAGTCTGATTTGCTCAAATATGTCTGTTTTGTTAAGACGTAGTGATCCTTGAAGGATGTTTTTATAGAAATTGCCTTTGAAAGCAAAGCTTCGATAGATGGTAGCAACTGTTACAAAGATGGGAGTATACGAGTATGCGTATACGTACCCACTCCCCCCCCTTTTGAAAGGAGGGGGCAACTGAACCCGTCCGAAGACGAGCTGCCTACGTACCCTTTGCAGGGATCAAGTCGCCCCGTAGTTCATGTAAAGTAGCTTAGTGATAGTACTTTTTGAGGTGCATTGCATTCCATGATCTCGATACTGGAACGTCTGTCATGTTAGCAAGTTTGTAAACGCCAGGTTTGACAACTTCGGTGATCTTGTAGGGTCCTTCCCAATTTGCTCCTAGTTTGCCAGCATTTGTTTCCGCGGTGTTCTGAAAAACCTTCCGCAAAACTAAATCGCCTTCATAGAATCTTCGTTCTCGAACGTTGGAATTGTAGTATTTTGAGGCCGTGTTTTGATAGTTCTGGATCCTGATCAAGGCTTGGTCCCTTCTTTCGTTGATCAAGTCCAGTTCGTCAAGCATTAACAGGTGATTGAGCCCCTCTTGTTCTGGTAGTAGCCTCCGGCGAATCCCTGGAAAATGTATCTCCGGGGGGATGACACACTCTGTTCCGTAGACGAGGGCGAACGGGGTTTCTCCTGTCGCCCGTCGTGGGGTGGTGCGGTGAGAGCAAAGTACTCCCTCCAGTTCTTCAGCCCAACGTCCCTTCTTCTCATCAAGGCGTTTCTTTAGGCCGTCAAGTATTGTTTTGTTGATTGATTCGGCCTGTCCGTTCCCTTGTGGATATCTTGGAGTAGACTTGCTGAGTCTGATTTTCCATTTTTCGCAGAAACTTTCAAAACGATATGAGATGAACTGCGAGCCGTTATCTGTCACGATCTCGTACGGTACTCCATGTCGGCATATGACATTTTTCCAGACGAAGGCCTCTACGTGCGCATCTTTAATGTTAGCATAGGAGTCGGCTTCGACCCATTTTGAGAAATAGTCTGTCAGAACCAGAAGGAAACGTTTTTGTTTTGATGGATGCAGTGGCCCGACGATGTCCATAGACCATCGCATGAATGGGTATGGCGACGAGATTGAAGAAAGTACTTCTGTCGGCAGGTGAATCATCGGCGCATGGCGTTGGCACTTTTCGCATTTGGCCGCAAACACCTTGCAATCTTCGATCATTGTTGGCCAATAGTAGCCGTGACGTTTGACTTTTATGACTAGTGCTCTCCCTCCAGAGTGATTTCCACATGAACCGTTATGAATTTCCTCCATAATCTTCCTAGCGTCTTTTCCTTCCACGCAGTTTAGCAATGGTCCCGAGAATCTCCACTTGAAGACATTCCAATCAAGTAACACGTAACGTGCTGCCTGGGCTCGAAGCTTGCGAGCTGCCCATTTTTCGGTCGGTAGGACGCCGTCGCATATGTACCCTCTGATTGCGCCGAGCCATTCCTTGTCACAACCATATTCTGGATCATTGTTGACTTCGTTTGCTTCTCCATTGGGTTCAACGACAGGGTCCTTGCTGCTTGTTGTAGTTGGTGACTCAACGAGATTGTCTTCTTCCATTGGGGCAATATCCGGCTCTGCGGGTGATTGATCGGCCAATTCTTCCTGCATTTCGTCCATCACCTCTTGCCTGGTCGAGACATCTGTCGCTTGTCTAGCCGCTTGTGAACGGGTTATGGCATTCACTGAACCGCCGGAACTGATGCTCGGGTGTTGGATGAATTCTACCGGGATCACTCGCTTTAGATCTGGATCGGAAGTTGATGCAAGGGCTGCAAGTGCGTCGGCTGGGGTGTTCTCCCCTCGCGGAATGCGTGTTAGGATGAATTGTTTGAACTGTGCAGCTAATTCTTTGACGATCTTTAAGTATGCTTCCATTCGATCATCCTTTGCTGCATATTCACCGCTGAACTGATTCGCGACTAGTTGGGAATCGCAAAATGCATGGAGTTTCTTGATCTTTAGGCCGTTAGCAAGTTTCATCCCGGCAATCAAGGCTTCGTACTCCGCTTCGTTGTTAGATGCATGAAACCCCAGGCGGAAAGACTGTTCCAGTAGTTCTGCAGTTGGAGAGGTTAGCCGTATTCCTACTCCTGAACCGTTTTTGGAAGATGAGCCATCAACATGGAGTTTCCAGAGCTGTCCTTGCATTTCGTCGTCGATGCCTTCTTCGGGTAGTTCGATAAGAAAATCTGCAAGAACTTGTGATTTAGCGCACGTGCGTTCGCGATACTCAATGTCGTATTCGCTTAGTTCGATAGCCCACTTTGCTAGCCTTCCTGACTGACTTGGACTGTGCAGAACAGACCTTATCGGAAAGGTGCTCAGAACAACGATTGAGTGAGACTGAAAGTATGGCCTTAGTTTTCTCGCCGACATAACTATGGATAGTGCCAATTTCTCCATCTGTGAGTACCTTGTTTCCGCGTCCGTAAGGGTTTTACTTACGTAAAATATCGGCTTCTGTTCGCCGCGCTCGTCTCGAATCAATACGCCACTTACCGCTGTGGCAGAAATTGCGGTGTACAGAAAAAGTGGTTCTCCTGCTTCTGGTTTTGTGAGAACTGGGGGAGTGGCTAGATAGTTCTTGAGTTGCTGAAACGCTTCCTCGCAGTTGTCCGTCCACTCGAACTTCTTGTTCCCTCGCAAAGTATCGTAGAATGGCAAGCATTTATCGGTGGATCGTGAGATGAATCGGTTAAGCGCAGCTACCCTCCCGGTAAGACGTTGGACTTCCCTTTTCGTCTTTGGTGAAGTCATATTGATGAGTGCGTCGATCTGCTTAGGGTTTGCCTCAATGCGGCGGTGAGTTACAAGATAACCAAGGACCTCTCCCGAAGTGACTGCGAATCTGCACTTGGTCGGATTTAACTTCATGTTGTGAAAGATCAGCTGCGAGAAACATTCCTTGAGATGAGTGACGTGATCCTGTTCCTTTAGTGATTTCACCAGCATGTCGTCTATGTAAACCTCCATTGTTTTGCCGAGTTGGTCCGCAAACATCTTGTTCACCAGTCGCTGGTATGTTGCTCCCGCATTTTCAGATCGAATGGCATCACCTTGTAGCAATATATTCCACGATCCGTTATGAAAGCGGTCTTCTCGCGATCGTCGGGGTTCATCAAGATCTGGTTGTAACCTGAGAAGGCATCCATGAAGGATAGGAGTGCGTTTCCTGCCGTTGCTTCGACTAAGTGATCGATATGTGGAAGGGGGAAGCTGTCCTTTGGACATGCTTTGTTCAGGTCGGTGAAGTCCACGCACACGCGCCATTTGCCATTCTTCTTCTTGACCACCACTGGGTTAGCTAGCCAGTCCGGGTACTTCACCTCAGTTATTGATCCGACGCGCAGTAGTCTCTCCACCTCGTCATTTACCGCTTTAGCTCTATCTGGCCCAAGTTTTCTTCTTTTCTGCTTTACTGATTTGAAAGTCGGGTCGACGTTCAGTTCGTGGCTTGTCATACTGATATTGATGCCAGGCATATCTTCTGCTTCCCATGCGAAGGTGTTGATATTTTTCTTCAAGAATGCCACGAGCTCTTCTTTGATCTTTCCATCTAAATCTGCTCCAATTTCTACACAGCGTTCGGGATGTTTGTTGTCGATGCAAACTGATATGACGGGGTCGCAGGTTGGTTTAGACACTTCTTCTTCGCGATCCACCGCGATCTGTAACTGCTATAACAGTTTGGACAGCTCTTTCACCGGTTCTCTGTCGGTCTTTATTTTCTTGCGCTTTGAAGTTGCCGTTGGGTCAGTCACTGGGTTTCTGAGCTTGTGTGCGGCGAGAAAGCAGACATGAGATTCTTTTTGATTTCCTCGAATAGTTTTCACGCCGTTTGGTGTAGGGAACTTGAGGCAAAGATGGTAGGTCGAAACGGCTGCGCGCATCGAATTTAACCAGGGGGTCCCCACGATGACGTTGTAGATGGCCGGATGGTCAGCTACGGAGAACTCAACGATCTTCGTCACCTCGCCAGCTTGGACAGGCAGTTTGATTGTTCCGGTAGTCATGGTGGTTTCTCCAGAGAATCCTGTTAAGGGTTTGGGAGTAGATATCACTTCAGACAGGTCTACATTCATTCTTCTGAGAGTTTCGAGGAAGATTACGTCCACGGTGCTCCCAGTGTCTACCAATACACGTGCTACATCGCAGTCGTTGATGATCAACTCGATTACGAGAGGGTCATCATGAGGTCTGTCGATTTCGACCGTTTCTCTTTCCTCGAATGATATCACGTCGTTTGGAAACTTAGATGGTTTAGACCAGTTGATGCTGACGTCTGCCCTTCGCTGGAATGCTTTGATTGACGAGACGGTATCTGAGCAATAGTGGGATCCTCCCATTATCATGCTAATCCTTCTTCTGCTTGATCCAGAGGGTGGCGCTTCGTCATCCCTTCTATCGCGCTTGGTGTGATCTTCTTTTGTCAGGTCGGGTTTGTATGTGTTTACGTCCATCTCGAAATCTTTGAGGCTGACGTTTCCTCCAAGCTCGCCGGCTGCTAATTTTTTAGCAAGCTTCAAGCCTAGAATTCGGCAGTTCGCGGTTGAATGTCCGTAGATGTGGTGGTGTTCGCAGTAGGCCGTCTCGTCATAGGAACTGTCGCTTTTGGTCCATGTGCTCCATGAGCTTCTTCCACGGCCTCGGCCTCTTCCGCGACCGAATGCAGGAGCGTCAATTTGATAGTTATGAGCTCCTCGAAAGCCTCCTTCGTGCTGGATATAGCTGGAGCCTTGATTGTTCTTCCTAGTGTTGGAAGGGGCTGAAACTTGGGGAGAATGGTTCGTTGTCTTGGCCTTCCCGTACTTCTCAGTTAGGATTTTCATCTCTTCTTCTTCGGTGATGAAGTCTGCGGCTCAATGTATAGCATCCTGTATCGTAGTGGGGGTGTTTAGCGCGATTTCTTTGCGAAAATCGGAATTGAACCAGAGTACTCGCTTCAGGGCTAGTAGGGCTGCTTTGTCGCTCAGGCCTTCCACTTTTGACATAACAGCTTTGAACCTTCCAATGAAACTCCGGAGTGTTTCGTTCTGCCCTTGAGCTAGGGTCCACAGGTCGGCATCAGACGTTCTGGGATCCATGAAGATGGAATAATGTTTCAAGAATGCCGCGGATAGTTGGTTATAGCTGTTGATGGAATTGCGCTCGAGTCTTGAGAACCACTGGAGCGCCGGTCCCTTAAGATGCTCGACGAAGAGAAGGCATTGTCCGGTGTCTCTCTCATTTTCCTTGAAATTCGAGCGTCCCATGGCAATAGCGAAGGCCGTCAGATGCTCCTTCGGATCGGTCTTTCCTTCATAGATCGGGACTTTCATCTTTCCAGGATCTGGAATTCTCGTGCTAGTTATCCGTACTGTGAACGGGGTGTTCTGTGCTTCCTCCAGTACACGATATATCTCTGGCACCTTGCTAGTTGCTTTGTGCATCATGGATCGGACGGCTCTTATGTCGGCAGCTGCTCGATCCATATCTGCTCGCATCCTAGTCATCTCGTCTTTCTGGGCTCTGACTCCTGCTCGGCGCTCTTCGTTCATCCGTGCTTGCTCAGCCCAGAGTATGTTCTCCTCTTCCTCGGTCAGTTCTTGATTTCCCAAGGGGATGGCCTCGCATCTTTCGGTTCGGGTTCGACCAGTTGCTAGGTGTTCAGGATTTTCACGGCTCTCCATGTTTTGCTCCATTCGGTTCTCCTCCTCTAGATTGATTATTGGTGCAGGCTCCTCTTCGATTGGCGTGTCGTCTGCCCCTTGGACTCTTGAGGCTAGGTTAACTGAGCTTTGGTGTAGTAGTGGCAGTCTTCCTCGGGTCCTCGGTGGATTGAGCGGGGTTGTGAAGTCCAGGGCCGTTGGGTTGAGATGCCTCCCGACTCGTCTTGCTGGATCCAGACCTGATCCCGTGCCTCGGGTACGACTCGCCGTTGTGAGGGCCTTCAGCTCGCCCGTCATCGTGTTGTTCAGCTTATCTTGCTCCTCCGCCTTTTTGAGCAGTGTCTCCAGCATGGCTTTCATCTCCGCGAGCGTCGTCGAAGTCTCCCCAGCATCTTTGGATTGGTTCGCTTGATCCTCCACGCCGGCGTTTCTGGTGTCAGCAGCGCTATCGTCTCCGTCGTTGGTCATCGTCTTCAGATCGGTTTTGTGGTGGTTCTTCGGTGTAAGAAAATTTCAATTCCCCCTCCTTCTAGCGCCAAATTGTGGGAGTATAAATCCACGCCAATTGAATTCGTTATGTCTTTTAGGGAGATCTGAAACTTCTGAGTAAAACCACCAAAACACACAAACGAAGTTCTAAAGATGGTTTTCTTTATTGAGCTGCTTAGAAAGCTTTTTGTGTCAGAGCAAAAGTACAGAGTTTTGCTAGGTAAATTGCGGATCCCCTTTTCAGAGGGTATACATCAGTATATATACATGTTTAAGTCGGTTAAGTTAATGTCTAAAGAGATAAGGAAGATTTCCTAATTCCTCGGGATTTCCTTCTAGCGAAACCTATCATCGTCATGGGCTTCGATTCATGGGCTATCTTTGTCATCACTTTTGTGGGCTTGAATTTGTGGGCTCGTTGTCTCGGCCCATTCTCTAACCATGGTTCACGGCTCGGGTGACACCATGGTTCATGGCTCGGGTGACGCCATGGTTTACGGATCGGGTGACACCATGGTTCACGGCTCGGGTGACACCACGGTTCACGGTTCGGGTGACGCCATGGCTCACGGCTCGGGTGACGCCATGGCTCACGGCTCGGGTGACACCACGGTTCACGGTTCGGGTGACGTACTATGGGTCGTGACCCCCGATCCGTCTGTCGTACCATGGATCGGGGTATACGTCCCAGCTTCTCCGCCGTGGGTCATGACCCCCGATCCGTCTGTCGTCCCATGGATCGGGGTACACGACCCAGTTTGCCTTGTCATGGTTCGAGATACCCGATCCAACTACTTCAATCATGGTTCGGGGTACCTGATCCAACTTGTCTTGGTTCGGGACCCCGATCCAACTCTTCACGGTTCGGGATCCCGATCCAACTCCTTCACAGTTAGGGATCCCGATCCACCTTGTCACGGTTAGGGATCCCGATCCAACTCTTTACTCACGGTTCGGGGTACCTGATCCAACTTGTCTTGGTTCGGGACCCCGATCCAACTCTTCACGGTTCGGGATCCCGATCCAACTCCTTCACAGTTAGGGATCCCGATCCACCTTGTCACGGTTAGGGATCCCGATCCAACTCTTTACTCACGGTTCGGGGTACCTGATCCAACTTGTCTTGGTTCGGGACCCCGATCCAACTCTTCACGGTTAGGGATCCCGATCCAACTCCTTCAGTCAGGGATCCCGATCCAACTCCTTGTCACGGTTAGGGATCCCGATCCAACTCTTTCAGTTAGGGATCCCGATCCAACTCCTTGTCACGGTTAGGGATCCCGATCCGACTCTTTACTCACGGTTCGGGGTACCTGATCCAACTTGTCTTGGTTCGGGACCCCGATCCAACTCTTCACGGTTAGGGATCCCGATCCAACTCCTTCAGTCAGGGATCCCGATCCAACTCCTTGTCACGGTTAGGGATCCCGATCCAACTCTTTACTCACGGTTCGGGGTACCTGATCCAACTTGTCTTGGTTCGGGACCCCGATCCAACTCTTCACGGTTAGGGATCCCGCTGCTAGTACTTTTTCATACTTAGCCATTTTTCAATTGTTGATCTTCAAGAGGTGGAATCTGACCCCAACAACACTTCAAAACCAGCAAAACGAGCCCTTGCTTTTTTCACACGTGCTATGGAAAAGTATTTCTCCGATGAGTCTTCCCACCAACAAGGGTGTCTCTAAGTATGTAAGTGTCCTCTGGAAACTTCGGGAGTAGATGATGAACTGCAAAAAGGAAAGGAGAGATTAGAAAAATAAAAATAACATAAGATCGAAGTAGTCTAGGATCGGCTACCAATGGGTCCCCAGCTTGTCTTGACTTTTCCGAGACAATCTCCAGCAATCGATGCGTCGGTTATGGGAACATAGAAAAAATAACTCCCCCAGTCATCATCCATGCTTTTAAACCCTTCGATTATTTTGCAGTGTTTCTTGGGAGAGATATAATACGTCGGAGACTTCGAGACCTTCTGAAACTCAAGGAGATGCTGCAGATGTTGAACCCTCACTTCGGCATCACACTCATAACTTAGCGCAAAAATGCCGACTAGATGACACATCCCCTGGGGTGTAATCTGTTGAGAGCTAACCCATGCTTCTTCAAGAATCGCACTATCAAGCCCGGGATTGGAAACCACAAGAGGCTCGCATAGAAAAACTTTCATACAAGCAGAAGTGGTTTGGCGGAGGATTGTCAGGACGACCCGATGGAGAAGGCACGATCAAGTCAACTTCCTCTAAGATCTCGAACCTTAGCCTCAATAGTGCTAAGGACTCCTCCGTTGATATAGTCGATCCGGGTGGGTCGGCCTTTTTCTTTTTTGGTTTCCGTCTACGCGGTGCATTCCTAGACGGACCAGCTTTATAACTTGCAAATAACCACTCCAACCATCTCGCCTCCGCCTCGTCAAAGATAAGGTCTTCAGGCTCAACCTTGATATTATCAGGATGTAACACCATTTCTGCCTCGGGGACATCTAAAATGGGGTCATTAACAAGATGGGGAACTTTGATAACGAGCCTATTCGCTTCAGCAGCCAAATTTACCGCGGCATCCGCATTTGCTTCGCCCAAATTTGCCTCGGCATTTGCTTCATCATCTAGCTTCACTTCGAAAACCAAATTTTTCTCAACAACCGAATTCACCTCGTCATAAACTAATGTTTTGTTCGTCTCGCTCGCCTCAGGAGACCTAATCATCTTGCAGCTAAGTTCCCAAGGAGAATCAGCTGAGCAAAGGAATCTCGCAACTCGTTAGATGAAGACATGAATATGAGTTTGAAGATGCGTCGGAAAAATCAAAGAAAACACCGCGGAATGTTTAGGATGCTTCGGAAAATTCAAAGAAACCGCCGTAGAACGATGAAGATAGATCGAAAAATGCAAAGCAACGACAGCGAACAAACGGAAAACTCAAATAAATAAGAGAGAGAAAAGAGAGAGGACAGAGCTCTACCTTTAGAATTTTGAGGATGCGAAGTGAGGAAATGAGGAAACACTTCATGGTTTATAGAGAGAAGTCTAGGGTTTTGGTGCATGGGCAAACGCACCTCGGGAACTAGCAAAGACGCTTTAAATCTTCAAAGATAATCATTACATAACGTGACGGGTACCCTATTCCCAAGAAAAACTCAATCCCCAAGATATCGCGAGCCATAAAACTTTAGATTAGTTCAAACATCGGCCCAAACTTTGGCTCGGCACAGACATCGCCGTCAGCAATTCATTTATCTGATTTGTAATCAGCAGTGGAACCTCTACTAGTACTTCCTCAAATTCCGTAGGTGAAGTTGATTGAAAAAGATCTTCAAAATAACTTACCGCAACTTGTTCCACCTCTTCCTCCGAACTGACCCATCCTCCAGATGTATTATATAGTCCAATGGTTATGTTACGTGCTCGTCTTTTTTTTGATTGAGCATGAAAAAATTTCGAATTGGCATCCCCTTCATGAACCCATGTTATACGGCTTTTTGTTGCCAATATTCCTCCTCATCCTGGTAAGCTGCCTTTAATTTGTTGTAAGTTCAAACAGATCCTCCGGAGTTTGGTTATCATCAATCTAACACTATTCTACCGCTTTTTGCAATTCTAAAATTTTCTCTCTTCCATATGGATGATTATCCTTACACCATCTCGAGATCTCCCGGCGACAGCCGATAATCTTTTCAACAAAGTTTATATCTGCCCACCCCCTCGTATCTCCCTATCCCATAGCTATAGATTCCATTAATCTGTCCCAACCAATCCATCTCTTATCAAACCGAAATTATCGTTTCCGCCGAATTAGCTTATTTTCTATTGTGGCAAGAATAGGTCTATCTTATTTTCTATTGTGGCAAGAATAGTTTTTATGATCCGACCCAATCATAGCGAGGTATTCCACAAAAGAATGGGTAAAAATTGCATGCCAATCTTCATTGGCTAAAGTTCGGTCTAGCCGACACCATAAATTTTTTTTATTACATCTTCCTGCCATGATAACATATTTCCTAAACACGGAAATTCTAGCATACCACAATTTTGAATCATGATATTAAAAGAGTGGAAAGTGGAAGCATGTCTCAGAGTCCCTCCTTTTTCTCATGATTTTCCGTTAGCTCATTGAGATCACCGATTATTATCCATGGGTCAAACCTATTAGTTGGTAAATTAAATCCCCAAGTTTTTGTTGACTACAAGAAAATTGGGATCAGAAAAAGTCAACGTCAATGTCTGCGTTTTCTTATTTAACATCGGCTTTTTCAAGCCTAATTTTGCATAATCAAAGTCAATTTGGGAATTTAAATTGCGTATTCAATAGTTAGGAAATTAATTAGCATATTTGGAAAACTTGGGGCCAACATATATAATGTCGTATTTTCGATTATCCAAGACGATAACCATGAAGCTCACAAATGCAGTGTTGAGGTTTTGCTGGAATCCGAACAAAAACATATTCATTGGTTGACCTCGGAAAAGATAAGCTGAAATAAATCGAAAGAGAGAATGGTTTCATGATCATTGATGAGTTTAAATCAGCCTATTAGCAAAAGAACTATGGCGCCTAATAGATTTCCCATAATCACTTTTTGCTAAGATTTTATTGGAAAATTAATCCAATGGACACAATAAATAATTACTTTCCACCATATGCATGGAGGAGTATTATCACGGTTAGATCTCTAATTACAAAAATGATAAAAGAGTTGGTTCATGATTTTCAATCTCAATTTGGACTAATCCCTAGATACCAGCTAACTTTCTGAATTCGGCAAAATCCAACATACCAAATTTTAGTCACATTTGACGGTCAATCAATTAGTTGATCTAGTGACATAATTTTAGAGTATGTAGTTGCTTAGTGCACTACAAGAAAAATGGACATTATTAGCATGCAATAAACGCTATGATATATCTTTAATAGCGTTTTCATAAACGCAGTTGAAGGGGGGGAGCTATCGTAGATCACTCCTATACAATAGCATTTTTTTACACGCTATTATATATGACTATACGATAGCGTTATGTTAGTGCTTTTATTTAGTTTGTTATAGCTTCTTTTTAAGCTGCAATACATTATGTAATAGCTCATTTTTCAGGCTATTATCTATGATTACGTAGCAGTTTTGCAAATGCGATAATATGAGTTGTGATGACAATTATTGATGCTATGTTTATAATAAGACGAATTGAACCATGTGTTCCATAATATCTCTACACAAACCCTGATTTTTAGAAATTTCATAATCCAAAATACATAACATAAGTCTCAATCCAAAATACATAACATAAGTCTCAATATTCAATCCAACTAGAAGGAGTACTTGACTAAACATCATCGATTTAACACATGATCACCTTGCTCTCTGGCCAAGCAATAGTTGTACCTATTGCATCCCCCATACACTCTATCTCAGAAGATGGCTTCCAAACTGCTGTATTTTTTACCTTCACCACATCTATCCAAACTCTAACTGCATCAGACCCCAACCGAACAAAGTGGACAGTTTCGTCAGGGTTGTTTGAAGCCCAACGCCCTTCTGCAACAACCCGCCTCTTTCCATTAATATCCATTAGTCTACACTTGTGATTTTGCATTGCAACTTCACCTCCATTGTTACGCTGCCATGTTTACAAAACAAACTATTTATTCCAGTGGAGACAATAAAACCAGCAACAACTTCATAACATATACAAAACAAATTACTTGAGATCTTCGAATAGGGGACTCTGAATGTGGTTTCAGACCGGAAACTGGAGTTTTCTGAAGAGGAGACTTATCACATGTTTTTGCAAATTTCTCAATATAAGTCTTAGAACCGGATTTCTCAATAGGAGACTTAGAACCTACAGCTGCAGATTTTGGAGTTTTTGCAGCAGATTTTGCACTTGTTGCTTGATCAGTTGCTGCAAAATTCAGAAGAGGAGATTGTGGACCTCTTGCATCTGTGATTTCTTCAAATACTACTCTCTTAGTAGGCCATGCTATAGAAGACAGCAAAGCATCCTCAAGGTATGTCATTTCTGTTGTCGGCCTCCATAGAAATGTACCGGGTTCATATACCACATCCACAAAGACTTTAACTGCGTGGGGACCAAGAGGAACTCCACTAACCAATGTTTGTGGTTCTTGAGTCTGCCAACGACCTTCTGCTACAACTTCATCATTGATACGCCAATTCAGTAGTTTGCATTTGTTCAAGGAACTCGTGCTCTATCAAACACATGCAAAAAACAGACTCATTATGTAAAGCCAAACAAACCAAACAAATGCAAACTAAAAACTGATTAAGTTCAGTATAAATAGTTACAAGAATTCAAACAATTTACACTAACTAACGTAAAAATATGATTATGTTTTATCCTATTCCAAGTGATCATCATTCTATTCATCCCATACTAAGATATACTTCAACTGATCAACATTCTATCTAAGATACACTCAGGAAAGAACAACTCATTAAGCTTACTACTATGGTTCTGAATAAGAAACTTTACCTTAGGCGTGTCTTTTGGTTCCTGACCCTGATCTGAAAGAATGCACCTATTGGCAGGCCATGCAATCATTTCTCCAACAGCTTGCTCAAAATTAAACATTTGAGGTGCAGGTCTCCAAAGAAACGCTTCTGGTTTGGTAGCAGTTTCAACCAAGACTTTAACAGCAGTATAGCCTAAAAGAATGTCATTCACAAATTCATCCCGATCAGAAGAAATAATACGTCCCTCAGCAACATTTTCATCATTACTAGACCAATCAAGCAACACACACTTAGGTTCTGATCTTTTGTTCACACTCTACAAAATGTTGATTAGAAAAAATGTCAGAGTTAAAAATACAAAACAAGGAATAGCAGATCTGATCTAAATTACTTACTCTTGCAGCAGCTGAGTTTTCACCTATTTCAGCTTCTTGTCTCTGCAACATAAAAAGAATAAAGTCATAATTCATCTAATAACTCAACAGTTCAATGTAAAAATTGAAAAGTATTAAAGTATGGCTAACCTGGTTGTTATATTTGGCAAGTTCTTCTTCCAACTGATTTAGCTTTAGTTTCATATTATCTTGATTTTCTTGCATTTGAACGAATAACTTGTTTCTGACTTGAAGACAAGCTAACTTCGTCATATTCATGCTTCTACCCATTGTCCTCAACCGGCCAGGATTATCAGGACCTAAAATTTGGGAAAGGTAATCTTCCTTTGCGTTTGTTGAATTTGATGGAGAATCACTATCAAGCAGCTCAGCTGCCTTTCTCTGCAAAACATAAATTATAGTCCGTATTCAGAGACAAATATATAACAGAAAACCATATTCAGAATCATGTGAAACAAAATTCTTAACTTACAAACTTTTCAGCAGCAGTCATATCCACTGGTGTACCGTCCTTTTTGGTACGCGATTTAACCCAGACCTTTAACCTTGTCACTGTAGATGGTTCTGCACTTTCTTTTTCTGTGGAAGAACAAAACAACAGTCAAAAGAGATGGTATTCATAGTAGACTTACTGGAAGAAAGAAAGAGATGATAGTATGCTTACCATATCTTCTGTTAGTCTAACCATTCCTTTACGGCTACAAGTGTGAGGAATCTGTTTTCTCCTTCTTTCCTTGGATTGGTCACTCACAACCTTACATATAAAATATTAATATTCTACTATCCCTTATAAATATACAATTCTTAAGTCCAAGTGAATATCTTAAAGGCTTCGCTAGTTTTGACTTTGACAAATTTACGCCATTCAGTTGGAGAAACATTCCTCGGTCGTAGATTCATCCTCTGTTGGTTGGTCGTAGCATTCCTAATCTGACCAACTAGACGTGATTTGGAAGCCCTCCACAGACATCACATATGCTTAAGCACACTTGCCTTTTGGTAGTCTTCATCAAGTTCAAATCTTGCCTATTACTCAGACCAGAAAGAACACAAGCTTAAAAAAACTGATCTAAGTTATAAAGACAAATGTAAATGTATTGAAAAGCTAACCTGAACAGATTTCCAAAGAACTATTTTGACTTCTTCACTAATTTTCCTCCAATCATCAACTATAAGAGGAGCGTGTTCTCATACCAATAGACCTAGGTATGATGACAGCGTAACTGATCCTGGACCACAAGGTTCTCCCAAGTCGGTGAAGTCAACTCGTTCTCGACTACTTGGATCCTTGGCGATGTTTTTCATCCTTGTTGGTCCTCGCTGTCTCTGACGCTTAGGCTTGACTGAACACTCATGCTCTTCAGACAGTTCAACCTCACCTTCAGGCTCTTCCTCATTTTGTCTTTCCACAGTATGGTCTTGCTCATTCAGACCTTCAACCTCACCTCCAGGCTCTTCCTCATTCAGAGCCTCATTCTCATTCACTTCAGTTGTTGTTGTCCTTTGAGGCTCTGTTTCTTCCAAGCCTTTGCTTCTACAGTCTGGCGAGTACTACCCAAATATTCAACAACATCGTCCTTAGTGTTCTTATTTCTGCCAACCTTCCTTTTACGACCCATATTAGTTCACCTGAAACAAATGTAAACCAACTAAGTTAATAAGACAATTCTTAAAAACATGACAACCAATCAAAAACATAAACAATGCACAATCAGACATCAAACAACAAAAATATGATAGATGATAATTCTGCTAAACACGACAAGCAATCATAATGAATGAGAAGCTAGATTTCACACATATATACTTTCACAATCAGATCGAGCATTTTGAGCTTCATCCATGTCAACAGTTGATGGCAATGGTCCTATATCAGCGTTTTCGTCTTCCACATCGTCCGCTCTGTATCTTCTTGAAGGACCTCTCATGACAACATACCAATTTGATGAATCATCTTCCCTTGAATAGAATACTTGCTTGGCTTGAGAGGCTAATATGTATGGATCTCTTAAAAAGGAAGCTTGGCTTTGTTTCAGGTTAACAAGTGTGAAGCCATCTTCCACCTTAACTCCATTACCTCTTACTGCCCATTGACAACGGAATAGAGGAACATAAAAAACATTGTAATCCAACAATATAATGTCAATTACTCGACCGTAGTATGATACCAAATCAACCACTTGAGAAGTGTCTTTGGCACTAGCTCTACACATTGTTGTCACCTCATAAAAAACTCCACTATTCTGATTTTTCCTATGAATTGAGCTTGTGTGAAACCGTTGCCCATTTACTATATATCCAGTGTACGACCTCGAACTACTACATGGACCATATGCCAACCACTTAAGTGTTTCTTCATGTGCTTCTGAACCAATAGGTATCTACCAAATATAAATAAAAGTTAGACACCTATAGAGACTGATAAACCTCATTACGTAAAAGTCACAAAAGTTATAACTTGCCTGTTCTTTTAACCAAGCTGCAAAATTCTGAGTATGCATACTCCATAACAATGTTGCATCACGTCTACATCTTGCATTTGAGTCTTGCAGATATTGCAGGTGCATACTTGTATAAGAGAAAGGAAAAGGAATCAAATTGCTATTCAAAATGGAAATGAGAAATAAAATAGAAAATTGCAGGAGACGTACTCTACATAAGGATCTACGACAGCCATATTTTGAATTACAGCTAGATGGGATATCTTCTTCTCCATTTCATTACGAGTGATTGAAGCGGCTGCGGATATCGGACGACCCTCTAGGATAGAGTTTCTCTCATAGTCGGTATTCCTATCTAGTTTTTCCTCTATATTTGTTGACTTTTTCAAAAAATCATTACAAAATGGCACACATTCTTCTGCAAGATAAGACTCAGCAATACAACCCTCTGGTCTTGCAGGATTTCTAACAAAGTCTTTCAAAACTTTCATGTACCTTCACATAGTAAATAATGAAGATTAGTTAGAAAACAATCAGTTTTATAAGATAAAAATTGTAGAGAAGAATACAGTAGAAGCCATACCTCTCAAATGGGTACATCCATCGAAAGTGGACTAGGCCACCTAGTCTCGCTTCCCTTCCTAAGTGTACTGTCAAGTGCACCATGATATCAAAGAAGCAATCTTTCAAACATGCATAGAGTTTCCACAATTTCAGCTTCCATTACTAAAATCTGCTCCCTATCAATAACTCGCTGACACAAGTGGTTGAAGAATGCACATAAGCATGAAATTGCTATTCTAGGACCTTTAGGTAATAAACCTCTTAGTGCAACAGGGAGAAGTTGTTGCATCAACACATGATAATCTTGTGATTTGAGTCCTGTTACCTTACATTCTTCTAATGATACACCCCTTGATATATCTGAACAACATCCATCCGGACCTTTAAAGTCTAAAAGTTGCTTACAAAAGACTTTCTTCTCTGTCTTTGACAAAGACCAAGGTGCTGCAGGAAGATATGTTCGTTTTCCTTGGATTTTAGGGTGCAAATCCTTCCTAATACCAAGAAGTTGCATAACTTTACGCGCATTAAGACCATCCTTAGATTTTCCACAATGCAACAATGTAGAGATAATGCTTGCAGCCACATTCCTCTCTACATGCATCACATCCAAATTATGCCTTACCGGGAGTTCCTAACCAATACAAAGTTTTTCAATCAAAGCTTAACTAATCAATTATGAAAAACAAAACAAGTATATCAGAATAGATTATACCTCCCAATAAGGCAGCTTGAAAAAGATTGACATTTTCTTCCATCTTGACAACTCCTCTACGTCTACTTTGACTTCTTCCTCTTCCTCTGATTCACTGGATACATCCTCACTATCAGAGCCTAAACCAACACAATCAGTCCTTTTTCTCTTCCTTCCAGTTTTTTTAAAATTTCCGAAATCATTTTTGAAATGTTTCAAGTTTTGAGAAATATCATGACCACTCAATATCCGAGACTTTGTCCCATGCTCAACTTTTCCATCAAACCATGACTTCTTTCCCCGGTACCTATGTGTTGGAGCCAAACCCTTTCTATGACACATATAAACATGCTTTCTGCTAAACTTCAACCACATACTATCCGTGTTTTTGCCACATAAAGTACAATCCATTTTACCCTTTACTTTGCATCCCGCAAGATTACCATACGCAGGAAAATCACTAATAGTCCAGAGAAGCATTGCCTTAAGCGTAAAAGTAGTTTTACTAAACGCATCATATGTTTGCTCTCCCTTGTTCCACAAATGATTTAGATCCTCTATAAGAGGTTCTAAGTAAACATCAATACTATTACCAGGCTGTTGAGGACCAGGAATCAGCAAAGTAAGCATGATGTTTTCCTTCATCATACATAGATCAGGAGGCAAATTATAGTTTACTAACAGAATAGGCCAACAGCTGTACTTAGTATTCTTCATGTTGAACGGATTAAATCCATCTGTGGAAAGTCCAAGCCGCACGTTCCTTTCTTCAGCAGCAAAGGAAGGATATTTGTCATTCACTTGATCCCATGTAACTGAATCTACAGGATGACGAAGTTTTCCATCATTACTCTTGTTAGTATAATGCCACCTTAAGTTCTTCGCCATTTCCTCAGACCTAAACATTCTCTTGAGCTGTGGGATTACAGGAAAGTACCGTAATACTTTCTGTGGGACACCCTTCTTTACTTCACCAGTGTGCATGTTAATCTTCCATCGTGAAGCCTTGCATTTTGGACAATTTTCCAACTTCTTTTAATTCTTTCTGAAAAGACAGCAGTCATTTACACATGCATGAATCTTTTGATAACCCATATCAAAAGACTTCAGGAATTTCTTAACATCGTATAATGATGTGTGAAGCACATTGTCCTCCGGTAACATCTCCCGCAATGTCTCAAGGAGATCATTGAAACTCTTGTCAGACCAACCATTTTGTGTCTTAAGTCTGAATAATGACACAATAGCTGATAGCTTGCTATGGTTTGTACAGCTTGGATATAATGGTGTCTCAGCATCTTCAAGCTTTGCAAGGAACTCGTCTTCTTTCCTGTCATCACCCTCTGCAATCTCACCTAAGTCACCTTTACTAATAAACTCTTCATCCAAAAATTCAGCAGCTATATATAACCCAAAAATCTCTTCATTCCTCTGAGTTACTTTACTTTGACCATCAGCCTCTGAGTTCACTTCTCCATGATGATACCAATCACTCCGTAGCTTGTAAGCCTCATCCATTCCCCTTATAATAAGATGATCTACTACATCGCTGCCTGAGTGACGAACTACGTTACGACAGTCAATGCAAGGACATACTATCACATAAATGTCTCCTAACTCCGCAGCCACAGCCCGTACAAAACTCCAAGCACCGCTCTCATAAGCAGGATCAGCTCTTGAATGCAGAATTAAAGGGGAAAAATCTCTTAAAGTTTCCAATTCCCACTAAAACCTAATGTGTATAATTAAGTTTCATACCTGGAAAGATGCACCCATGCCTTGTCCAACATTATATGTTCAAACCTTAATTTAAACATGTAATAGAACAATTCAAACACACAAGCTTGTTTGACCAATCATGAATAAACTTGTTTGACCAATCATTGATGAATTATAGTGCATTTTCAGCTTGATGTGATAATAATAGAGAGCATGGTCTAAACACAAGTTTCTTTGACAAACCAGCAATTGAGCATGCTCTAAACACAAAACAGAACAACAACAACCACAATAATTAAACCACAGCCACAATACAATAATTAAACAACAACCTATCATGTCAAGTTCAGATTAAGAAAGCATAGTATGTCTAACCTGTTTCAAACCATTCATAATTAAACCACAACAAAACAAACGACAACCACAATGATATACTAACATAATAAGATACTAATTAAACCAATCAATAATTAAACCACAAAACAAAAGAATCACAGCCACGATGATGTACTAACTGAACCAGTTGTAATACTAAACATATGGATAGATGGAACTAACCTGTCATGTGATTACCGCAGAAGAAAAAGCTTCAATTCCCCAATATTGCAATCAACAACACTTGCAAAATAATAATGAAATCATAATAAGTTAAAGCAGAACTTAAGTAGTAATAGTTTATATATTAGACAAAACAAACAAACTGAATAGACAAAACAAGCAGACTACAAATAGAGTTTTCTAGAGAATCAAATAAAGAGTAATGAGTCTAAATAGTATCGTTGATAGAGTTAAAGAAACCAGAAACCAAACTCTCAAAACCAAAATTGTTCTTATTTCTAGTACCCTGATCAAAAGAGCAGAGAACAAATCTATAAAATCTGAACACCCTAATCGATGGCAAAGAACAAAGACACAAACGAGAGTAGGAACGAAAGACACAAACGAGAGAGATAACATCTATGCAAATAAACCCTAAAATCGAATCTTCCTAAAGCCAAGGTCAAACGAAAGAGATGATAGAACGAAAGACACAAACGAGAGTAGGAACGACCTTCAATTTCCTCACACTCGAGACTGAGATTGAGCCACAGATGGCGACGGATGAGGAACTGGTCGCCGACGACAAGGTTCGTGTCGCTGTGGCTAGCTTCGACGGTGACGACGGCGAGAATCGTCGGTTGTCGGATGAGATTTCGTGTCGGATGATATTTTTTTTTAGGTCTGATGGAAAAAGGGGAATTTTGTTCGATAAGAGTGTTTGGCTCTTATGTTAATATTTTGGCGGAATAAGTGATTATTTTGGCTAAGTGTTGGCGGAATAAATGATTTTAAGTTCCGGCTTACTGAATTTCTATCTTAGCGTTTGTTTAATGCTAATATATGGTAAACAAAATTCCAAATACATCTTTCATAGCACTTACGGAATTCGTGCTATCCTAATGTGCTATTAATGGGAATTTTTGTAGTGGTGCACTCATAGATCCAACAGATATTACAATCTTTCGAAGCATTCCACTAAGAATAAACCGAGCTACTAGACAATGCGGAACCCAATGCGGTTTTATGGACCGGATATTCAGCCACTTCAAGCACAGTTCTAAAAAATGAAACGCCCTTCGAAACGGTAGCATTTCATATGAAAAGTTGTAGGGTTGTTTATCAGTCACATCAAATATGAAAAATAAAAGAATTAATTGTGATACTTAGTATGTTCGGTGTGGCACAACCAAAACGATAGTTAATCATGTCTTTTCTAATTGCATTTTAACGCTATAAACTTGGACTCTATAAAAGAAACCCTCAGCGATAGGAAGTTTCCTGGTAACTTTGTTTTTCTAATTTGGAGACAACTGGAGTCTTATAAGGATCAACATTTCCCATGGATTATATGCATATTTGGAAAGCGCATAGCGATAAAGTTTTCAAATTCATAAAGACATGCAAGAGATTGTTAATCCGATTAGGTTATTCTATGACAATCCGGTAGCTATTCACATAACAACTAATCCAGTATTTCACGAACACACCATGCATATTAAAATCGGTTGTCATTCAAGAATTTTATTGCTACCGCACATGTTTTACAAAAGATCAACTAGAAGATATTCTGACTAAAGCTCTCAAACGAGTTTCTTTCGTGAACTTATTTTTCAAGTTGAGCGTTTGTTTGTAAACACTACAAGTTGGGATAAATCCTATGTGTATTTAGCTTAGGAAGATAATTACTAGGGGGATTAGGCCAACTATGTGCTTGTATAAACATGTTTCTTATTACTTCACCAAAAAAAAAAAACATGTTTCTTATTATTTTTATTTGTTCAACAAAGAAAACAAGTCATTGTTCCAAATTCTACAATAACCCATTTGGAAGGTTGGATGATCTGCCTACCTCATTATCTCAATTGTAAAACTTTCATTTCGTCAATTATAGAGATACGAAACAGTACACTACCCAACATTTTCCTTGATTGTTACTCTCTTAAAAAAACCAATTAAGAACTCGCCACTAATGAATCCAAGATTTAGAGTTTTTTTCTTTTGTCTTAAGTCGAAGGAAACCACCAGGAAAAAAAAAGAAAAAAAGACTGAGAGAGAGAGAGAGAGAGAGAGAGAGAGAGAAAATCGGAAATGGAGGAAAAGCCAGAGAGGAGGAAAAGGGTGGTGTTGATTCCAGCTCCAGCTCAAGGACACATATCTCCGATGATGCAACTTGCGAGAGCCCTTCACTTGAAGGGTTTTTCTATTACAGTTGCTCAGACCAAGTTCAATTACTTGAAGCCTTCAAAAGACACAGCTGATTTTGAGTTTATCAGCATCCCAGAGAACTTACCAGCCTCGGATCTGAAGAATCTTGGGCCAGTTTGGTTTCTTGTTAAACTGAACAAAGAGTGTGAGGTTAGCTTCAAGGAGTGTTTGGGTCAGTTGTTGCTGCAACAACATGAAGAAGAGATCGCCTGTGTCATCTACGACGAGTTCATGTACTTTGCTGAAGCTGCAGCCAAAGAGTTTAACCTTCCCAATGTTATTTTCAGTACTGAAAACGCAACCGCTTTTGCGTGTCGCTCTGCCATGTGCAAACTCTATGCAAAAGATGGCTTGGCTCCCCTCAAAGGTATCTTATCTATCTGTCTATACATCCTTGATTCTCTTGCTTTTTGGCGTTTGTGTTTTTTTTCTTTTTTTTTTGGGTCAAAATTGAAGAAATGATTGTATTTTGGGAATTACGATCATATTTTTGGCAGAAGGATGTGGGCTAGAAGAGGAGCTAGTGCCAGATTTGCATCCCTTGAGATACAAAGACCTACCAACTTCAGCATTTGCACCAGTAGAAGGCTCAGTGGAAGTGTTTAAGAAATCATGTGATAAAGGGACAGCTTCCTCTATGGTAATCAACACAGTGAGGTGTCTAGAGATTTCATCCTTGGAGTGGCTTCAACAGGAACTAGAAATTCCGGTTTATCCGATAGGCCCTCTTCACATGGTGGATTCAGCTCCTCGTACGAGTCTACTAGAAGAGAACGAGAGCTGCATAGAATGGCTGAACAAACAAAAGCCATGCTCAGTGATATACATAAGCTTGGGAAGCTTTACTTTGATGGAAACTAAAGAAGTGTTGGAAATGGCTTCCGGGTTGGTTAGTAGCAACCAACACTTCTTGTGGGTGATCCGACCTGGGTCCATACTTGGTTCTGAGTTGTCTAACGAGGAGTTATTTAGCAAGATAGAAATATCTGAACGAGGCTACATTGTGAAATGGGCCCCTCAGAAGCAAGTGCTTGCACATTCTGCTGTTAAAGCGTTTTGGAGTCATTGTGGATGGAACTCGACCCTAGAGAGCATGGGGGAAGGAGTTCCGATGATTTGTAGGCCTTTTACTACTGATCAAAAGGTGAATGCGAGGTATGTGGAGTGTGTCTGGAGAGTTGGGGTTCAAGTGGAGGGTGAGCTAGAGAGAGGAGCGGTCGAGAGAGCTGTGAAGTGGTTAATGGTGGATGAGGAAGGAGAAGAGATGAAGATGAGAGCTCTCAGTTTGAAAGAGAAACTCAAAGCCTCTGTTCTACCTGATGGTTCTTCACATAAATCACTTGATGACTTCATCATGACTCTATGACCCCTTCATTTACAAATAAAATTTAGTATCTACTCATTTCAATAATAGACGTATCTACGTTTTGCGTTTGCATAAATTAAAATTACATTTTAAAATAAAAGTTATGAACTTTTTGTTTTGTTTTTGCTAATTTTGGCAGAAAATTTGGTTATCTAGTCTTGTAAAAAACCTTTATTTTTTATTCAAAAGCAATATGGGGGATATGGCTGATATGTAATGCTGCAACCTCGAGTCTTCTAGAGGATTATTGTAGTAACACCAAGGAATCACACTCGTCAGAAATCAAATCTACGAGAAGAAACGCAGAAAAGTTTTGTGAAACTGACAATAGCTTTCGATGATGCTTGCCTTTACATAAAAACTAATCTGAGTGACAAGCTTTTCGATACCAGAGAGCTATTCTAAAATATGATTTCTCTCAGGAGCCGCAAAATACGAGTATTTCAATGCAGATTGTCAAAGAGCTGAGATATATGGAACAAGAAACTACAGCTTCCCAACAAACATTCATATGCTTTTCAGTCTGCTCGAGAGCCGCTGCTGCTGCTGCCAGAAGCCTTCTTCTTCCCTCCATATTTCTGTTTTGAGAACGAGTAATATTGCAAATCAACATCGAAGCCAATAGAAGAGATTAGTTCATGAGGAGGCGCAACTTACTTGTTTTCCTAGACTGAAGGGGATGTATTTGTACTTCATCATGTGTGCGATTTGGCGCCTCATTGTTAGAACAAACAGAACGATCCAATAGCAGAGAAGTATAGGCCAAAAGACAGGGATGTCGAAGAAAGAAAAGAATGTCATCACAAACGCTATGAAGAAAGCCTTAGTGATGGAGTACTTGTCAACACATAAAAGGATATGCAGCTGGGAGATAGCAGAAGAAAATAACTGATATTGTCAGAGACTTTGACACGGAAGAGTTACCAAACAAGATGATGTCACTTCAGACAATAAGTCACTTAGACACTCTCTGTATTCTTCCCTTAAAACAGACTATAAATGTCTATAAGCTTATAGGCACTGCTTTATTCTGGTCTCATGCAAACATACTCTACATGTCTCACATATGGTTTGATTTTTCAGTCTTCATGTTCAACTAGAAAATCCATTGAAGCCAGGTGTGAAACAGGATAGACCATAACAACATAGTAGCATATATTCTGCGTATAACATGCTTCACCAGTCATTAGAGCTCAGCAGATATTAGCACATGTAAAATTACCAGAATTTGAACTCTGGAAGTCGACGGATGAATGGCTTGAACTCATCTGAACCTTTTGTTGGTAGCATCGGACCGTCAGAAGTATCAAGCTCAGGATCGACCAGTGGTGATAAAAACCCAATCAGCAGGTTCAGAACATAAATCCCCAGGGCATAAGAAATGATATAGAAGCCTTGGACATAGTAAACCCTCAAACAGTATATTCCTGCCATCACAAGAGTCCCGATCCACCTATTAACTGCGTGAGGCGTAGTTTTGTCTAAGTAATACTGATACACCCTCCAAGCGTCATTAGCGCGTTGTTGTACGGGTGATGCCATTGAAGCAGTGTCGCCTCCAGCTCCCTCCATTGAATCTACAAACTCACAAGATAATCCTATCAGCTAAATGATTCACGAATCTCTCCAGATGTCCATAAAATCAGGGAGCAATCATCATAATTCAAGGGAGAAAGTTCCCATCACCATAAGCTTTGACCAAAATAAGACCAAAATAGACTTGAATCGACTCACTGACCACTAATTTTTCAGTAACTACGCGGAAATGGAAGATAAACATTCCGAAAATCATATCTCGAAGTCAGGAGGAATGTCACAAACGAAAACACCAACTCAACCCAGCACATACGAAGATTATCGATCGAACCACAAGGAAGCGTGAAAACGAAGGAGAAGCGAAGAAAAGGAGAATCTACTTAGGATTTCTTCGAGCGAAGGAGACTTGCGATGATTCCTTAAAGTGGAGGAAGAAAACAAGTGAGAAGCATACAGATTTTTCTCAAATCTTTTTTCAGCCAACTTGGATTTTATCATTCAAGGGACAACACTCAACTAGGAACTGCAAATTCACAAGGGTAGATAATTTTTATCCAACATAAACTTATTTATCTCCAATTGGCTAAAAACCACATTAGGGAAATAACTATGACAAGACATGATGCTTATTTTACTGTTGAGTTTACCCTTTGCCAAAATCTCACAAGATGTAAAATCAATTATGATATATATTTTAGGGAAATTTGCTAAATTAGGATAAATTAACACACATATTGTCCCAATATACATTTTTCGATTTTTGTTATTTTTTGTCTATACTACCCTTAATCAAATGTAAATAATTAAAAATAAATGGTTTTGAAATTTTTAAAAAATCAGAAAATTATAAAAATGGAAAGAATAATCTATGTGAATAAATTGAAATATCGTTTTTGGAAAAATCAAAGTTAAAAAATATTTTTTAAGTTCGTTCTACGTCTTCCAGAATTCGCGTTCTAGTTCTACGATGCTTCTACGAGTCTGTAGAATGTTTGTTCTGATTTTTGATCTATATCTACCAAATGTAGAATTTGAGTTCTCTGCTCTGTGTTATACTATTTGGTAGAATATGTTTTCTACTATTTTCTCTAAACACTACCAAATCCTGAATACGCATGCTACCATTCTTTCTATCTTCTGCCGCGTCCAGAATATAAATTCTACCATTCTCTCTATCTTCTACTGAGTCCGGAATATAAATTCTACCGTATTTTCTATCTTCTACTAAGTCCAGAATATAAATTCTACCGTATTTTCTATCTTCTTCCTTAAATCTAGGATCTATAGTTAGTGAATATTCTACCAAATCTAGTTTCCAAAACCGACGATTTTGAAGATATTTTTCTTCTTCTTCGTTTCTTCCTCTTCCTTTCTTCTTTCTTCTTTCTTCTTTCTTCTTTCTTCGTTCTTCGTTCTTCACTATTCTTCTTGGTGAAGCAAGCAAGACATGGAATTTGCATTCACCATTTGTTGAATAATGTGGTGACATATTTTCACGGAAAGGGTGTGGTTGGCTTGGTTGCAAAGGCTTCAAAAGCATATAGGATTGCTGATTTTGAGAAGAGGTTCACTGATATTTGCAATATTAGTCCAGGCATTGGAAAATATCTAATAGAGGCTGATGTGAGAAAATGGGCTTGTTGTCAATTTCCGGGATTCAGGTACGACATTAGGACCACAAGGGTCTAAGAGGCACAAGTGCAGTCGTTGTGGTGTTGAAGGTCACAACAGAACGACATGTGATAGAGCAATATAGACATGGAAGCATTTTCTTTTGGTTTTTTCCTATTGCTTTAATTTGATAGACCTGATATTTTTCCATCTACATGTTACAGTTTCACATTGATACAATGAGTTTTAACCCTAAATATCACTGCAAGTGCACAGCAAACGAAGTAGTAATTAGGGATCGAATCCACGAGAACCAAGTGAAACACTACGAATTCTTTCGAATGAAATTAAGCTAAGATGGTAGAAATAATGTTGATAGCAATAACAAATGAAAATAGTAATTTAACGGGTGTGAAAATCTATTAAAAGCAAGCGTTAAGTCTAGGGCGTTTCGCAGGAATTCAGAGATCATGAACTAGACAATTATTCAGGGAACGATAGAACGCAGTCTCAACTCAAACAAGAATGTATAATCAATCCACTTTCGTGGTATCAACTACTTTATCTAGCAACCTAAGAATCTAAACTGTTGTTTGATCTTAAAAATTCTAAACAAGCATTAACGAACGGGTTTGATATGTTCACAAATTGCCTTAACATCAGCTTTCGTTGGTTAAGGACAATTTGCTCGCCTAAGTTTTATCAAGCAATCTATAGGTCTAGGGTCGGATTTGGTGGAGTTTGGATGATTCTGGGGCTAAAAAGGAAAGTCAGAATTTGCTTTTTTCCGTCTGGGAAGCAGATGGATCGATCAAGAATTGGATGGATCGATCTGGCTCAATCTGGAAAATTCTTGTGCGCCAGATCTGTCTGGATGGATCGATCCAGGTTTGGATGGATCAATCTGGACTGGTCTGGAAAATTCATGCGCGCCAGATTTGTCTGGATGGATCGATCCAGATTTGGATGGATCAATCTGGACTGGTCTGGAAAATTCCTGCAAACCAGATTTGTTTGGATGGATCAATCTAGATTTGGATGGATCGATCTTTCTCCTTCTGGTCTCATCTCCTGCACATGCTTCTTCTACTCGCCAGATTGACATATCTTCGTTAAAAATGGCATAACTTTCTAACCGTTGATCGGAATGACTTCAAACCACCTCCAAATGAAAGCTAACTCAAGTGGCCATCTTTTCTCCAAATTTCATCACAATCCAATCAAGGGAAGCCTTTCAAATAACACCAGGTTTTTAAAGCTTCATCATGATCCCACATCTTCATAAGTCCAATTGCACCCGAAATTCCGTGTTTCCTCCAAAACCTCAGTATGACAAACCAAGCGAAATTATTTACTAAAACGGAAGGAGATTTTTAATTGAACTGAATGGTTTAATTACTAAACCAGAAATGTGATGTATAAGTTTACGGTTTGTCATACTGAGGTTTTGGTTTGTCACGTGACTCATCGTAAAGGTTTTGATTTCTCAATGGCAATCTCAAACGAAAATTAAAAACATTTTTCATCTAAAACGTGAATACTGAATAAGAAAACAATAGTCGATCTCAATCAACATCTACAACATCCGAGTCAACATGCGTAGGAAGAGGTATATACTTTGACATTCGATCAATCAACAAAGGATCATGTGCCGCTTTGAATAGGTCAATTGCAATCTTAAATCGAGCCTCTTTAATATTGTCATCGTCCAGCAGAGAAAAGTCTAGTCCAAGCAGGTGACACTCAATGAATTTCAACGCATACACTCCGCAATCACAACTACTCTTATTTAGTCCACTCTTCATCGGCATATAGGCGACTGAATATTGACCTATATTCAAATGTTTCTTGTTGGCAGGTGATTGAACTGCTTTCACAATACGAGGGATGAGGACTGCGAATGCTTCCACTTCCTTGATACGTTTCTTGCCTGAACAATCAAAGACATCTATTGTTCTTTGGACAAAATTGATGCACAACGAGATCCAGTGGTTACCGTTGACATACACTGGAACGTAGATACGGTCAACCTCCACATCCCACACTTTTTTTGTTCTTCCATGAGCTGGAAGCTCACCGTTCCCGTAAGCTAAGAGACAACTATCCAATTTGAATGTTCTCTTATTTGGGTCCTCTAGCTCTCTTCTTGGTAGATTGGTAAGTCAATTTCCCACCTTTAAGGAACCCAAAATCAACAAACTCTTAGATCTCAAGTTTTGAAAAATCTTTGACAAATCACTACTACACATATTAGAGCGTAGGTACTTACGAGGAGTTTTGATGATTCGGTGTTGGTTGGACTTGGTGGCGTAAGAGTGGCGGAGGAGGATTTCAGCGGAGGAGAATTTCGGAGGAGAAAACGAGGAGGAGGAAGGATGAAGAGAAAAGTCAAAGGAGGAGGAAGGATGAAGAGGAAATTCGGAGGAGGAAGAAGACGACGCCGAGATTTCAAACGCCGTCGACGAAGAGACGCCGAAGAATATGGTATCGTCGGCGGCAGATGTAGAGAAAACGAGGAGGAGGAAGGATGAAGAAGACGACGCCGAGATTTCAAACGCCGTCGACAAAGAGACGCCGGAGAGTATGGTCTCGTCGGCGGCAGATGCAGAGAAAAAAGGAGAGAAGAAGAAGAAAGACACGAAATCCTTGTTTTAGTTTTAGTTTTTATTTTACTATTTTTTCTATTTCTTTTTAAAAATTACTTTAAAATAATTTTTATATTTAACAAAAAATATTTTTTAACAATATTTAAGGGCAAAACCGGATTTTCTTTTAATGAAATCTTAATGAGACAAAGTTATGTTACGAAAAATTTATTGGGACAATAGGTGTGTTAATTTGTCCTAATTTTATTGAAAAAAGATTGAGAAGATTTTATTGAATTTTGAAGAGCAACAATTCTCACAAATACCACCAAGTTTTGCTTCTAAATATAGCACACATTTTATAATGTTTCATTCATACCACAGTTTTAGAATAGAATGACTAAATTAACCTTCTTTTAATTTGATAATAGATTTTTTTTAAAAACACAAACAAAAACGAGTGAGAAATCGTGATTCCTCTTTTCATCACAACATCCTCTCATCATCGGAGGTACTCGTCACCGGAGGAGGTTTCTCGTCGCCGGAAGGAAAGATCGTCGCCGGAAATCCAGGTATCCATGATTGTATAATCTCTCTCAGTCTACTTTGAACGCTCTCTTCCAATTTCTAGGGTTTTAATTTTCCAATTCTGTTCCAAAAAGTTTCCAAATCTGTAAAAGATTTTGGTTTTCTGTTGTTTTTGGAGTCTGATTCTGAGTGTAAAGTGTTCGAGTATGAGCAAAATCTAAAGTTTTTAGTGGACTTGCTTGTGAAATCTGGATTTAGTTGATGGACGAATTGTGAAATCTGGGTTTAGTTGTGAAATATGGACGAATTGATGAAGTTTTTTAGTTGTGTTTAAAGCTTAAACTGGTCAAAAGTAAACAAATTGGAGGCGAATAAAGACTAAACAGAGAATAGAGCCAAAGAGAAAATCTGACATAATACCTTCTTTATCAGATTTTCTTACTGTAAGTATTATGTCTCTTCTAAAGTATTATGTCTGACATAACATTTGACAGATTTTCATAAAGAAATCATTGCATTTGGCAGAGGTGAAGGAGCTCTCATCTGCTTTCCTAAAAAAAAAGTGGATTGACGATTTTGATGTGATATATGGTGATGTGTTAATACGCAAGTTCGGGCACTAGATTGGTATGGCTATCAACTTGAAGAAGCGCATAATCACAGTATTGGAATGCGAGAATCCAACAGAGAAGAAAGATTTCATTTCGTGTCATGTGCAACCCTATGCAGATATAATTTTTGGTTTAAATCATATTTTAACCTCTATTTTAACAAATTGACAAGTAGCTTGTAACTATGTTATTGTTTTTGTCTTTGTGCAGAAATATTTCTTTCCCTAATTTCTTGTGTTCGTTAAGAAGATGTTGCTCATTTCGATCCTACTCCTTTCAAAGTTGAGAAGTTAGAAGAAAAAACATACTCTCAAGACAAGGTTCGCCGCCAATTGTGGTCTTTTTACTGTGAAGATGATGGAATGCCACTCGATGGGAATCCAGGATATGTCTAAGCTGGTTGACGAAGATGCCGAAGACATAAGAACAAAACTGGCGAGTAAAATTTTCGAAGAGTTTCATACTCCATAGTTTCTAGATAAAAAACCGAAAACTGTTAACATTTTCATTTTCATGTTATTAGAATTTTTATGAAGCTCTTTGGTTATCTTTTAGTCATGTTTGGTATGTTCGTTGGTTTGTTTGTTTGTAGGAATTGAAGTTTTTCTTGAATGGTGAAATCAACTCATGTCTGAAGTAGTTTGTTTCTTTCTGTTTTTTAGTTTTTTAGTTTTTTGTTTAATTTAGGAAGGATTTCTATACATTTAGAAAGGTCTTCCGAAATAATCAACTGGAATTTGCCATCGGTCACTGTAGGTCTTAGACATACCGATGCACTTGGCCGATGCGGAAACCAGTGACCGATTTTGCTGCTGGAAATAATTAAGTTTGAAACACATGATTCATGTATGTATAATCGAGATTCTATTTCCAAACTAATAATTATATATACAAGCTCTTAACTTGAACAAATTTAATTTGACAACTGTCATTGTCTCTTTTTCTTTTATGAATGATGATATTGTCACAAAAGATTCAAATTCATCAGAATCAAAAGTGGCAATGTTTGTATCATCAAAAATTATGGTGTTGTTAAATTCGGAAACCTTTCATTTATATTTAGGAAGTATGATTACATATTTAGGAAGTCCTTTCTAATTCGGAAGGTTATCCTAAATCTCCAGGAAGTTTTTCTAAAATACTTACAGTTCGTCAAATTAGTTTATGGAATTAGATAAAGATACAAGTTCACTCCATAATCGTTTGCCACTTAGGTGTAGTCCAGAAATCAATCAATAAAATAATAAAGTGTATCCATAAAAAATATAACCATTTGCAAATAGTAACAAATTGTATCTCTTTTGGAATTGTACTATAGAAAAAAATCACTCTTCATATCTCTCTTAGCAGCAGCAATCACATGAACACATGGGATTTTGTCTATGTCGAAAATGCAGCATGTGCATTGCTTGTTCTTCAAGAAAATAATATACTTTATGGTTTCATCTTTGACCTCAAACTTGTATTCATCGACTTATTGTGTTTGGCTGCCTTTACCCGACGTTCGTGAAGTTTAGGAAGAACTTCCTAAATCTTTAGGAATGCTTCCTGAAAAATCAACAATGCTTCCTAAATTTGTATTTCGGAAGGTTTTCTAAATAATTCGGAAGAGTTTCCTAAATAGTTAATAAAAAAAGAATACACACTAAAATTATGCAAGCTATGTAACAGTAGTCAATCGATTTCATTTGCGACTTACAGTTACACACAAACGAATCAGTTCAAGATCTTCTTGTATCTTCTTGATGAAAGTTCTTACTTGGCGATCATTTCAGAGATAAATCGGTGGAGAATCCTTTACCATCAATTTCATTGGAAGTCCATAGCTGAGTAAAATATCTCTATCTTTAACTGAGAAATAATTCCAAAGTCTTCTACAACCATCTGAACTAAATCTTTGTATGTGACGTTTTCATCTATCTCACAAAGTGATCCTCCTTTATTCATATCTATAAAAAAAACTCCCGTTGGAGCTTGTCATTTAATTTCCATTCGCCACAAGCAGCGTAGATCTCCACCATACTCGCTTGAAATAAAGAAAAGTGCAAGGTTTAACTATTGTAATTTTTGGGATAAGTCGAAATTAGGTATATGCAAATTTGAGATCCCAAAATAAAAAAAACTTAGTCATCAATAACAAGCAAGGTCCCAATGAGAAAATACTGATATCTATATGCTTACTTCTTCTTGTAGTTGGTTGGTATATCACTCTTCTCCGCCTTCTCCACAATCACCTGTATCACACACAAATACAAACGAGTGGCAATCATCACTCTCAAGTGTCATTTTTACCATATGAAACATAAATCATTTATTAAAGAAAACAAACAAATTCAAATTCTTAATGTTGTTATAGACACCACAACTCGAAGTTCAGGCAGTATTTTTTTTGTAAATTACATTCAGTTGCAACAATCACATAAATCTCAAGAGTTGATACAGTGCCAATAATGTATCAAAAGCATACCAACTAATCAGAACTTGATAACCAACTGTTAGTTGGTTGTACATTTAAAGCCAGATGCTATTCTACAAAACCATAGATAATATTGAAAGGGCAGAGCCACAAAAACGCCAATTACCATATTGCAAGGCCACGAAACACAATCACAAGTTAAGCTGCATAAACACATAGGATTAGTCTACACATGGACAAGGAAACAATATTGCTAATTACAGAGGACTTTAGACATGGGTGATGAATCAACGCAAAAGAGAAACACTGAACTATCAAAGGTAATTTGATGAAATTCAGAGACAAACCAAAGATAAAGGCTTTGTTTTCTCCAAATCGATCCAAAAAAATTGAAGGAGGACATACAAAAACCAAAGATGAAGGTTTTGTTTCTGAACTATCAGAGGTCATTTGGGGAAATTAGGCGATTCGAATCACGATTGTGATGATTTTGTGAAGATCGTGATTCGAATCACGTCGTCTTTGTCGCTCTCTGTATCTCTCTATCGACGATCAAAAGATGAATTGATCTGAATCGACGTTGCTCCCAAATTCGATCGGAGATCGGCGGCGATTTGTATGGAATCGATCCGAATTGACATTGCTCCCAAATCCGATCGGAGATCGCCGCCGATTACAGATTCCGATCGGAGATCACCGTTGCCTCGCTAATCGTCGCTCACTGTTTCTTTTTTTTTTCCAGAAATAAATTAATTTATATTTTTGTTCTTTATTAGGTGAGGACAGAAATGTCTTTTAACTCTCAAAATAATGGTATTGATGGAACTTTTAAAAGTTGGTGCTAGATTTGGAACTAAAACTTGGTTTGATAGTATTGTAGGGAATTTCTCAATTTTAAATGGCTTTTTATCTTTTGCCCCTTACTGTTGAATATGTATTTTATGTTTAGGATATATATATATATATATGTATTACACTATTACTTATTGGAAAATATTATGTAAATATTAGGGTTTCTTCCTTCTAAACATATTTTCTCGTCTTTTATCTCTTTCTTACTTCATCTGCTTTTTTTTCACCTTCTCTCCTTTTCATCTATCCTTTTTTTAACCGGATATAATAAAACATATTCAGATAAATCTTCAAAACTTGTTTTTTTTTATCGGCAACGATGAAGCAAATTTATGATTTTGACAACGATAACGGCGCCGACGGTGCTGACAACGTGCCGATGCGGATGACGATGGTGCCAACGGTGATGATGACTGTGGCCATCGACAAATTATTTGGCCAACTTTTGCATGTGTTTTATGAACTTGTTATTATTAACATTACTATATGAGATTTGTTATTTATATTGAATGTATATACACTTATTAAACATCTAACATTATGATATACCCTATATTTTACTACTTTTTATATGGTTTTTAGTATTTTATCTATGCATTTTATTATTCTTTTCTATCAAAAGAGGTAGTTTTATTGTATATGTAGGTTTTAGAGTCTTAACATGTTAAAACATCAAAAAATGCAAAAAGATCAAATGAGTGTTAACTATGCTACAGCTATTCATTCAAGTCAAATGAACCAACCCAAGTCACTTTATCTTCAAGAATATACACTTTCTCAAGTTGGACAGAACATATGTACCAGAAGTTTACCAACAGATGGAGGATCAAATCAACTTGGAATGGGATAAAACTTGGTGAAAATATAGACCTTTTTGAGTTAGGTTTCTAATGGAGTTGGAATCAAGTTATTTTGAGCTGAGGATAGAAAGTTTCACCCGATTTGCCGAAGACTGGTCATTCTGTCTCGAAGCTGAAGCAAGGTCAAGGAGAGGCCAATACCAGTCACGAACGAGACCCGATACTCCGGGCCGATATCAGCAATCTAGAAGACCCTCATGTGAAGACTCCAGTACCGGTCAAATATCCCGTCCGGTATCGTGTCCAGTACTGGACCAGTTTCGCACCAAAGTTCCTTGTTTGCCCTAAATCAAACCCTAACTGACTTTAAATCTCTTGTAACCCTACATATATTTTCTTTTAGCCTCTCTAGGAGAAATATCTACCCTAGAACCAGAGCCGTGCCTCAGTGTTAAAATAAGAAACATTGGCTTATGGGCATCTCATTTTTTAGAAAATTTTAAGGGCATATTTTTATTAGTTTTATTTAATTAAACTCAAATAGTAGAATTATACAATATACGCTTCAACATCAAAAAATTTGTGGTAATTAGAATAAACAAAATATAGGTCTACACGATAAAAACTATGGGATTTTAATAGTTAAGTAACTAAAAAATATAGAAACAAGTCTTAATTGTTAAATAATTAGAGTAAAGTAAACAGAAAATTAGTTAGTCATTTAAAAGATTAAGTGACTAAACTATTTTATTTTTGTTCTGAGTATATTAATGAAATATTGAGTGACTTAACTATTTTATCCATCGAAAGAATTTTAGTTAAAATTTTTGATTTCGAAAGTTAAAAATTTTGTTGAAAAAAGAAGGAAAAATAATGTTTTACAACTATGTTTTAGTTTGCTAGTTTAGTTCTTTGTTTGTTTTTGTTATATGAGGATGATATATATTATTGTAGCCGTTTTTTATTAAAGAATCGAGGCATTTTATTTTTAATCGCTTCTGGCTACCGTGAACGTTGGCACGGCTCTGCCTAGAACAGCCACATATCATTACCCTAAACTTCATACACATTTTTACCTTTGTTCTATAATAATTCGTTGATTCTAAGAGCTTCAAGGGAAGATATCGACTTGTTCTTTGTTCTAGAGAAGATTTCTAATCCTATACTCTTTATTATCAATCGATTTATGATGTTTATGCACTACTCTTGCTGCAGTATGTTTACTTTAAATATGTCTGAGTAGTTTGTTTGTTATGTTTTAGGCTTTTCAAAAATTCCATGTTTATGCATGATTATCGAAATTTGATAGGGTTTATCTATTGGATTATTCACATTTACTTGTATGAAAAGCCTGAGGTGGAGTAACTAACCAGTGATTGATCTTAGGTTGATATACTCTCCAAAAACTTGTTATATCGCATGAACTAGTATTTGGTGAGCAATGCATCAAAAACAGAGTTATGGAGTATTCACTACAAGAAAAAAATTATATTGTGACAATATATTTCGTCACAATAAAAAGAATTTCGTAACAATAAAAATATTGTGACAAATTTGTGACTATTTGTAAACGGTTACAGTAAAGTCGTCACAAATTTTTTTTTGTAACAAAAATGTTACAACATTTGTGAAGAAATTATTTAGTAAACATTATCTCAGAAATGGCGACGAGACATACTAGTGACAAAATTGTCACAATTACGGACTAAAAATAGTGTCCCAAAATCGTTGTAATTTGTAACTTTCCTAACGTCCCGATTCCGTCACTTATTTCTACGAAAATATAGTCTTCAACCGTCACAAAATGACAAGAAAATTGTTGTTAATCCATCATAATTACTGACTAAAACACGGTATTAAAACCGTCTTATTTAATGATGGTTATAACGTCTTCATTCGATTACAAATGATTACTGAAATATTGTCACCTATTAGTCTTAATTGCGACTATTTCTTATATCAACTTCGTCATGCGAGTATTTATGTCAACAATTTGTCAAATATAATATAATTAAAATTATACAATTATAAAAAAATTAAAACATTATGAAAAGCGAAAAGAAAAGATTAAAAACTAAAAATTTACCTAAATCATTATACATATTCAAGTTTCCAATCTTCTAATCATTACACAAATCATTTAACATTCGCCTAATCACCTAATGTAAAGGTCGTGAAATAATGAAATATTCCATTTGAAGCTGCAATATCCAAGTAAAGAAAAATCCGTTGTTGGGTCGCAATTGCTTCACTATTGCATGCTCCTTCAGCCAACAGCGAACCAATCACCACAAAATTAGTAAGCAATGGTCACAGATCAGCATTCCCACCAATGGCATACATCTCCAGTGTGTCTAGTCGTTTTTAACTACATGGAAATACCCATGCTTGCACCTGCCATTTCAAAACCAATTTCTACTGTTAGAACAAAGTGGCAACTTAAGTTTAAGAAGTTTAAATAAATAGTACCTCGACATTCTCTGAACCCGTCCTTCTCCAAAGTGGTTGTAAGCAATGGTCACCAACATCAGCTTGCTCAATACACAAAGTGAGAACATAAACTTATCACCTAAAGATATTGATACACATATTTTACAATTATGTTTGTGAAGAATCAAATCCTCACCTAGCTCAACCTTCATCATTTTCACAACCTCTTACACCTGCAAGTGCAAATGATTTCCCATCAGATTCTCTAAATGAAGAACCAGTACCGGAAACAACACAACTTAAATTGTGAAAACATAAGAACCTTGTTTCTGTGGGCAGGAGAATCATTTTCCAATACCATAACAATGCAATCCTTCTTGAACAAAGGAGATGTGATCGCTCTCTCGATCAGCCAACCCTTAGACCAATCCATGAATACACCACCGTAAGGCATTTGTTTGAAGCCAACTAAACGAATTAGCAAACAAGTCTAAACACAACAACACAAAGAAACGAAAAAACCCCTAGAAAAAGTTGGATTGTTAAATGACGAGACTTTTACCTATGAAGAAGACTGAATGGAAACTTGATTTCAACCAGGAATCAGAAGATATCGAACTGTGGATACTCACTGTTAGATTTAATCGCAAAGCATCGTCGTCTCCATCTAAGTTATCGAAATCGCAGTCTGAAACAAAGTAAACATGAAAAAAAAGTAAACAAGACGAAAAAAGTAAACAAGTGAAAATCGGAACGCAGATTTAGAGATTTGAGAAAGATTGAAAGAGATTCAGAAGAAAATCAAATCATACCCTTTTCTTTTTTTCCGGAAATCTGATATGCATGGAAGAGCTTTAAGAGTGAAGAAGAGAAGTGCACGTGAAGAAGAGAAGATCTTTTATTCTGCAATTGTCTTGTCAATAGAATAAATAGGAGTAGAGAGAGAAAGAGAGAGGTATCGATTGTTTTGGGTATTGGGAACAAATGTATGTGTTTGTTGAGAGACATTGTAATCTCTCTCTGGATCTTGACCAATTGATGTATTCTTCTCTTGATAATCAATAAAGTTTGGATTTCCATAGTTTTGTGCTTATCAAAATCCCTCGCAATTGAGGCTGCAAGTGCAGAAGCATTGGTGTCAAAATCATGGCTTATGGATTGAAATCAACAAAAGGGAATAAGAATTTCGAAATCACAACTGAAAATTTCTCAAAAACCCTATATCAGATTTGTCGCGCAGAAAGAAAGTGAAATATGATTTTTTGTTTTTTTTGTTGGCGGAGAAAAAAAAAAGAAGGCAAGACCATCTTCAACCCATTCTTTTATTTTTACACATTTTATCGGATTATTTTATGTTTAGCAATAATTCACCAAAATTACAATATTATTTTAATTAAATTTTTATTATAAATTTTGAATGGTCGAATAGCAATAGCAAAGATGTATCGCTTCTTTTTTCATGGTCTGATTATTAATCATTTCATTATTTTTTTTTTCATGGTCTGATTATTAATCATTTCATTATTTTTATAATCATCTGAAAAAGATAATACATTTTGAAAAGACGGTGGATTTCTAAAATTAAAATTCATTTTTAAAAGAAAATATAAAATGTGAAAAAGTAATAAATATTTATTGGATTGTAGTGATTAACAAATCTTGATTTCTAATAGTATTTATAGAAATGTGAGGATATGGTGCGTTATTTTACTTTTTTATCATATTCATTTTAATAGTAGGACCTACGTCCATTTAAACATTCAGAGTAATTTTTTTTTTAATTTTCCCATACCTCGAATGGAATCATAGGAAAACACAGTTAGTTTGTCCGTGGATGATACCACTTGAATAATTAATTAATAAACACCAAAAGAATTATAATGTGTGAGATCATCACTTCTACTTACGTAAGATGGTATTATAAGTCTATATGGAGATATGTAGAATATTACTCATTTCTCATGCACATGTATGTAAGTTTAATCCCTATAAATTTATTAAATTTAGTGGATCTGGACTCATTAATCACATTGAAAAACCATTCATAAATTTTTATTAAAAGTTAACGGAACGAATAACAAAAACATATTTTTTAATAATATCTTTTAAGTATAAATATATAATCATTTAAAAATCAAAAGACCTCTTTATAAAAAAAAAAATTCAACTCTAAAATGGAATAGAAAATGGGTTTACTCCAAATATAGAGTAAAAAATAAATTACTCCATTTTGGAGTGGGATTTGGAATGGGTTGGAAATGCCCTAAGAGATGGAAATTGGAAAAGGTTAGTGGACCAAATTGGCTAACGTAGTTTTCTATAATTTGAACGGACAAGATTGGCTCTCCAGTGTTGCCACATCATCAATCTCAATGATCTTTTCTAATTGGCTGTCATCCTCTCACATGCATTTTCTCAATTTTTTTTATTATATTTGTTTTGAAAACTTTATTTAATTTATAGTGGATAATTTTTTATATATATGATTTTATAAATGTTTTACATTCACTAATTTTTAATTTTGTAGTTTTCTAATTTTTAATGGATTAATAGTGATATTTTTTATTATTTATAGAAATATCTTTCAAATATGAAACTATAAACATATACTATAAATTCTAAACTATAAACCATAAACTTTTAAAACCTTTAAATCGAACACTAAATCAAACACTAAGTCCTAAATAAAAAAATAATTTATTTATTTATTCCAAAATATAAACTCTAAACCATATTCTAAATCAAACAAATCAAACTCTAAACCATAATTCATAAACCATAAACTATCATTTATAATTTATAAACCATAAACCATAAACTTTTTAAGAAGTTTAAAAAGAACACTAAATCAAATACTATTTCCTAAATGAAACAGTAATTTATTCATTTACTCCAAACTCTAAACCTTAAACCATAAATCCTATATCAAACCATAAATCCTAAATTCTAGCTCCTAAACCAAATTTCTAAACCCTAAACTATAATTCATAAACACTAATTTCTTCAATTATTTTAAACTTTATACCTTAAAACATAAATCCTAAATCAAACTCTAACCCTAAACCCTAAATCAAACACTTTTATTCATCAAAAACCAATATCCTATACCAAAAGTTATCTATGTATTGAAATACCCTAAACCCTTAAAAAATTCATGAATTCTTATTTTTATTTAATATTTTTATAAAAACAGATTTTGACATTTTATGATTTTAGGACGAAAAAATAATATATTGTGTAATTAATTGAGAAATATAAAAATATTTTTCAAAAACCTTAAATCAAATACTCACTTATCCTAAATAAACTAACATCTTTATTGGATTTTGATTCTTTCAAGTGATGTTAATGTAATTTGATTTGAGATTGTTTTGATGTTTTTTCATGAATTCAAATCCTAGACATGATATTTTTTTGTATTTCTTTGAAGTGTATTTCTACTAATCGATGGATTTTATTGGGTTTAGAAGCATCACTGAGTTCTTTGTAAGTGAAAACCCTCATATTTTGATCTCTCTCTGTGTATAAGTTTCTGATACTCGTTGGAGATGGTAGAGATCTTGGTGCTGGGAGATTGAATGACAACAGCGTCGTCTGGTTCCTCCTTCTAGTCGTCGTCAATTCTGGAGCTGAATTTGGTAATAACTCTCTTCTTGTGTCTTTGTTGTTCTCTTTGGAATTGGGTTTCTTGGACTTGAAGATGAACAGACAATTCATGTCTCCTCTGATTTTTCTTTCTTTCCTTCTTTTTTGGTTATAGTTTGAGGATTTGGGAAAACTAAGGAGAGAGACAAGAAAAATCAGAGATGTTGTGAATGAAAGAGTGAGACATTTTGTTTATGTTTCCAAAAAAGAAGAAGATTATTTGTATGAAGAAACCTTAAAATGGGATTTGGAACAGAGGAGTCACAAACAGTGAAAGAGTAGATGGGTGTAAACACAAGAGAAAAGAAGAGAAAGAGATGAAAAAAATGAGAAGCGAGATAGATAGAGAGAGTTAAGTAAATGACAGAAAATTTTCATCTATAGACGAACAAGTTTAGAGGATTGAAAATGAAAAAGAAAGAAGAAAGATACAGAGCTTTTGATTAAGAAGAAGAAGAAGAAGAGAACGGCTAAAACCAAAAAAGAAGAAGAAAAAGGCAAAACTATGGACGTGGAAAAGTAAAATAAATAGTTCCATAGTTGGGTTTCTTTTTGTTGTGTGGTAAAAAGAATTTTAGGGAATGGTGATTCCAATTACGTATGATTTCAATTCAAAGATCAGAAAAGTAAGTATGGTAGTAGTTTTGATTAGAAAGTTGTATAGTCTAAACTAATGAACTATGTAAATAGAAAGCTTGTGATAATAGTCAAGTCAATACTTTATATATAATATGAGATGTATGGTTTGTTATCAATTTTGTTTGTCACAAAAATGTCAAAAAATTTGACGTACTTTTAATAGTCAGTCCACAGAAAATACGACGAAATAAAACATCAGTACCAAGTCATAAGTTGCGACAAATTTACTACACCTTTTCGTTATAAATTATAACGATAATTTTTTGTCAATGATTAGTATCATATAGTGACTGATTTTTAATAACAATATCGTCACAAACCGATATTTGCGACTTTGTCATGAATTCGTTAAATATAGTGACAACACATATGGTAATAATACCGTCATAGTTGTCATGATTATTATTTTTATCACAATTTAGTAACTAGTTACCACAAATATTAGCTACGATTTTATCCGTCATATTATTGTGACGAAACAACTATGAATTTGAGACATAAATATTTGGTCACAATACAGTATCTAAAACGTCCCAAGTTTGTGACGAAAACTGTTAGTCTCAAATTTTTGTCACAATAACACTGTTTTTGTTGTAGTGATTGCGAACAATTGAATCTTGAACGAGCTAATGCATATTTTCACCTTGTAATAACATGCGATAGTTGAGTCTATTAAGGTGTCAAAACATAGTGATCAGAGCCACGACAGTGGAAAGATTATACCTTAGTGATTGAGTTCTAGAACGGTCCTTATTAAAACTCTAAAATCGATATATTTATGTCTTTCATGAGTTTCTGCGAATTTACCTAATGCCTAACGTTTGTCTCTTATTGATTAATCTTTGATTTTATTTTCCTTGCTTTTTTTTTTGCTTACCACGTTTTCATTCACACAAAAACCATAAACACATTTTGTCTTAGCTTAATTTGCATCTCATAGATTCGTAGCGCATCATCTTTATAGTCTCCAGTGGATCAACCCCTAAGTACTACTGCGTTTGCCTGTGCACTTGCAGCTTTCCTAGGATTATAAATTTAAAGCTTGTAATAACCCGCACATCAAGTTTTTGGCATCGTTGCGGGGGACTGGTTTGTTGCTTACGAATTTTTGATAAGAATTTAGTCTAAGATTTGCTTTCTTTTATTTTATTTCTAAATTTTTCGATTTTTCTTGTTTTTGTGTGTTTCATGGATTCATTAATGGAATATTACAACCCTTACTCTAGAAGAATGGCGACTCCATACTATCATAAGACCATTGGGGATTATATCCCAATGCCTCATAAATACCACCAAGCGCCAAACTTCACCAGCAATCGGTACAATGCTCATATGTACCAACACCAACCTTGGGAGGCTTATGAACGTGAAGGTTATTCTCACAACCACCACAACCAACTCAAGAAAAAAATGATTCACTGATCCAATTCTAATCTTTCCTACCTTATACATCACGCCCTTTCAACTACTCAAGAAGATAGACTAGAAGTTATGATGTATCAATTCATGGAAGAAACCAAAAAAATTGTCCATGAGGTTGATGCAAAGATCGAGACTTTTAGTTCAACTTTTGGAGAGAAATTCGATGCTCTTACTTCCCAAATCCAAGGTATGGAAGCACGTTTGGTTCAGATTGAAGAAGTGCAGCAAAGACATGCCCAAGACATCCAAGACGATGCGCGAAAAATCTACGATTTCAAGCATAGTTTGGACAACACTTGAGAGAATTTGGAATGGGAGATTAAGAACACGAATGAGAACGTTTCTGAGCTTACTACTCATCCAAACTTAGTAGCAATCAAAACATATCAAGCTGAGAAGGCCGTGAGTGAAGCTGGGATTATTCAAGGCGAAATTCATTCGAAAGTGAAAGATTTGGAGTTAGACAATAGGCTGTTCGTGCAAACCCTTAATGCCGTTTGTTTTGACATGAAGAGTCATTATGACGAACTCATTGGTGAGACTACAGCCCTAAGTGGTAAATCAAGTGATATTTCTAAGCGTGTGAAGACAATCAATGATCGTTTGTCGAGCTTGGAAGAAACGATAATTTTTTGCCTCGGTTTGGATTCGCAAGAAGAAGAACCAACTGCCACGGTTCATTGTTGTACCTTAACTACACTCGAAAAGGCGAATCTACTTCTAATCTTGAAAGTGAAGACCCAATATCCCTTGAAGAAGCTGAAACGAACCAAACAAGGTTGACGACTAGAATTTCGATAAAACGACATCGGGAAGGAACTCGTTTTGCAGAGAGAGTTGACAAGAAGACACGCTCTATCAATGATGAGAGACTGGAAAAATTCAATTCAATTGTGAGAAAGCTTCCATCCGACATCTCCTTTGACGAAACTTGCAAGAAGTTCCCTTTGTTGAGAAAGTGCTTTTCGCGAAGCGAAGAAGTAATCAATTTGATTGAGGAGCTGTTTGAGAGAGCTAGGAATCCACAAGCCAACCATAGAATCTTTTGCAAAACCACTGATCTAGGACCTTTCACCATACCTTGCTCCATTCATGGTTTCAAACTTCGACGATGCTCTTTGTGATTCGAGAGCCGGCGTAAATTTACCTTGTGTGATGGATGAAGATCACAAATCTTCGACCATCAAGAATAAGAGTAGGACTTGCTGATGGTTCTTCAATCCTTCCAGTAGGAAAACTCTTCAATCTACCAGTGAGAATTGGAGATTGCCTTGTTACGGTGGATTTCCAAGTAGCGAAGATGCAACACTCTTATGCACATTTGATTCTTGGGAGATCGTTATTGGCTACAGCTGGAGCTACCTTGAATTATCCAAAGGAGAGGATATCATTTGCCAATATTGACAAAGATGTCTTCTACTATGCAGCACCTCCAGGCTTTCCGGCAAAACACACTCGATACATTCCTTCGTAGAAAAGAGAAGTGTTATTGAAGAATCCTACTCTACAACCATTCGATGAAGATGAAGAGTATGACCATAGGAGACCACAATCATGAGCTAAGGGCAACCTCAGGCCCTTAGACAACCTTCCTCAAGCCTTAAAACCCCAAGGAGTCGAGATAAAAGACTTTAAACAAGCGCTTTATGGGAGGCAACCCATATTTTATGTTTTTATTTGATTTAAGTCTTTAATTTAAATTTTTAATTTTGATTTTAATTTTTAGAACTTTGTTACTCATTCTTTAGTCTAATTATGATTTTTTCAGGCTTTTACAAAAATTTATAAAAATACAAAAATATATTTTTGGAGAAACAGTACTGATAAATTTTTTTGTCCAGTTACCAGCTGAAATCATGATCCGTGACCAAAGGAGCCCAGTACCGGACACTATACCGGTCACAAATCATCACCGGTACTCGACCGAATGTGCACCGCGGGTAAGTTTTCTCGATCGCATCCAAACCCAGCCCAGTATCGATCGGGATCGCCACCCAGTACATGTGACTGGTACTGGGAAGGTAAGTAACTCGTCCCGCGTTCGACCCAGTACTGGTCAACGTTCGACCCAGTACCGACCCCTCACGCTAACCGGTACTACACCCGGTACCGACCCACGTTCCACCCCGTCCATCCCTACCCACGTCCCAACCCCAACCACCAGTCCCACGACCAAGTCCCAGCCGGTACCAGTCAGACATCCTCCCACTCGGTACCAGCCAAACACGTGCCATGGACCATGACCATGGACCACATGGCTCGAACCACGGACCGAACCACCGAACCCCACCTAACCATGGTTCAGTTTAAGATAAATTTTCTATTTTTCTTTTATTTATTCAAAACCAATTTTAAATTGTAACTCACAAAATTTTGTTTTTGTGCATTTTCATAAATTAATTTTTTTAATCTCTATACTTAATTAATTTTTTTTTTTAAAGATATTTATTGATTTATGAACTTATACATCTTTAAATTGAAATTTTTGGTTAGATTAATTTGGTTTTTGAATGATTTACACATCTGGACACATACCCATTCATTGATTTCACTTAGTTTAGCAATTATTAACATTTTAGATTCATTCTTGGATTTATTTTGTTCGTTATATGCTATTTTACTAATCTTTGGATTTAGAATTTAATATACACTATTGAGAACTATAGCTCCAAAAAACATTTAACAAGTGATTTCAAGTGTTTTTTCAAAGATATTTTGTATTTAAACATGATCTGTAGCAAGACAATTTGTTGGAGATACACAATTCAATCATCTTAAGCATGATCCGCTCCATTTAAAAGAGATGTAAACCAAAAAGAGAAGAAACAAGAGACACCACCGCGCCTCATAATATTATCATTGGGACAAAATATGAATGTACTCGAAGAAAATTTCAGATTACTCGGACCGATTTGAAGAATTCTCAATCTTAGTTCACAAATAGATTACGAAGAACACTTTTATGGGATAAACACCAAATCACTCGAACAAAAGACCTCATACTTCACCAGTTGACCTAAAATGTCATGTTTTTTTGATGGATTTTTAGTATGGCTCGAAAAATTCTCTACAGATTTTTAAAAAGATATTTATGGAAAAGAAATATATTTATTTAACTTGACGGGAGAGAAGATATTTACAACATGACACATATATAACTCAAAAATATCTAGATACATATGTACAGTAATTGTTCTGATATTATTGTGCCCATTTGCATTAGACATGGCAGAAAAAGGAACACGTCATTTTTTCAACTAAAATAATTTTAAATTTATTAAAGAATTCGAAAATAATTATTACTAGTCGATGCTATGCGAAATACGAGGTTTCTTTTTTAACACCTTCTTGTAGAATGGAGTGGTGATATACATACCCCTTCTGATCTTTCCGACAAAAGTCCAAACTCCTCTCTCGTTCTCTTCTGAATGTTTTTTTTTTTTTTTAGTTTCGTTTTTTCTTTTTCTTGAGAGAATAAATTGCTTATACGAAAAAAAATCGAACTTCATATTTTTTTATTTTCGTTCTTTGGACGGTGTCTCTCCACGTATTCGTCTCCGGTAATAATAATCTTCATCTCAAATCTCTCCAATTTTCATTTTTTTTATTCTTTTGGGGTTGTGAGACTGATGATAAAGCTGTTCATCGCTTGCATCGATTTGTATGTCTTGTCTGTAAGTGTAATTTGTTGGGATCGCTTGTCTTTTTTGGAGGATTGATTGAAAGACAATGTTGTGACCTTTGTTTGAGTCTGCGGGATTAGGTTTTTTAAGTTTTATTGTCTTGTTTATTCAATTTTGAGATTGTGTGAAATTTGGTTAATAAACTCTTGTGATTAGAGTAATTATCCACTTTTTGATGAAATTTGAATCAAAATGTAGATATTTGAGTGAAATCTAGAAGCTTGATGGTCATGGAATATAAGAAAAAAACGAGCCCTATTTTAGTGTTTTGGATTATCCATTTTAATTGAGAAAAAGGATTTTACTTGCAGGTGATTTGGTCAGGCCTCTGGAGAAGTGATTAAAGAGAAGATCTGTAGGTACAATGTCTGATCAGGTTATGGTTTTGGGTAAAGTTAACAAAGGAATCAGCAAGACCTCTTCAGTCCAAGGTTATGAATCTGCTTGGTTAGATCGTTGGACTCAGTTAGGTAATGAAGTGAGGTTTCATGGTCAGAATAATAGTGACTCGAAGGAGTTGATTAGGCCTGAAGATAATGTAAAAGAAAATCATGGAAGAAAATCTGGCGACGAGGGAGTCGAGGTCTTGCCATTTCCTATGTTCAAGGTTTCTCAGAAGAGAGATAATACTTCAAAACTTCAAGCTTACCCTGTATTGGAAGCTAAACAGACTTTCCACGACGATGTGGGTTCAAGCTCGAAAGTTATGGCTAATAGAGTGCCTTGGATGCATGCTCAAGGAGATAATGCTGGATGCAGTTCCAATAACCGTCTTGATTTCCCAAGCCAAGAAAAGACTACACAGAACCTGCTAGAGTTGATAAGACCGGTGAGGATTTACGCAACGGTTGATTCGGGTCCAAGAGTTTCTGGAGAGATTAACTTGCCAGAAGAAGATGCTCATCAGCTAATGAAGGGGTCCACGGTTTCCATGAAACTGAAAGGGAAACTTTTTGGTGGGTATCTTGATCTATTTCCTAATCTTGATCACCAACATAAAGGAGGAGTAAGGCTACAATCTCTAGAAAGCTCAAAGGATACCGAAGAAGATGGGCCGAGAAAAAATGAATCATCGGCGGAAACTGATACCTTGGAAATGGATAGACTTCAGACGATACATCTTTCTGGTATATTGAATGAAACCTTAGGATACATGTTTTAAGGTCCTTTCATAAGCTGCTTGCTCTGTCTATTCTCATACTTTTTTGATTCTCATTCTTCTTGGCAGGCTCCATTTCTACATCATCAACTAAGGTTTGTTCAATCTACCTCTGTCTACATATTTATACTCAAAAGCGTTTTGTCAGTTATGGCTGTGAAAGATGCTGAAAGCTTAATCATCGGCCTTGAGAATTTTGCAGGGCAAAGGAAGACAATGCGATTCAGCCATTCCCAGGACCGAAATACCCGACATGAATGAAGAACCACCTCTGGTTCTGGATAGAGAGAATTCAGTAGATGTGCATCAGGGAGAAACAAGCAACTCGGCTACTCAAAGTATGAACGTGGACCATTTTCTGTCCAGAGGGTGCAAACGTGTGCGGTTGGAACCAGAACCGGAAACCACCAGTAGGTGGGTCAAGCGTCTGAAAACAAATGCCTCGGATTCAAGTGGACATGATGTTACCAAGAGCCTGATGAGGACTGAAGAAGAGTCGCCGGGCCAGAAAGGGGACAATAACCTATTCCTTGAAATCTTGAAATCTGGAATCAACAATCTCCAGCCAAGAAATCAAGAACCCGTCCCGTCACAGATCAAGAATCTGAACCAGGGAGGAGAAGACATTACGCTTCTGCATCCATGGATCCAGAGATGGTGCAAGAAGAAAGCTACATCGACAGATCAACCAGAAGGGCAAGAAGTTAGCTTTGAGCCAGAGAACCAAAAGGAGATTGAGAAGAAGCACTTTCCAAGTATTGCTGCCATGGCACTGATGGGGAAGGCTCTGAGCGGTTTAAACCCGTACGGTCTTAGAAAGACCAACTCTCTCATGGTCTGGAATTCTCGAGATTTAAGGTAGGAAAAACAAAATCATCCTCCAAATCTTCCTGGTTATCAATACAACTTAGAGAAGAACATCAGACAACTAAATACAAGGCTTCATGTAAGATTTTGATAGGTACTTAAATCAAGTCTACTTAAGGGTCAGTCTGACTATTCTTATCTTCGTATCAGTTATGTATGAATTTACTTATTTGCAACATAATCTTTTTTCTTTATTAGTTACATCGTAACTATTACAATTTGTAGCTAGTGCAAGCCTTTTGTACAAGTTCTATGACGCAATTAGGTTCTGTTTTCCTACAAACACTTTGCTAAGAAAAGCATTAACCTTTTGCAACAATCAATCATTCTTGGGGATTAATTCAAAGTCGCGAGTAAACCCATTCTCGAAAATCTTGGTTGAAGGAAACAAGAGTTGAGAAATACATGGGGGCCAAAAGAGAGAAAACAACGAAAAGAAACTTAGTTGTGGGTAGCCCTAGTGTAAATCTGCTGGCTTGAGTGAGTAGAGACCATTCTGATCGTTCCTTTAGCCATCAAATCTCTGATCGCCTTCCTAGCAAGCGACCCATTGATCTACATGACACACAAATATCACCAGGTCACAAACAGTAAACAATGACAGAACCAATACTGACACCATCTGTGTGCAAAATCATATGAAATTTCTTACTTAGGCTTTACAAGAGTACCCAGTAACTACATGAGCACATTAACAAGTCTGTTTAGTACATTGTGAAGAGGTAAAATCACTAATTCGATTGAGGTTTAACAAACTGATGCAAAGATACTAATAAACTATTCAAACCCATCGAGTTAAGACTTTTCAAAGCTAAAAACTTAACACACCGTTAAAGAGCTGATTCAGCTAAAAGTTGGAAACTTTAAAGAGTGGATTACCCGAAGACGGTCAGAGAGAATAGAAGGAGTGATCAATTTAAACTTGGGAGCTTCAGACAGAAGCTTGTCGTAAGTTGCCTGATCGAACAGAACCATGTTGTTCACCTTCTCCTTTTGCTTTCCTTTGCTCCACTTCTGTTCAATCAAGAAGCAAAAGAAAAGAGCAACGTAAACAAACATTGCATGGATCAACGTAGATTGCGATGTAATAAGAAGTGAATTGAGGAAAAGGACCTTCTTCTTCTGCTTGCCGCCACCGGATTTGGCGGGTTTAGAAGATGGTGGTGGAACTTTGTCCTTTTTGGGTGCCTAGAATCAGCCAGAGAAACCATTTTCAGATCATCATTCATACGAAAACAGAGAAAGAAAGAAAGAAAGAAAGAAAGAAAGAAAGAAAGAAAGAGAGAGAGAGCACACACCATTGAAGTAATTGAACGACAGAGGAGCGGCGCTCAAAGGAAGAAGAAGCTGGAAAAAAACCTAAGAGAGCCTTTTTTGTATATACTATATAGGGAAGGGCCTTCGCAACAAAACCCTGCGTATTCGTTACAATGAAAAGCCCTAAACACCTTTTAAGTAAGGGAAATTGGCAAAACTAATACGGTAGACATTCGGTTATTTGATTTGGTTCGGATTTTTTGGTTTTGGATTTTTCGGTTTCTAAAAAATAGATTCTATTTGGGATCAAATTATAGTTCGGTTTGGTTCGAGGTTTTCGATTTTCGGGTTTTTTAGATTCTAGAAAATAGATCACATTCCGAATTAAATTAACTAATTTTAATTAATATTGTAAATGTTTAGTATATTTAAATACATTTTATATATATATTTAATTAAAAGTATTAGTTTTAATGAATTTTGGTTAGTTCGGTTAATTTGGTTCGGTTCGGAATCGGAAAATTTGGTATATAAATTTTTATTCCATTCGGGTTATTTTATAATTCGGTTTCGGTTCGATTTCGGAAATTTCGGTTCGGGTTCGGAAATTTTGGCTCGGCTCGAGAATTTTGCCCACCCCTAAAACTAACTATGAAATGGTTTATAATTCATGGGAGAATTAAAAATATATACTAAATGTTATCCCCTTAGCATTATTTGGGAAGTGATTTGTGAAAAGATGCTTATGTGTCATCTCCATAATCATTCTCACAAAATAAATATGACATGTCAAAACACTAATCACTCTAACACAAATAAATATGACATGACAAAACACTAATCCCTCTCACATAAATATTTATGACATGGTAAAAAAACAATTAATTTCTTACTTTTCAAATCTTGATTCACACGAAAATATCTTTTCCAAATCGTGACTAATCTCCTTAAATCTAATTAAAATTTTTTTGCCCACTTTACCTAAACCCTTACACGATAATATGCCTCCCCATTATTTATATATATATATATATATATATGATGACTTTGCAAACCAATTTACATTCAGAACAATTTTTACATTCTTCTCTTATCAATAGTTTTTCTCTATAATTATGATGATGATACTGTGGATCTAAATAATTCTAAATATACATGATGCATTCCACCGAAGGTAGAAAACGATTTTTCTTTTTCTACTAATGTAATTTTTTCCAATTTTGATGAATTGTAATTTTTCTACTTCCTTATTATAAGGTTATATGCACATGGTATCATGATTCAAGTGCAAGATCAAACGACAAAATTTCAGATCTTCGCCTACCTAATGAACATGTACGTAATAAAATTTCAGATATTCGACAATTTATTTTTGCTTCTATATAATGATTTAATTGATACCTTTTATTATATTAATATCATTTTAAGGATCAACAAATCAAATAAATTGTAAGCCTGTTATGTTATCATTATATAATTAGATGGTGACACAACTTCTCTGAGATGTTTTATTCATAATTTCATTGTTATATTTAAATAAATAATTACATCTTATAATTACAACTTACTTCTCATATCGTAACATGTTCCTTTTTTGTTAAAACAAATTTAATCAATAATTTCATTGTTATCTTATTGTTTGTTCATACGTGTTCCTTTTTTCTTAAAACAAATTTTAAAACTAAGCTAAGTGTCCGTATATATTCTCTTATAATTAAGATAATTTAAAAAACCTTAATTGATTATATATTGTCGATAGAGATAAATCTAAAAAGCCTTATTTGAAACCACTAATATATTGTCATAACTTCACCTTTAAGAAAATTGTTAACCGATCTTTCCGTTTAAAATTGATATAATTTTTATGGCTTTAATTCTAAATTTTCGGTATTAAGACATTGTTGATCAAGAACTAGATTATCGTTATAGGTAAATCTAACTAACCTTATTTGGAATCAAAAATTAATTCTCATAACTAAAACTTTATTAAACTCCCTAAACCAATCTTTGTAAATATTTGATTTAAATCATAAAATTAATATTCTATAAGATATTAGGTATTAGTCAAGATTTCCATATAAAAATATTGATGGACACCGAAATTTTAGTAAGATCAATTCCAAATCTAAAATATGATAAATGGACATATATATTGTAATTAATTGCGATACAATTTTTTTTTTCAATATAATATTTAGGAATATTCACAATAATATTCTACCTAAAGATAACCAAATTCCCTTAACATTATTTGTAAAGTGATTTTGGAGAAAACGCTTACGTGTCACCTCCACAATCACTCTCACTAAAAGAATTATGACGTGGCTTAAAAAAATATGATATGACTTCAAAAATAATGACATGGCAAATTTTTTAAGGAAATTTCGATTATAAATTTAAATTAATCATAACTAAATCTACTACGAAATCTTCCATAACTAAATTTATATTTATTTTAAAAAAAATTAATTTGAAATTAAGGAAAACCATATATTCCATAAATAAATACTTACCAAATTTTGTGACTGAACTATAAAAAAGCGTATTCTTTTAATTACCAAATTTAAAAAAGTTTAACTACTACGTTTTCTTACGTATTGAAATTTGACCAAAAAATACTTAAAGCTATGAAGTTTGATGAAATTTGACCAACCAATGAGCAGTTTTTATCATGCCTTAAAGTATTTGTTTTATATATTTTTGCATTACTCATCTAAAGTATAACTTTTTTTGGTAAAAAGTAATTAATTTTGTTTTTAAAATTCAATTAAAAAGTATTAACTAACCCAATTAATCCAAAATCTAAAACAAAAAATTTATATTTTAAATTTATTTTCACCATTACTATATCTTTCGTAAAACAAATTTCCAATTAGAAGTATTTGGAAAAAAAAAATCCAAACCAGATTATAAAGAAAAATCAAAAGATGAAGACGGTAAAAAAGTGAAAAACGTAGGAGATGAAAAAAAGTGAAAAATCTATATCAAATATTTTTGAATTGTAAGACACAAAGTATGTTATTTTATTTTGAAAATATTATTTAGAATTAGGTATGACGTGGATAAAATATTTTAATACTCCATTTGTATCACTTTAGATGATGTTTAAGGATGTTGTACACACATTAAAAAAACAACATAAATATGTATTTTCTACATTAAACAATAATTTATTATGTAAATAAAATTAATTCAACCAATCACAAAATATACTGTAAAATTGAAATAGTCACAACAGATAAAAGATATTAAATTTTTACCTAGAAAAATGAAAACATCAACTAATTTGATATGGAATTATTTTTCTCTAAAACATCAATTAATTTGATACAGAAAGAGTATGAGATAATAAACATGTATCTAAGAAAATTTTCAATAAATATCGAAAATGACTCATACCATCTTACGCAAAATTATTGTTTTAAATTTATTTTTAAATTATTATCCCCGCGTATAACGCGAAAAATCACCTAGTAGAGAAATTAAAAGAATACACCAAATCTTATAATCTAACCTTTTAAAAGTGAAAGGTCGATAAATCCACTTAAAAATATGACTAACAAAACACAATTGGTTACAATATTCTTTGTATGAATTTATAATACATTCATCAAACATACTAGGTTTTTGGATCCGCGCGAATTCATTTTATATATTTTTGGTGAAAATTATATGTGATCAATAATATTTATTGAAATATATAAATTTATTTATGGAGAATTTAATTTTTATTACTTAGATCTAAAAAACCATGTAAATAGTTATCGCTGATCGACCATTAGACTAGCAAAATCTAATAAAGTATTGAATTGTTAGCCATTAATAGAAATTTATATTCCTTTAAAATTAGTGTAGAAGTTACATTATATTTCCACTCTTTACGCAATACCATGAATACAATATCTTTCATTACATCAATTTTCTTTGTCCTCAAATTCAATTTATAATTTTTTTATTACTACTTAGTCATTTCACTTTTTTTTTATTTTTTTATTTTCCTTTTCTTCTTCATTTCTTCTTGGGAAATTGGCTAAGATAACCAAAAAAAACAAATTATATCTAAAAAACTAACCAAAAACTCACTATATGGCAAAATCCTAGCCATTAGATTTAGGGTTTTTGGTTAGTTTTTTAGATATAATTTTTTTTGGTTATGCAACAAATTAACCATTTATTCTTCTTTATTGTATTTTTATACTTATATGTTTTTAAGTTTCTTCTCCAAGTTTTTGGAGATAGTAATTTTTTTTTCCTTTGCTCTCTTTTGCTCAGAATTTTGAAATAGCTCTGCAACATCTACAGATTCACCATATATTAAAAAGAAGGAGTAATTTATTAGAAATAAATATGTGTTTCACTCTTTCTCATACCTAATTAAGAATCGATGTATCCTAAATAGAGAAACAAAAATAATTGATAAATTAATATTACTCAAATTATTCTTTAAAAATATCTTATGAGATGAGATGCAGTTACCCATGAGCCACTCACTTTCATCACCTCTCTCTTTTTCCTTACTGCTTGTTGGAACGGACTCTCGTTCGCTGCAACGTTGGATCCTAATCTCGTGACTTGGCAACTTTTGATTGAATAATTAAAATCTGAGTGGATAAAGAAAGAGATTAATTAATTTAGGAGATACTTATAGTTCACAACACTAATTTAGTTGAAACAAAAACATAAAATTCTTGATCATATTTAATTACCTTCATGTTACCAAAAACTCCATCTTCTTACAAAAATTATTTTGAAGCAGCTTCTTCTTCTTTTTCATCGATTACAGAGGATATAATTTTTTATGTATTTTTTTTATCAAACCTATATAATTGTTTCATACAAAAAAAATCAATAAAACGAATACTAAAAATACCTGATATTAATTTCTATGGAGACACATTTATAATATAACTCAAACACTATACATTGTAAATATCAAACAAAAACAAAAGTTCATGTCAGTGATCAAAACTCTTATTAACAAAACATGGTTTACACATTACATATTATATATACACACATGATCTTCATACATACAAACATATACATAATTCTTTTAAAATATCAATTAACACATATTACTAGACTCTTCAAAATAAAATAAAACATATGTAGCCATGTATATATAGTTTCTTTCATTTATGTAAATATAGTGATTCTCTAAACCATTAAGTAAAAATTCAAAGTTTCCATTTAGTTTTAGCTTTAATTATCTATATTTACACTTTTCTTTCCCAAAATACATGGATTTTTTATATGGAAAAGTTTGTAAGAAACAACTTAAAAAAATAGAAATTAGAAAAGAAAACGAAAACGAAAATGGAAACAATAAATAAATAAATACTTGATAATTTTTATAGCTATTTTCCAATTATATATTAATTTTTTTTTTATTTACTCGTTATTAAAGAAAATTTGATTATGTAATATTAAGGAAATTTTTGTATCATGATGTGACAACTTTTGATTAGATGTTTTAAATCCTATGTGGACGCCTTTGGCTTCAAAAAGACAAACCTGCGGTTGAGACTTGAGAGTGACGTTATTGCACTTTTGTAGTTTTCTGGCAAAATCAATAACTTTGGTCGTCACTCCAAGAAAGCAAGAACAAAAAGCTTATGATTATTATTGCATGTCTTCTCCTCACAACTCGCAAGCGCCAGCTTTAACTTTTTTAGCTTTCTTGTGTCACCATAAACGAATAAAAGTTTGTTATTAGAGATTTGATATAATCAAAAAGCTACTTTATACATGAGATTACCACATATTTCTGTATACACTTCATGCGGTTAATCTGCTAATCTGCTAATGAATATTGAATATGATCCGATAAACAAAAAGAGAGATGATGAAAGTGAAATTTAATGTTTTCAATTAACTTTTAGCTTTAATTACCTATATATTACATTTAACTTTTCAAAATATATAAATTTCTTAAATGGAAAAATTTATAAGAAAATAGGAAAAATCGACTTTAAAAAAATGGAAGTTAGAAAAAAATAGAAAATAAATGAATACTTTATAAATTATATAGTTATTTTACAATTATATATTAAGAAAACTTATTTATGATCATTAAGGAAATTTTGATTATGTGTATTTTGATGTGGCAATTTTTAATGGGATGTTTCAATTAGCTCTTAGCTTTAATTACCTATATATTACATTTAACTTTTCAAAATACATATATTTTCTTAAATGGAAAAATTTATAAGAAAATAGGAAAAATCGACTTAAAAAAATGGAAGTTAGAAAAAAATAGAAAAAATGAATACTTCATAAATTTTATAGTTATTTTCCATTTATATATTAAGAAAACTTGATTTATCGTTATTAAGGAAATTTTAATTATGTGTATTGTGATGTGGCAACTTTTAATTGGATGTTTTAAATCCTATGTGGACGGCCTTAGAAGCTAATAGCATGAACTTTGATATAGTATAGATTCGTTCGGCTCTCAAAAACCTTAACTTTTTTTTTTGTTATTGTCTCAGCCGCCGTCGTGATTCTGTCCCTTGACCGACGTCAAACAACTTTTTTGGCATCGGCGCCGGTCCTCCGTAGCCTTTGTTTCCCTTTTCTTTTAATTTGCTTTGTTTTGGGCACTCGATTTTGATCTTGGGGATGCTTTGGTTCCAGTTTTGGCTCTTAAGATTATTGGATTAGCATCTCTTACCTATTTCGAAGTCGCTGCCGCCCCGAGTGGAGGCGCCGAAACCTTTTGGGCAACAGTGCTTGTGAAAACGCCTCTCTCTCTCTCTCTCTCTCTCTCTCTCTCTCTCTCTCTCTCTCTCTCTCTCTCTCTCTCTCTTGGTGGGATGACCTAGATTTATGCTAGATATGGTCTCGCACCCAACTAGGCGTGGTTCGTAGGAGTAAGAAGGTGGGTAAGGTGCCTAGTTTTGTCTCTCGTAGTCGGAGTTTCTTGCTCGAACATGCTGCTTTCTCGTAGCCTTCATTTTGGTTTCCCCTCGGTCATGGTCTTAGCTTCTCGGTTTGAGATTGCCCCAGTTCGGAGTAAGGGCATCGGTTAGGCCTTTTGTCGTGGGTTTGTGCCATTACCTATAATCTTCTCTTCCTCTGTTGCTTGTTGCCTTGGTATCTCTTTGGCTCGATCTCTTGTCGTGCTTGTTCAATTTCGGTGTGATCCGGTTGGATTTGTGGATGCTTCTTGTCTATACTCTAAAGAACTAATCAAGATCAAGTCAGTTCAAAAGTTTCTACCGAGACTTTTAAAAGTCATGGTTCTATCGACATTACCGTTTCAGGAGAGGTGTGAAGATCTAGACATGTTTGTCTTGGTTTCGTCTTGCCAGATTGGAAGCTTAGGAACCCAAAGGTTGTGAGATAGTCTTTCTTCGTAATATGAGGATCCGCTTATCATTTTTTGGGCTTCTTTTGCCCTCTTCGTCTTGCGTTTGCTTTAGGCTCTTCACGAGTTAGGAAGTTTTGTAGGTGACATGTGCTTACAAGATTTTGGGTTGAAGTAGGTTTTCTTCCTACTTCATTTTATGGGTTTCGATCTTGTTTTTTTTAGGTTTTACGTTGTCCTTGGTAAGTTCGTTTTTGCTACTCTATCTTAGAGCTCAGTTTTCGCGGATATTTTGTTGTCCGCCGATATAGTTTCCGGGATCTATATCCGCCGGCGTTGTAATGTTTCAAAAGCTTTCTTAACAGTAATTCAGATGGAAAAACAAAAATTACAATATATTCTAAAATATCCTTATGACAAACACTCTCACACGTGTTCTTCTTTTTCTTCTTCCTTTTTTTTTTCTTCTTTTCTTTATTTTCTCTTTCTTCTTTGGTGTTCAATTCTCCACCCCCCCCCCCCTCTTATATTTTTTGCTTTTGATCTCTTAATAAAAATAATTCAAACTCGCGATCTTACTCGGAATTTTTTTTTCCGTATATGCCATGGTTTAAATTTTTTTAAACGGATCAAAATTTCTCAAACAAATGTATAAGTGGTCCTATGCAAGAACACCTCGTTCTATTCTATGTCTTTTGTATAGTATGACACATATTTATTTTTATATTCACTTATCGAATTTTTTAAAAATTTTATTCATTTTTTAAAACTCAAACAATGACATGCTCAACCACACATTCTCGTCTACTTCTCTGATTTCTATTTAGATTTTAGTTATGTAAGGACTATGATAAATAAAATCAAATAATATTCGCGGTATACTCTAAGAATAGCTAGACTAACATGGAGTGTACATAGAAACCATATAATATACATATGTGAATAATCGCATATATCATGGTTTGAAGTTTGAAAACGGACAGACCGATGTGGGTTATGTATAGAACATATAGACTGATGTTGGTTCTATATAGAATCCATGAGATATATCAGTTCTCTTTTTATCAACCACCCATTAAAAGAACCTCAATCTCCTTGAACGGTTATCCAATCAGGATGAAAAGTGTTTACATAAGAAAATTAAAAAAATCTAATACGAGAAGAGCGAGCTAAACAATCTGCTTTCGAATTCAAGGATCGGAGAATCAACAAGAAGGAAAAATCATAGAATCTAGAACGATGCGCCTCAAACTCGGCTAACATGATGGCAAAAGCAGGCCTTTCCTCCGTGGCATTGTTAATACTGATCAGTTCCGAACAATTCATATCAAAAGCTTGACAACGGATCCCTCTCCGATATCTTCGACGTTGCCAACAGTAGTGCTTCCATCTTAGAGTGAAATGGAGATAGACTCCATCTTAAACCTCAAGCACCTAGAAGTAAAACATGTTTTCCCTGCGTGCAAATCCAACAAATCCGGATGTTGAATCATAAATTTTCCTAGATTTATTTATTCTGCATCTTATAAGCGGTACATGTAGGTTCATATCCTCCTGGGCTTTTATTTGGTCAGAATTAATTACTTGAGCCTTTTTCCGCACTGAGAACTCACTCCTAACATGGTTAATTATATTTGTAGGCTTCAATTTTGCTTCTTGATAAACTTTTTTGTTCCTTGCTTTCCAAATGAACCATAAGATCCACATGAACATACCATGATCTCCATTTTGAGATTGTCATTCTGCTTAGGATTCCGCCAAAAGAGAAAGTCAAGATTAGATTACACCGAACCGGTCGGAAATAAATATCTACCCGGTGATATTAATAATAAATCTCAGGTTTGTAATGCCGGCGGACATTCGAAAAATGTATGATTCACCGTTTCTTCCTCTGCACCACACCGATCACATGTGGTTAGAATGTTAATCCCACAAATATGTAGTATCGAAAACACTTCTAACGATCCATCCACCACTTGCCAAATATTTTTATTTTATTTTTGCCCGGCATTGCAGTTTCCATGATAATAAGGCTTGGTTCGGTGATGCCCTATATATATTATATTCCTTGATCCCTGGCCTCGATAAACCTATACGTCTTTACCGTATATTTTTCTGATTTTGTAAAATGCTATATAAGATTTTCCTGTCTAGGTGATGGACTTATGGCTAGCCCTCAGACCAATTGAACGAACGTCCATCAGATCCATAAATTCTTGGAGAATTGGGAGATGTCAGCTATTCGTTACTGGATTTCGAAAGTGAACCACCTTCAAATTTGGGTGGAAAACACTTTCTCTACCCCTAGCTGGCATGTGATAAACATATGGTAAACAAGGGTCATTTCAGACCGAGATATTACCACCCAAATCCAGCCTTACGCGACTGCGTTGGAGTAAAATATCATTTGCTGAGAAGAGACTCTTCCAACCAAAAGATGGGGAACGAGCTTTCCTTGCTTTTAACGTTGGGAGCTCCTGAAACACCTCTCTTTAAGAACTCTTGCAACCAGAGAGTCTGGGAATTGGTAAAGTCGCCATAATTGTTTTGCCAAATAAAGCAGTGTTAAAGTTATCTAAGGAACTAAACTGAAGTCCACCCTCTTTCTTAGATTTACATAACTTGTCTCAATGGAGATTGCGTTTACTTCCATTAGTATTCCACCAAAAATTTGAAATTGCACTTGTTAACTTTGAAGTTAACGACTGTGAAAACTTAAAGTATGACATAATATAGGCTGGGAGAGCAAGAGCTACTGATTTAATCAAGATCTCTTTCCCGCCTTTAGAGAGAAACTTCGCCAACCACCCAATCACACGATCGTGAAGCCACTCATTAATATAATTAAAAATTTTGTTTTCAAACCACCCACACTTTATAGAATTCCGAGATTCGATCCCATCCCCTTTCATATCGATACCAAGAATCCGTTTAAGGTTTTTTTGCGAAGTGTTTGGTATATCATTACTGAACATGACCCAAGACTTCTCAAAATTAATCTCTTGCCCTAAATTATTGCCATATTTCCTTAGACCATCCATTATAACTCTACATTCCATCTCCTTTGCTTTACTGAAGAATAAATTGTCATTCGCAAACATGAGATGTGAAATCGATGGGCTTCCCCTTCATATTTTTATCTATGTGGGTGTCTTATAAAGTTCCCTTTTTCGAAGATTGGCTATGAGAACTTAGGTACAAATTATAAATATGTATGTGGATAAGGGATCTCCTTGTCGTAAACCTCTCGTTGGGATTAGATCCCCTTTAGGCTGGTCGTATATCAATACTTTAAACGATAATGACCTTACACACCACATAATCCAAGAAATCCATATCCGTTCGAACCCTAAATGTATTATGACATCTTCCAAGAAGTTTTATTCGATCATATCATAGGCCTTGCTCATATTTGTCTTTATTGCCATGAATTTGTCTCTACATGCTGAAACATCTCTTGAGCTATCAACATGTTATCAATAATGAGTATGCCTGAAACAAACGCTGACTGAGTTTCTGATATTACATGCGGTAAGAATTTCTTAAGCTCCATACATAAGACATTTGAAACTATTTTATAACACATATTGCAGAGATTTATTGGCCTAAATTCCGCCATCCTCTTTGATTTCTTCGTTTTCGGTATAATTAAGACATATATTGCTTTCATTGAATCTCTTATCAGAAACACAAGATTGAAAGAAATTATTGAGTAGACTAACCAATTCCCCTTTAATCGAAGCCCAAAATGTTGGTAAAACAGAGCCGTCATACCATCGGATCCCTGTGATTTTTTCGGGTGCATACTGAACATTGCCTTTTGATGTGATAATAGATATGTTGTGCCATATAATGGAGATATGTTACCGAGCTCATATCAACGTTGAATGGTGCAATCAATCACGTTCGATCAAATACTTGTTCAAATATATTACCAAGGGTCCAGATTATGTTAGGGCATTCGTTGGTGATAATGATGAGTTCGACGAAATTAAAAAAACATTTAAGTTGCATGTATATTATTTTGCTCTATTTTCGGTTTAGTCTTTATCGCCTGGTGTTGTTATAGGTTCTTTATATATTTAGCAACATTTGTGTATTGTACAGGTATGTGTCAGCTTGTGAAGCTATGTGGCGGATCCTTGCTTTCCCTACGCAGCATCGTACCACATCAGTTGAGAAGCTTTCGTTTCACCTTCCTAATCAGTAGTTGGTTGTCTATAGGTTAGATGGAGTGTAATGCTTTATATCCCGAAGCAAGGTATCTTACTTATGCAGATTTTCCACCTAAGTTTGTTTGGCATTTAAAAGAGAGTATGGAAACAAAAGAAAAAGGGTAAGGCGATTGAAAGGATTACATACGTGCCACCTGATTTGGGTGATGTCTATTATTTAAGGGTTTTTCTCAACGTGGTTAAAGGTCTGAAGAGTTTTGAAGATATAATAACGGTGGACAAAATTTTTACCCTACGTTCAAAGATGCGTGTTTTGTGTTCCGTTTGTTAGATTATGATAAAGATTAATATATCGAGACTATTAATAAAGCAAGTCAGTGGTGTTCAGAGAAATATGTAGGAAGGTTGTTTGCCATAATGTTGCTTTCAAGTAGTGTTTGGATTTGTCTTGTTTTGTTTCAGTGAGGAGTTTTGGAACCTACTTCTGTTTTTGTAATGTAAGTTATTTGTTTTTAGTTTCCTAACTGTAATAGATTTTTTTTTAATAGAAATTGTGAGATTTTTATGAAGATGATAAATTCTTTTAGCAACTGATGATTAGTGGTCGTTTTGAATAACCTAACGATACTTTGTGTCGTTTATTTTTTATTTATGCTTTAGTCGCTTCTTCGCTTTTAAAGTTTGGGTTAATTTGCTGCATGACAAAAAAAAAAAAATTTAAAAACTAACCAAAACCCCTAAATCTAAAGGCTGAGATTGTCGTTTATTTTTTATTTATGCTTTAGTCGCTTCTTCGCTTTTAAAGTTTGGGTTAATTTGCTGTATGACAAATTTTTTTTTTTTTAAAAAACTAACCAAAACCCCTAAATCTAAAGGCTGAGATTTTGCCACGTAGGGAAGTTTTGGTTAGTTTTTAAATTAATTTTTTTTTGGTGTTGTTCAGCCAATTTTCCATTTAAAGTTTAGCCTCTATAGAGGTTTTAGTTACTTTTTTTTTTCTTTCCTTTTTTACGTAATTATGAACAATGTCTCATAAATTCTAGCATCTAACTGGACAATCGACCTCGGACATTTCAACCCGTAAATGTCAGAAACATTACAGTGTACAGTGTTTCACTTCATCTTTCCTTTGTGAATCACAACAAGAAGTTAACAACAGTGTTCTTCGTTGGATATGATTATGATGATTTCAATGAAAGCTACTATATACATCGTACCTCGTCACATTGATCTCTTAAACTTCAAAGAACGTAAATTATATGCTTAATGTTTCCTTGTGCTTTTATGTTTTGTAATTGTTTACTTTCAAAAATCACAAAAAGCGGTTTGGTAATGAAAACGACACGAAAGATTCAAAATAAGAAATGATAAAAATTATGAGAAAAAGCCCGTATATATTGTCACGATATTAAAAGATAAAAAAAAAAAGCCCTACTTAAGGTTGCATAAATTAAAAGAGAAAACAATAACAAATTAAGACATGATAGTGTCAATGTGATTGGGGAAAAATTGGAGCCCACGCAGAGGGCTGTCTCCAAGTCCATGGCGTCCTCTAAAACCGTCATCCACAGTTCCTCTATATTCGACTCTTGTGAGCGTTTCTCTCTTTGGATCAATATAGATAACATCCAAAGATTTGAGCAACGTTTTTGGTGCATAAATCAACTCACCATCATCAGTTATACCAGTTAGTTTGAAATGGTTTTGCAAATTCTGATCATAGTGAGAAAGAGGTGAAAAAAGATGATTGGACCATTGGTGTTTCGTTGCATCCTCCAAAACCCACATTGAAATACTTTTCCCACTTTTACTATAACCAACACAAGCTAACTTTCGTTCATAAGATATCATCATCATCGGCCAAGGTTTACCCCATGGTAATGTTATCACATGGAAATTTTCAGATCTTACATGGAATCTCATAATAACTTCATCAGAACCAAGTTTGGCATGATAATATACAACGCCGTTGATGCATCGTCCACAAAAACCAGTGCTAATTCCATCTAAAGTGCTATTTCCAGTTAAAGGACAATGCTCATGGTTGGTTGTGATCCTTCTCCATGGTTGGTTCTGATCCTTCTCCAATGTTAAAACCTGACACTCATCAGATGCTTTATCACGAGGCATGCACACTAGTTTGTGTTTACACTCGATTGGATCGTATCCTAAAAATAATGTTATACCCTTCCACCACTCTCCCGGGTTTGGGAAAGTTAAGAACCTTCTCATGGTAGGGTTCCAGACTATGAGTTCTGTTGAATCTAGATAGCAGATCATCAAGCCGTACACTGACTCTGTTTTAATGGTGAAAGAAGTGTTTTTTGGGTATGTCGTGATACGGTAACTATCAATAGGCTGAGAAGAATAAGCCTCGTTCGTGTTTGGATTCTGATTGTGTTGAGGAAGCGAGAAAAAATAGAACTTGTCACCTTCTCCGAAGATGACTAAAAGCCTCGGACGTGTGTGGAAATATGATGGATCGCTGGTGATTGATGACCAAAGCTTCGAAACACAGCGAAACCTCGCGACAGATTTTGCAGGCAGCTTTGAGAGTATGATTGAGGCTAGATCCAGAGGTAAGAACGATGTTGATTTTGATTGTCTTCTGTACACTTCTCTCTTCTCCTCGTCTTGCTGCTCCATCTTTGGTCAAAACCTAGTTTGTTCTGGTTGTGTTCTTTCGATTTTTTTTGTTTTTAATGTAGTTTATATATATCTTATTATATAAAATTTGATGTATCAAATTTAGTAATTAACATGATCGCGACATAGTCAATGGATGAGATTTCAACAAATGTAAAAAAAATTAATATGATCGCGACACGTGTTAATCAATTGATCATATTTCAACAAATAAAAATAAATTTCTTCCAATTTAATTTTGACATAATTTTAACATAAAAAAGGAAAAACTACAAATTCTTAACATAAAAAACATATAGATTAAGTTATATAATTAAAATGATATATTTTGATAAAAAAGGGAAAGGTAATAATAATATTTTTGTTTATTTTCCAATAAAATTAAAGAAATTATTTGAAAAATAGTAAAATTATATTGGAAAATTTGAGATATTTAATTGATAACCAAATTTTATTTGTTCATTTCCAATTAAATAAAATAAACATTTTATCTCATATTTCTCAGTTATATCAGATAAAAATAGCAAAGTTATACAGTAGAAACTCTATAAATTAAAAACACAATAAATTAATAATTTTATCCGGTCCCAAGTTGGGCCAGTTTAAAAGTTAACACAAATCGATAAGATAATAAGATAATAATTTTATAGAATCCCTATATAAATATATGATCCCATTAGTATTATAATTTAATAATTAGGATAAAAAAAAAGCTATGCAATATAAATAAGAGAATATATGATTCTAGTGTTGTTTCCGTTTCTTACAATTAAAATATCTTTAAAATTCTTCTCTAATTTTTCATATTGCATGAAAAATTCATGGTGTTGTTTTCTTGACTTCCATACCAAAATTATGAAAAAATTTAGACGCAACAATTGGTTCTTTACGCGTAACTGTTTCCAAATGTATCATTAATATATTGTCTTCAGATTCATCATCAACATTAAAGATAATAGGCATAATTTCTTCTAAACTGTTAACTTCTAAGCATGTATCATTTTCATCAGAATAATCGAGTAGGCTATTGACAAGTTCATAAATGCCGTTTACACAAGTGGATTCATCTTCTAAGTTTCTTGATATATAATTCCCTAAACGAATTTTGCAATGTCAAAAATAATTTGTTACAGTTTCTTATTTTAAATAATGAAAATTTAGAAGATTATAGACTTAAAAAAAAAAAAAATTTAAATTAATAATTCAATAAATTAATAAAATATCATAGTTCCGACATTATAAATTTATAAAGTTTTTACTGTATATGATATGGAAAAAGTTAACATATACATATTTGATTTAGTAGCAACATTATATAAAACAATTACACCATCGATCCCATAAGTTATCAAAGGTGTTGTCTTGGTTGAACTCCGATGCAACAGCAGGAAGCTACTTCGTGCTTCTGAACTATATATGTTGTGTCTGAGGATATATAAATTATAACTCTGCCAAATATTTGTTTCATCAATTTGGTTTCTCCAATAGACTTCTCATGTTCTTTCTGAAGATAACACCAACACTGCCCAATTTGGTTTCTCCAATAGTGACTTGACGTACCTTTCCATGTCTTCTTTTTGGATACGTTGGTCTCATCCCGGCTGCTTATATATATATATATATATATATATAACCGATTCGTTTATCGTTTACTAGGCACTTGTGGGACGATTAGTTTATAGTTTTTTTGTTTTGGTCATTTTTGTGTTTCCATTTGAGGGTAGATGTTGAGCAGAAATTACAGAAGCAATCAAATATTCTTGTAGGTGTTGTGATGAAGACATCCATCAAAAATCAGTAGGAGACATTTCATTTGTGCCTGAACTGCCCATGACAAGATCAAAAGCTCATTTTTTAGAGACAAATTCAACACCTATGTAGAAGAGTTTCTCGGATCAAATGGAGCAATTCAGATTGATCAAGCAAACCAAACACAAGAAGCAGAACCAAACTAACTTGATAAGTGAAGACCAAGTTCAGGTCAAGACAAATCACATGAAGACCACAAGAGAGAATCTATTTATCAAGGCATTCTTACCTCAGTTTTGATGATTGGAGCATGTTCGAGAAGAATGCAACCGTTTGGCCTCTATGGAAATCTTTTGATGGAATCTCTTTCGCAAGCATTATGGAGACTTGAAGATATAAGACTCTAGCTGATGTGGCCATTGGATGAGACCTACAAAAGGCTCCCAACAATCTCTTGTATTCTTCACGTTTTGATGAAATAAAAACTCTAATTCTCTTAGCATAAGCTGCCGTCACCTTTCTCTCTTGCTCTTGACGAATTCCAGTCAAAGATCAAAGAGATATGTGTTGTTTATCACAAAAAATACTCAATCTGTGTGGTACAACTTCCTCCATCATCACATCCATCTTATTCTTTGAATTATAGAGAGAGTTTTCAGCCAACTACAAATCAGATCCAACATATCTTGGCCGAATTATAAGTTACCCTTAGAGACTTATATCAGTTGGTATTAAGAGCTTATTTCCTTTGAGATATTTTCCTTATTTTTTGTTGAACTTTTACAAGCTGTTTTCTTTGATTTTGTAATTTGTTTCCTTGTATTTCTTTTTTTGTTTCCTTTTTCTCTTTTATGTAAAAGACTGATGCGGTCGTTGGATGAGACCTACAAAAGCTCCCAACAATCTCTTGTATTATTCATGTTTTGATGAAATAAAAACTATAATTCTCTTAGCACAAGCTATCATCATCTTTTTCTCTTGCTCTTGACGAATTCCAGTCAAAGATCAAAGAGATTTCTATTGTTTTATCACAGAAAATCACTCAATATGTATGGTACAACTTCCTCCATCATCACATCCATCTTATCCCTTGAATTGAAGAGAGAGCTTTCAGCCAACTAAAATCAGATCCAACATCTCTTGGCCGAATTATAAGTCAGGGGCTTATATCTTGTTGTGTCTAATTGATGGGTTTCAGTGAGCGATTGTGAGTTGAAAAGAGAAAAAATAACAGTTGAGTTGAAAAGGCTATGAAAAGAAAAGCATAGGTTTGGAGAAAGATTAGAGAAAGAAAATGAAGGACTCTAGGGAAAGAAATTAAAAATACCTCTCAGTTTGGAATTGAGAAAATGCTTTGAGTGATAAAACCCACCAAGTTGCAAAAAAACAAAAAACAAAAAATGAAAAGAAAAATGATAGAGAAAAAACAAAAGAAGAAAAGAGCTTAGAACAAAAATAAATTCCCCTAGAGTGTTTAATCAAAAAGAAAAGAAAGTGATGTTTTGGGTCATTATATCGATATCTAGTTAATAAGAGTTTGAAATTTACTTTGAAAGATGTAAGAGTGTGAAACATGGGTAGAGAGTGAAGTAAATCTATAAAGGTTGGGTAGAATGGAAGGTATTCTTTGATTGCATCCTTATTCCATTTCTTCTTGACTTTTGTGCTTTGTTTTGCATTTCGCTTTTCTTGAGTGTAAGTCAGCCCAATGAACCCCCCTTATAATATCTTTTCTAGCCATTTTCACTCCAAACCGATTGAGAATGATTGGGACTCCCTTTGCGTGACCGCGCTTAACCCAAAATTAACGAATGTTAAAGAGTTGGATGATAGGAATGTTTGTGGATGCCAAGCCTTAAGTCCTAGAGTAAGAGATTTGAGTAGCGATGAGTATGACTATATCTTTTGAGTAGAGTTTGTTTGTGCATTGTCTAACCGCTTTCAAGGAACTTGAGTTGAATTTTTTTGTTGAAGTTTTTGGATTTGAGTTTTCGCTTTCGAACTTCTTCACCGGTTTACTTTCTTATTTGCTTGAGGACAAGCAAATAGCAAGTCCGGGGGAGTTGATATTTGGGGGTTTTACGTGTATATAGAATATGATTTTCATTTCTTTCAAACTTATTTCATATCATTTGCATCGTATTTTGCTCATTTCGAGTCTCATTTAGTCTAAGTTGTCTCTTAGAATCTAGTATATGTGTTTTTGCATTTTGCATCTTATTTTGAGTGTTTTTAGGTGCATTTGGAGTCCTCGGAGTGAGTTGAATGCAATGAGAGCTTAGGATGGAAATAGCACAAGCAAAATGGAGTCAAAGGAGTGAAAAAATGTAAAATGTCATCTGTATCGGGTGCCCCGATTGGAGTTGCCCGATTGGGCGAACACAGAAGAAGCACAAATCTGCCAATCTTGATGTCTGGCCAATCGGGATATATCTCGATTAAAAGTGCCCGATTGGGCATGCCCACAGTTGACGTTTTATGTATTTTGTTGACTTTTACATATTTGACATGGATCCGACCTGGTTTGTCCCGTGTCGACCGGAGTCCGTTCTAGATCTCTATAAATACATTTTAGCTTTGTAAAAAGCTAAGTTTTCTCTCTCTAATTGGGTTTTGAGATCCAAACATGCTCTTACATTTTAGATTAAGATCTTCATCTTCTCATGCCAATTAGTGAAGGATTTCTTCGTCTTTATATTTTATCACTATGTTTATGCTTTTTTTTTTAATTATTAGGAACTAGTGTCCCTATGGGTTATGAGCTAGGTAGATTAGGTTGATTGATGATTGATTAATGATGTTTAGGGTTAGATTCATGTGATTTCCAATAGTTTAGAGGTACTTAAGGCTAGATTTGACATTGCTAATCAAATTCTAGAACATTGACTTTTTTATGCCTAGAAGGTGTTTGATAAAATGTCTAGACCAGTCTTAAACTTGCTTTTCATGGTTAACCAATGGAATTTGATTATTAAGGTGATTAGTTTACTTATGGACTTACACTTAATGATTATTAATATCTTAATTGCAATTTGAAGATTATACTAATTAAGTGATTAATAAATAGATTAGTCTATTGTGTGTGATCCTTGTCATGGAATTGAAGTTGCTTGTTTATTATAAAATTATTAATTAGTCATTAGTCATTCCGAATCAATTACCTTTACCAATAATACATGCTTTCTCTTTTGTTGGATCATGAGTTAGGCTAGATTAGGATGATTTGATGGTTAGAAGATGATGATTTAGGTTAATCCTTATTAGATCTTTCACTTAGATTGAGATTAATGCTAGTTTTGACCTTATATCTCAAAATCTTGATCTTAAGCATTTCACGTCCGTAAGGTGTTTGTGAAAATGTTTGAACCAAATTTTTTGTAAGCTTTTCATTCCTAGCCAACGAAAGTTGATGACTAGGATGTTTAGTGAACTAATTGGACTTGCTCCCTATGCTCATTGATCATCTAATTGCAAACAAAAATTTATGATAATTAGGTGAATAAACGAAGTAATTAGCGCCACGGAAGCGGACTAGTCATATTTGTGAGCTCCATGTTCTAGGATAGTGTTTAATTCAATCTTTGGCATCAATTGTTTGACTGTTATCCCTTCTTATGATAGTCTAGCCCATGGTCAAATGCGTATCTCTTATTTTATTTCTTTCATTTCACTTTCTTATCTTTTCTTAGCTTTTAAACCATTCAAAACCCTAAAAAAAATTCGCTTTAGCTTAGTTTGTTTTTCCCATCTCTAGTGTGCGATCTTTAGTCCCTTTGATTTGATCCTTAAATACTATCTTGCTATACATTGTACTTATGGTTTGTTTAAGGTTTTACAAATGTAAAACTTCGCTCGCCTATTGGATCTTCTCTATCTAGTGAGGGTCAAATAGAGCATGTCAGTTTGCTTCTTCACTTGGATTAACTCACACATAATAGACTCGATTTTGCTCTCTAGAGTTTCTTTTGATGCAATGTCTTGAGAACCTTGTGCAAACGTGGACTAATTTCTTGGTTGGTATGAACACTTTTTTGAAAAACTTGAACATAGTAATGTTTAGGCTGTAAATAGGTCCCCTCAGACACATTTTTTGAATGTAGAAACATCCTTGAGGACTGTAGCTTGGATTGATGTTTGTATTATTGAAATTTTGATTTTGCACACCCATGTAGTTTACGTCGGTTTTTTTATTTTCTGAAAAATCACCAATGCACTCTTGATGAAACTCTCCTAGCCGATTTTCACTATCACTTGCAGCTACGTTTTCTATCAAGACTCTTGCTTCAGCTATTGGTTTATTCATGAAGCTCCTATTGCTTGCATAATCAAGAGACAGCTTGTACTCTTCCTTAATACCTTGATAGAAGATGTTCCACAAGTTATCTGTCTGAGAGACCATGTTGTGGGCAATCTCTTATGTATTCTTTGAAACGCTCTAACCCTCATGGAATGGCTCGATGGGACCTTGCTGGAAACTAGAGATCTTGTTTCTCAATATATTACCCCTTTGCTTGGTGAAAAATTGCCCAAGGAAAGTCTTCTTGTATTCAACCCAAGTAGTGATCGAATGAGATGGAAGTAATTTCATCCATCGAAGTACTTTACCCACCAAAGAGAAAGTGAAGAGGCGACATCTAAGATAGTCATCAGGGACTCCATTAGCACTATTCGTGCTACATATTTCTTCAAAAGAATCAACATGGTTTAAAGAGTTCTCTTGGAGAAGACCATGACATTGCTTTACCAAAGTGATAACTCGAGGTTTTATCTCAAATTCTTGATCTTGTGGTGGTGTAGGATGGATTGGATTTCTATTTTTCAAAAGTGTTGTTGTTGAATCGAAGTCTCCAATGGCTTCATGATCAGGCACCAACCGTTGGTTATCATGAGCTTGTTGTTGCAAACCGTTGAGAAGTAGTCCAAGTCCGACTTGTGGAGGTGAGTTTTGGATTCCATCATGAGGTCATTCGTCAACGAGGTTAGCTCCAAGGGGTTGAGGATGATGTGGTGGCTGCTGGTCATGAATGATCTCAACCATCCTTGCTCAAGTATGTCCCTGAAACAATCAGAAATAAAGACAATTAAAAACTAAATCAACAAAGTAAAAGAAAAACGTATTAGACTAGATTTTAGTCCAAAACTTACAGACAAACTATAAAAGATCCCCGGCAACGGCGCCAAAAATTTGATGTGTCGATTTTTAAACCCAATTAAACTAACTGTAAGTGCACAACAATCACAATAGCATAAAAGGGATCGAATCCACATGGACTTTGCGTTGTACTACAAATCTATAAGAATCAATATAGTTAAAACAAAGATATTTGGTTTTTTGTTTTGAACTGAATCAAGGCACAAAAGAACTAAGTGAAATAATGAAAATTCAATAAGAAAAAGCGTTAGAAAATAGGTTAATCGCAGAAATTCATAAATCATAAGCCAATAATCGAGTAAACAGGGAAATAGTTGGAACCGTTCTAAAACTCAAATCACTAAGGTATAATGTTTCCACTTTCGTGCATCCGATTACTATGCTTTAATTACTTAATAGATTTAACTTTCAATGGTTATTACAAGATGAAAGCATGCATTAATTCGTTCATGATTTAATTGTTCACAATACTCCATATCTCAACTTTCGCAGGTTATGACGTAAATCTCATCAAATACTAGTTTATGATATATAACAAGCTTTTGGAGAGTATATTAACCCAATGTATGATCTAGTTGATCAAAGAAGCATGCAGCATTATGGACAAGTAAAGATGAAGAAATTTTTAGATTTTTCCTAATTCATTCGATAAAAGCATAATAGTTCATGAACTCATTGAATACCTATAACCTAACAAGTGAACTACTCATAAACCATTATGAACAGCAAGCAAAGAGATCAATAAGTATTCATAATCATAAAAAAGAATTGAAACAAGAATGGTTTTAGAAATCTTCTCTATATGGAGACACAAAACGATATATTCTCCCTAAAAGCTCTTGAATCCAAATCTATGAAAAAACTATCAAATGGGGCGTAGCTACTGTTTATTTTGGTATAATATGGTGGATTATTTCTAAAAAGTATATATAAGCCTAAGGTTGATTAGAGTTTAGTTTAGGGCAAAAAAGAAAAATTCAAGTTCAAATAGGTCTACACTGGACATGAGCGCACTGGTAAGGAATTCATGACCGGTGCTGGGACACTACTCAGGACACACTGGGATGAGGCATAAGGGTTCCGTGACCGGTGCTGGCTTTTTGATTGCATTGCTTTCCTACGCTTGCTTCTTCTGCGAGCCAGACGAAAATGTCTTCAATAAATTGGGTATAAATTCTAAACAACAACTTTAAATGACTTCAAACCAATTCCATTAGAAAGGTAACTCAAAAGCTATCTCTTCACCAAATTTCATCCAATTCCAAGTTTTTTAAGGCCTCCGGAGAAGGGTAACCTTCTAGTGCTTATGTGCTTGTTGTCCAACTAGGAAGAATGCATATCTTGTGAGTTTTGTGACTTGAATGATGCTTTTGACTTGTGGAGATGGTTGTAGTATGATTTACACCTCTTTTTCTTCATTTTGCATCCTTTTAATGATTTGCCATGAAAAGACTCTAAAACTACAAATACATGAAAATTACCTCTAAAGACATAAAACCGAATAAAAGTACTTAAATAAAATAGTAAAATCCATACGAAAATGAGTAAACTATAGGATATATCAAATAGTGTCTATCTTGAATAGTGAACAGTATATGGTATACGATACGGTATAAACAGTATACAGAGCGGTGTAAACATTATATGTAGCGGTGTGAACATTATACGATCTGGTATAAATAGTGTATTTCATGAATAGTATCCATCATGAATATTTTTATCCACCGTGAACAGTAACTCTATATATCTCTCTCACACTTCTCTATTACACAAATAGTAAAAAGTATCTATTTAGCAAATTATGAATAGTAAACTATCTGTTTCTCCAATTAAGTTTTTAAAAGTATTTACTTTCCTAAATAATCCAATTTGTATTAGGATAAATATTGAAAAAATGTCAAACAAAATCCTCAACTTTCAAATTTCGGTCAACAAAAGCACCAACTTTACCGTGAACCAAAAAATGCTCATCTTTTTTAATTAAACAGTTTAATTTCCAACTTTTTTTACCAAGCTGTTTTAGTCCCAACGTTAGTCAACCATAATAGTTGACTAACGATAGGACTAAAACGGCTTGGTCAATAAAGTTGGGGATTTTTTTGGTAATGAAAAGTTGATTTTTTTGTGTGTCTAAAACGTTGTTTTTTTACAAACTTTTTGATTAAAAAATTTAAAATGATTATGCATTAAGTAAGATGTAGAATAGAAAAAAATAATTGTAAATGAGAAAATATATAAAATGGAAAAATCAAAGTCGTTTGGTTTGAAAATAAAATGGAGATACCAAAATATGAAATCAAAGTTTTATATTTCACCTAAATTTACTTTGAAATATTTTTTCTAATTAGAAGAGAAATTCATAAAAATTTGTAAATCTTCATCAATAAAATCAACGATTGCGAAAGATAACCCGAATATGATTAATTATTCATTGGGAAAATTTGTGAAAAATTAATTCATAATTTTTTTGTAAATAGTTATAAAATTTACTAACATTTTCATTGTGTCCTGTAACATTTTCATTATTTTTCAAAACAAACTTTATATAGTTTTTTCAATTGAAAATAGTTAGTAAATATGCCTTTAATTTTAGTAAATATTTACAAAATAATTATGAATAAATAATCATATTTGGGTTATCTTTCACAAAAATTGATTTAAAATTGTCAAAAATTCACAAATTTTATGAATTTTTCTTTTAATTAAATAATTTCAAAATAGATTTTAGGTGAAAAATAAAACAGTAATTTCATTTCTTGATATCTCTGTCTTTTCTAAAAACAACGAGTTAGATTAAAAGAAAATTTATAAAATTTGTAATTTCACTATTTTTTCTCATTCACAATCGTTTTTACTAGTCCACAATAATATACTCAATGTTATAATCATTTTAACTACTTTAATCCAAATATTTGGAAAAATAACGTTTGGGTAAAACAAAGTTTCAACTTTTTATTTACCAAAAAAATCATCAAGTTTTTATTTACCAAAACACTCCTCAACTTTTTATTTACCAAAAAATCTCCAACTTTGTATTTATTAAGTCCTTTTAGTCCTATCGTTAGTCAACTATAAATGTTGACTAATGTTGGGATTAAAACGGTCTAATAAAGAAAAGTTGGAAATTAAACGATTTAATCAAAAAAAAGTTTAGCATTTTTGGTTCATTGGAGAGATGGTGTTTTTTTGCCGCAATTTGAAAGTTGAGAAATTTTTTTGACAATTTTCCCGAGAAATATTTGTTATTTTATTTCTTATTATATTTTTAAATAAAATTTTCTACTAAACTTAGGATTAGAGATTTTTAAACTTTCCAGCTTTCTTATAAATAATATATTTTTAAGATTTCATGAAATTGTAAATCGATTTAATAAACGAGCTTTGAAAAGCTTTCGCGAAGAGGATTCTCTCAAAAAATAAATCTATCGAGATCCCAACTAAAGAGTTTTGTTTTATTCAAATATTTTCCAGGAATAATATGCGATGTATCCCTACAAGTTTTTACTATGTTAAAAATTCTTGTGTAGATATATAAAAATGATATCTCAGAACTTCTAGTTGAATAGTTAATGTCAGGAATCCTACATCAGAAGCTCTAATGGGATATAGAGTAATACAATTCTTCACAAACACTCTATCATAATATCAGTCCAACAAATCCAAACGAGTATAAACGATCAAAAAAGAATGCAGGATATAGTTCGAGATAAATGAGCCAAACAATCATCATCTCGAGTGGGAGTGTTAGATTGTCATTGTAAGTAGAGATAGTTCAACACTTATATATAAAGAATATGAGTATCTCCACTCAATGCAAATTACTTTTGAGTTGAAAACACATAACCTCACAATTCATGAGTTAAAAAAGACATTTGTGGATTCTGATTAGAGCTGTCAACTGGACATTTGTCCACGGGCTTGGCCCAATCCGCATCATTGTTGGACGGATATGGTCATAAATTTTTTAGTCCACTTCAAAACCGTCCAAATGGACCATAACCATATTTGTCCGCGGACAAAATGGGTTTGGACCGCATGGTCAGCAGACGGCCCAAACTGACCATGCGGTCCAAACGGCCCAAACGGCCCAAATAGATATATTTTTAGATTTGGAAATTATTTTTACACATTTAGGTTTTCTTCTCTCTCTCTCAGCCGAAACTCCCGAGAATTTCAACTCTTTCATATTTCTCCATCGCCGATCAGTGAGTTCTCGTATTTTTCCATCTCTTTCGTTTCTCCGGCGACGGCGCACAGTTTCTCCGGTGACGGCGCACAATTTCTCGGGCGACGGCGCAGTCTCCGTTCAGGTGGATTTCTCATCTCCTCTCTTTCCTCTTTTGGGTTTCTGCGACCTTAAAACCAGAGACTGTATCTTGGATAAAATAACTGACTTGTTTTGTCCCGATTTACGAGACACTCTCTCATAGTTTGTCTACAAAGACACACTACCAGTACCCGTCAATCACCTTTTCCATACAAAACTTATGTTTAACTTTTTGGTGTTAAATATAAATATATTCAGTTTTCCTCACACCTTATCTATAGATAGATCTTCTTGTTTGCCTTTTCTACATCTATTCAGTTTTTCTAACACTAAGAATATCTTGTTTCTTGTTTGCATTTTCTACATCTTGAGGCTTTCGTGTCTGGTTTTAGAATTTTCAAAAGGGTTAGCTCTCAGAGTCTCAGTGATAGGATAACTTTGTAATTTTACTATTTTTTCTCATTCACAATCGTTTTTACTAGTCCACAATAATACTCAGTGCTATAATTATTTTAACTACTTTAATCCAAATATTTGGAAAATTAAAGTTTTGGGTAAAAAAAAATTTCAACTTTTTATTTATCAAAAAATCTCCAACTTTTTATTTATTAAGCGTTTTTAGTCCTATCGTTAGTCAACTATAACTGTTGACTAATGTTGGAGATTAAATGGTTTAATCAAAAAAAAGTTTAGCATTTTTTGGTTCATGGGAGAGATTGTGCTTTTTTACCGCAATTTGAAAGTTAATGATTTTTTTGACAATTTTCCCGATAAATATTTGTTATTATATTTTTAAATAAAATTTTCTGCTAAACTTAGGATTAGAGGTTTCTAAAATTTTCAGCTTTCTTATAAATAGTATATTTTTAGGATTTCATGAAATTATTAATTGATTTAATAAACGAGCTTTGAAAAGCTTTCACGAAGAGGATTCTCTAAAACAATAAATCTATCGAGATCTCATCTAAAGAGATCCCTATAAGTTTTCACTATGTTAAAAATTCTTGTGTAGATATATAAAAATGATATCTCAGAGTTTCTAGGTGAGTAGTTAATGTCAGAAATCCTACATCGGAAACTCTGATGAGATATAAAGTAATACAATTCTTCACAAACACTCTATCATAATATCAGCCCAAAAAATCCAAACGGGTATAAACGATCCAAAAAGAATGCAGGATACAGTTTGAGATAAATGAACCAAAAAATCATCATCTCGAGTGGGCGTGTTAGATTGTCATTGTAAGTGGAGATAGTTCAACACTAATATATAAGGAATATGAGTCTCTCCACTCATTGCAAATTACTTTTGAGTTGAAAAACCATAACCTCACAATTCATGAGTTAAAAAAGACATTTGTGGATTCTGATTAGAGCTGTCAACTGAACATTTGTCCATGGCTTGGTCCGTCTGCATTATTGTTGGACGGATATGATCATAAATTTTAAGCACACTCCAAAACCGTCCAAATGAACCATGACTATATTTGTCCGCGGACAAAATGGGTTTGGACCGCATGGTCAGCGGACGGCCCAAACAGACATATTTTTAGATTTGGAGATTTTTTTTACACATTTAGGTTTTCTTCTCTCTCTCTCAGCCGAAACTCCCCAGAATTTCAACTCTTTCATATTTCTCCATGGCCGATCAGTGAGTTCTTCGTATTTCTTCATCTCTTTCGTTTCTCCCGCGACAGCGCATAGTTTCTCTGGCGACGTCGCAGTCTCTGTTCAGGTGGGTTTCCCATCTCCTCTCTTTCCTCTTTTGAGTTTCTGCGATTTGCATAATCGATCTCTTGTTTCATGTTTGAAATCTTCGTGTTTGGTCTTTACTTTTTTTATCGTAGACTTGTTTACAACAATGACAAAACACATTTGTGCTATCTGATAGGGTTCCTTACTTTTTTATAAGATTTTGTTCTTATGGGTTTGCTTGGTTACGTTGTTGTATGTGTATAAAATTGTATGAGTATAAGATCTGATGTCTCTTCTACTGTTTTAACCTTGATGATTTATGGGTTTTCTTGGTTACGTTGTCGTATGTGTATATAATTGTATGAGTATAAGATCTGATATCTCTTCTATTGGGTTAACCTTGAGGATTTATGGGTTTTCTTAGAATATGCAATGTTTTTGCTATGTGATTGTGAAAGTGATATATTTATGTTTACACCGTGATCAATAATTGATTAACCTTATTACATAATGGAAACTTACAAGTAACTTAAAATTCTTCTATTTTTCAATGATGGTTACGTGAGGGTTTGAATATGATCAGAAGAAAACAAAATGAATATGAAGTGGCAGAGGTATTTCTTTGGTCTTTTTGCTATGTGATTGTTTTACACCGTAACCTGCTGGTATCACCATTTGTTTTTGCTATGTGATTGTTATTAAAGAGCAGAACTTAACCCATGTGTTTTGACTTGTTGTATTAATATTTCAGCAAAATGGATGATGGTGATGATGAGAGCTTTAACAATGATATACTAAATTTGGATGATGACAACTACATGAGCAATTAAGATATGGATATTTTGATGGATCATCATGAAGAGGATCCTCTCGAGCGTGCTGAGAAGAAAAAGATATGTACGAAAAAGCGATAAACTAGATACACGTGGCGCTAAAAGATTAACGGGATTATTTTATCCTAACAAGTAGTTTGGATTAAACAAATTATAATAATAAAATTAGATAAAGATAATTTTAATAATAATAATTTAATTTAATTACGAGATAAGGTATCTAAAATATCAGTGTGCGTAATTTTGTAAATATCAAAAAACTTACAAATAATTTATCGGGGTGAATTATTTAAAAAAAAAAAAAAAATTAATCCAAAACAATATATTTGGGCTGAATTTTCTGAACCGGAAACTTCTCTCTCCATCCACCCTTTAGATCTTTTGGTGGGCTGAGGTTTTTGTATATGACACAATAAAAATTGAAAATTAAAATGTAAGAGACATTATAATATATATTTCTTTAAAGAAATACTCATATTGACTCTATTTTGGTAGGTTGTTGAGGAGTGTAAAGGTCCACCTTTAGCTCTGAAAGTTGTCGGTGCGTCATTGAAAAACCAACCTGAAAAATATTGGGAAGGTGTAGTGAAGAGGTTATCAAGAGGTGAACCTGCTGATGAAACTCATGAGAGTCGAGTGTTTGCTCAAATAGAAGCAACTCTACAAACTCTCGACCTTAAAACCAGAGATTGTGTCTTGGATATGGGTGCTTTCCCTGAAGATAAGAAGATCCCTCTTGATGTTATCGTCAACATGTGGGTTGAGATGCATGATCTCGAGGAAAAAACTGCCTTTGCTCTTCTTGTTGATTTATCAAACAAGAATCTCCTCACTCTCGTGAAAGATCCAAGGTACGATTATAGAACTCTTTATGATCTCATCTCTTGTAGACACTTCCATGATTTCAAATATTTTAACCGCTCTTAACTAATTACCGTGGATATTTCTGCAGGCTTGGTGCTCAGTACACTAGCTACTATGATATTTTTGTGACGCAGCACGATGTTCTGAGAGACATAGAAGAGAGCGTTTATTTATGCCGAAAAGAGAATCGGGACTTCCTAGAGAATGGGAGAGGAACAATGATGAGCCATACAATGCTCGGGTAGTTTCCATTCACACAGGTCAGGATCTTTGAATGAATTGGTTTGGTTTGTCACTAAAATCATTTGGTTTTGATATGGATTTCTGTTTTCTTTTTCTACAGAGGAAATGAGTATAATGGAATAGTTTGACATGGAACTCCCTAAGGCTGAGGTTTTGAATCTGTCAATTGGGCCTGTCCGCGACCAAATGGGCATTTTCGTGCGGACAAAGTTTTTTGTGGACTACCGTTTGGTCAGTTCACATGGACAGCGGACAAAAATGGGTTTATCCACATGGACATCGGACAAAACTTTGTAGCACCATGGACCGTCTGCGTCCGCAAATGATATATGTATATTTCATGGAAAATGTGAATTTATTAATTTTTTATAAGGTTTCTTTTATACAATATTCAAAATGTTAAATACCCATAAATAAACCACCGTTTGACACAAAATATGTTTTGTTATAAACTATATTTAATTAATATTATATATATACTTATATTTATGTGGTTTGTGTGTATATATATATATATAATGATATATTCTTTTGGGAAAGTGGCGAGTGATGGAGAGAGAGAAAATAGTGGAAGGAGAAAGAGAGTGAGTGGGTGAAAATAAAGCGAGAGAGAAGATTGTAATAAGATTATCTTAATTATCTTTCACTACTACACTTACATATTTATAGATCGAGGTAAGTCGGTAGAATCATATTTTAATATTAAATAATACTAAAATATCTTAGATGGATAATCATCTATAATAATATAATACTTCCCCTTGATTATCCATAATGTATTGCGTACTGCCTCGTTAAAAACTTTATCATGGAAAAACCCAGTTGAAAAAAAAACCATGACAAGGAAAAAAGAGTGCAATTTCTCCCTGGAAAAGATATATATAATCTTTTCTTTATAAATCTCGTAGATGACGCATTCCGATACTCTGAACGTGTTTTCTGAACGTTGTAGTCAAAACCGCCTTTGTAAATAAATATGATGCGTTGTCACTTGAGCGAATATATTGAACATCAATCTCCTTATTCTTCTCGAGTTATTTGGTTTAGGAGAAAAATCTCGGAGGAATGTGCTTCGTCCTATCGCTCTTTATGTAACCTTCTTTGATTTGGGTAACGCATGCATCATTGTCTTCAAATAATATTGTTGGCTCTTTGCTGATGGTGATTCCACTTGCTTCTTGAATATGTTGAGTTATTGATCTGAGCCATACACATTCTCTACATGCTTCATGAAGTGCAATAATTTCTGGATGATTCGAAGAAGTAGCGACCAAAGTCTGTTTCTGGGACCGCCATGAGATCGCAGTTCCACCAATTGTAAAAACGTATCCGGTTTGCGATCGAGCTTTATGCGGGTCTGATAAATAGCCTGCATCTGCAAAACCAACTAGACCAACCTTGGGATTTCTTGAATAAAATAATCCAATATCGATTGTACCTTGAAGATAACGGAATATGTGCTTTATCCCGTTTCAATGTCTGCGCGTAGGAGATGAACTGTACCTTGCAAGTAGATTAGTAGCGAAAGCTATATATGGTCTAGTACAATTTGCAAGATACATCAGTCCACCAATAGCACTCATATAAGGTATTTCAGAACCTAATACCTCTTCATTACTTTCACAAGATCGAAACGGATCCTTGTCAACATCAAGTGATCTATTGACCATTGGAGTACTCAAAGGGGTCGCTTTATCCATATTAAAGCGTTTAACACCCTTTTGGTGTAATTTGATTGATGCACAAAAATTCCATTTTTGAGATGTTCTATCTGAAGCCCGAGGCAAAATTTTGTCTTTCCAAGATCTTTCATTTCGAACTCTTTTTTCATGTGAGTTCTTGCATCATCAATCTCCTTTTGAGTTCCAATTATGTTCAGGTCATCTACATATACAGCAATGATCACAAATCCTAACAATGATTTCTTAATAAACACACAAGGGCATATCGCATTGTTCATGTATCCTTTACTCAACAAATATTCACTTAAGCGATTATACCACATGCGTCCGGATTGCTTTAATCCGTAAAGTGATCACTGTAATTTGACCGAACATATTTCTTTAGATGATACTTCATGCATTTTTGATCCTTCTGGGATCTTTAATCCTTCTGGGATTTTCATGTATATATCATTATCAAGTGATCCATATAGATATGCAGTCACAACATCCATCAGGTACATCTCCAAATTTTTAGATGCCGTTAAGCTCATTAAGTACCTGAATGTGATTGCATCCATGACCGGAGAATATGTTTCTTCATAATCAATTCCCGGTCTTTGAGAAAAACCTTGTGCCACAAGTCGGGCTTTATATTTTGTTACTTCGTTTTTCTCATTTCTTTTTCGCACAAAGACCCACTTGTACCCAACCGGTACTACATCCTTAGGTGTAATAACTATAGGTCCAAAGACATTTCTTTTATTGAGGGAGTAATTCATTTCTCATGGCCATTTGCCATTTCTCCCAATCAGGCCTTTCCTGGCACTCTGATACGGACCTTGGGTTTGGATCATCATGATCAATTTCTTTAGATACAGAGAAAGAGAATATTTCATCAGTATCATCTATTTTATTTCTCACCCATAATTTTCCATTTTGGACGTAATTAATGGAAATCTCATATTTTCCTGTATCATGTTCATCTTCTGAACATTTCTCTTTATCTGGTCCTTCTGGAACCCTTTCATATATGTCTTTTGGACATTTTTCTTTATGTGGTTCCTCTAGAACCTTCTCATTTTGTTCTTCCAATTTCTTTTTCTTTCAAAGATTTTTATCCTTAGAGCCCATTGGCCTCCCCCTCTTTAATTGAACCTTAGGTTCATTTGCTCTACTCCCATCAATTTGTTCTTCTGGAACATTGATTCTTGATGGAGCATTTGCAGCGGGTATATATGATTTAGTCACCCTTTTTGTATTTGTAAATGCATCTGGTAATTGATTTGCCATCTTTTGTAGGTGTACAATTTTCTGAACTTCCAGTTCGCGTTGTTTTGTTTGGGGATCAAGATGTACCAAAGATGGTGTACACCAAGTAATATCTTTTGGTATTCCCTTAACTCCTCCCCCTAACTCTGGAAATTCATCTTCATTAAAATGGCAATCGGCAAAACGTGCCGTAAACATATCACCAGTTTTCGGTTCAAGATACCGAATTATACTTGGTGACGTATACCCGATATATATCCCCAATCTTCTTTGTGGCCCCATTTTTGTTCTTTGTGGTGGGGCAATAGGAACATAAACCGCACACCCAAAAACTCGAAGATGGGATATATTTGGTTTCTGGCCAGATGTTAATTGTAATGGGGAATATTTATTATATGCACTTGGTCTTATCTGAACCAATGCCGCAGCATGCAATATAGCATGTCCCCATACATTAATTGGGAGATTTGTTCTCAATATTAACGGTCTTGTAATGAGTTGCAGCCGTTTAATCAAACTCTCAGCCATGCCATTTCGTGTATGAATATGGGGAACCGGGTGCTCAATATCTATCCCCATTGACATACAATAATCATTAAAAGCTTGTGAAGTGAATTCCCCAGTGTTATCAAGCCTAACTTTCTTTATGGTATAATCAGGAAATTGTGCTCTCAGCCTGATTATTTGGGCAATAAATTTTGCGAAAGCCGTATTCCGTGTTGTCAATAGACACACGTGTGACCATCTACTGGATGCATCAATTAATACCATAAAATATCGAAACGGCCCGCACGGTGGATGAATAGGTCCACATATATCGCCATGTATTCTCTCTAAGAATACTGGAGATTCATTCCCAACCTTAGCTGGTGATGGCCGAGTTATAAGTTTTCCTTGAAAACATGCTTTACATGAAAACTTGCCCGATTGAAAAATCTTCTGGTTTTTCAACGGGTGACCACTAGAATTTGGCACAATTCTTCTCATCATGACTGATCCTGGATGTCCTAGCCTTTCATGCCAGACTTTAAATGTACTAGTAAACTTCTGGTTTACTGTAACATATGATCCAGTCATATTTATTTTTGTGCAATATAATCCGGAGGACGTCATTGGTAATTCTTCCAATATATGCTTCCTCTCCGATGTAATGCAAAGATATTCAATGCCATTCTTATTCATGGTCTCTATATGATATCCATTTTCGGATATCCTTGAAACTTAACAAGTTTCTGTATGAATCGGGAGAATATAACGAATTATTTATCTCAAACTTTGTTCCCCTTGGCATTGAAAATATGACTCTTCCTGAGCCCATAATAATCTTTGCATTACCAGATACAGTACTCACGCTTCCGGCGAAGTCTTTCATTTCAAGAACGGAGAAATACTTTTTATCTTTAATTATTGTGTGCGTCGTCGCACTGTCTACCAGAAAAATATCTCCGTCCTTGATCTCAAATTTTGACATCTTCTGGTGTCACAATATTAATAAAAGATGCATTAATATTAAAACAAAACTTTATATAACAGGAAGTTATATTACAACAAAAACTAATTTAAAATGATACAAAATACAAGCATATTATACAAAGTACTTAAAAAGACTAATTATCATGTCACATTGATTTTAGTTTTCATTTATACCCATTGATACTTCAGGATCAATGAGATAATCTGCGACATCAAGATGATTATCATCATTCAGGCCATTAAAAGAAGGTCCAGCTTCATCGGAGATGAAGTTTGTTTCAACATCCTTTTCTTTTGCCTTTTGTGATTTTTGATACAGGTTGGCTAAATGTTTCGGCGTACGACATGTACGTACCCAATGACCTTTCATGCCGTATCTGTAACAGGCATTCTCCGTTTTTCTTTTATTCGCGCGACCAACTTCATTTTCATGAAATCTTTTGTTGGTTTTTCCCGCGTTTAAATTATTTGCCTGGAATCCCCTTCCCTGTCCTCGTCCACCACCTCTTCCATGACCACGACCACGGCCTCTACCGCGACCACGTCCTCGTCCTCGGAAATTAGATGCTACCACATTCGCTTCTGGGAATGGAGCTGATCCGGTTGGACGGGTTTCATGGTTCATTATCACGAGCTCATTATTTTGCTCAGCAACAAGAAGGACTTGCATCAAATCCGAATAACGGGTGAATTCTCTCGCCCGATATTGTTGCTGCAGGATTATATTTCCAGGATGAAATGTTTGGAGAGTTTTTTCAATCATATCATAATCACTTACACTCTCTCCACATAACATTATCCTGGAGGTTATTCCGAACAAAGCGGAATTATATTCACTAAAACTTTTGTAATCCTCAAACCGCAGATTCAACCACTCATGTTTTGCCTTTGGTAAGATCACATATTTCTGGTGATCAAACCTATCTTTGAGTGATTGCCAAAGATCTGCAGGATCCTCTTTCGTGATATATTCATCCTTTAAACCATCATGTATATGGTGGCGTAGGAATATCATGGCATTTGCCTTTTTCTCATCGGATATTGTTTCCGATTTGGCACTGGTATCTCCAGATGTCTTTTTCACTTTAGCGATGACATTAAGAAGCCCATTCGCTTTTAGGTGCATCTTTGCACTTGCTGCCCATGTCATATAATTTTTTCCAGAAATATCAAGGGCAGCAATCTCAAGCTTTGCCAAATTTGACATTATAACTATATCACAAAATTTTAAACATCAAATTAGTTAACAGCCTTTTAATTTTAATTTTCAATTTAAAGAATCGAGATAAAATATTTAAAATAATTAAATATAACAACAGCAAAAATTAAAAAAATTTCAGGAGGCAGAGTCTTTCATATAATAAGCAATAATAATTAAGAGAAACAATAAAAGAAATAATAAATCAATAGGCACAGTCTTCCACATAATTCAGGAGGCAGAGCCTTCCATATGATAATGGAGACACCATATTTAATTTGATCGAGGAGGCAGCGCCTACCATAAATAACGATCAACTCGGAAAAGACATAGCTTATTATATGTCTTTTCTACTGATAATCAGGAGGCAGAGCCTACCATAAAATCAAGGAGGAGGCGAACCTACCACTCCGTAAATAACACATAAAATTAAATTGTATAAACATAAATTAAACCTCACCATTTCGGTATGGAACGGTATGAAATTGATCGGAACGGATATAGAGACGCTCGTGCTGATAACGTGTTATAAACTATATTTAATTAATATTATATATATACTTATATTTATGTGGTTTGTGTTTATATATATATAATGATATATTCTTTTGGGAAAGTGGCGAGTGATGGAGAGAGAGAGAATAGTGGAAGGAGAGAGAGAGTGAGTGCGTGAAAATAAAACGAGAGAGAAGATTGTAATCAGATTATCTTAATTATCTTTATTACTACACTTACATATTTATAGATCGAGGTAAGTCGGTAGAATCATATTTTAATATTAAATAATACTAAAATATCTTAGATGGATAATCATCTATAATAATATAATATGTTTTAAACTTTTCCATGATTTTCTTCCTAACTTCATTTGCCTTAAACTTCTTCTTGATCCTGTTCTTTCTCCTCCACCACAATAAAATTGAATTTGTCATCTGATAAGATACAAAACCAAATAAACCAAATAAACAATCAACTAGTTAGAATAGATATCATCACAAATTCACAATGATAATGCAAATAAAGTGTATAGTAATTACCAATTTTTTGAAAGCCACGTAACCAATTTCTTTCACAAATCAATGCTTGAACATTTATAGGTAGGAGACAACTCCTATACTTGTTAAGAACACGACTACCTACGCTAAATGATGATTGAGACGCTACTGTTGTGATCGAAATACTCAGAACATCACAAGCCATACTCGACAACTCCTTAAAACGGTTTGAGTTATCTTTCCAATATGCCAAAACATCCAAGCTTTTAAAGGCAACAATATCCAACGATGTGGCTCATCCAAATATTTGTCCAAAGGTGATTTTCCACAACCAATAGTTTTTTGTGAAAAAAATGCATAAAACCCCTGAGATAAGTAAAGAGAATTCAATGATTAGCATAGATTAAGAGAACTAAATGATTAGCATATGTACAAAATAATCAGTTTCATACGAAAAATAGGATTTAGCCCAGCTGACAAATCAGCTTAATAACGCGAGGCCGAAGAATACCATTTTTAACAAAATTGTGATCTATATTGTCAATAGAGAGTCTCCTCACTAAACTGACTGCATCTCGCTTAACGCAATCCTTTTTATCGTTGTAGCATTACTCCAAAGATATTTTTGTATCTATCGATAAATTTTTAGTTTCTATTTCCTTTTATTAAAATCCCTTTATATGAAGCTTAATCAATGCTTAGAAAAAAGAAAAGAGAATACATATTTTTTTTTCCTAGCAAAGAAGAAAAACAACTTTCTCAAAAAGAAAAACAAAAGGAGCAGATCCAACTAATTTCATGATCCTGATTGAATCATAATATATATGATAATAAGAGAAAAGTGTGTTACATATGACTAAATAACATAATATTTAGTCATATGTGTTTGTTACATAATATTTCAATTCAAATATCATCAAATAAATCTAATAAAAATTTATAATTTCAAAACCTGTAAAATTTTATGAAAAATGAAACACTCAAACAATTATGATAAAATAAATACAAACTATTTTTCAATAAATTCAATATTGTTTCATCTTTGAAACAATTTTTAACCTAAAACCCGCGCATACGCGCGAATATTCACCTAGTATAGTTTAAATCTAACATATCTTGTTCTTAAAATTCATAAATGTGAAATTGAAAGCAATGGTTTATGAAATTTGAATTTCTTCAAAACAATTGGACGGTGTCCCCTATATAAAATCAGATATTAAACTAATAAAAACTTATGACTAAATGAAAAGTTTCATTACATGTTAGACTCTTGATATATGGGGATGATTTTGGACGATTCTGATTTCTTCTTATGAAATCTCGATGCTTATGAAACCTTATCAGCTTAATTCTATCCTAATCTGCTCTGGAGGCTGTTCTTGAGTAGTTTTAAGGATTCGAGATGTAATGAATTGTTATTTGACATTTGTGTTTAAGATTTTTTCACTTTAACTATCTTGTTACTCTTCAAATTGCTAAAGGAGGAAGCTGGTCTCATCTATAAAAGAGAGCACACCTAATTTGGATGATGGAAAAGCTTCTGCCAAAGAAGAGTATGGTTCTTCTATGAATGCAAATACTGATGCAACTAAGAAAGAGAAGATGGATGGAGACGGAAACGGTAGTGTTAGCCCAAGCAGTTACGGCAAGTCATCTTTAAACAAAGAACCATAAGCTAAGAGTACCGGATCCTTGAAGAAAAGCAAACAAAGCTTAGCGTCTGTGAAATCTTCCACGCCTGTAACCTCTCCTCATAAACCATCCGGTGTAGTCTCTAATGGGAAACCTTGGTCTAGCGAAGTAGCCTCCAGAGATCCTCTTTATAAACCATCTTCTACTGTGACCACTTATGATCCTACAACTTCTCCTGGAAAGCCGAGTAAATCTCACGCTGGTGCATTTTGGTTAGACCCACTACTGTCTTACCTGACTAGTACATCGGAAACATCAAGTGTGAAGACAGAGGAGTACATGGAAACCAAAGAGGGAAAAACACCTGAAGAAGCTACTAGTGAAACATATGAACCTGGGAAGGACGAAGAGAAGCCACCTCCACTGGCTGGAGCAAATGTCATGAATGTGAGATTGGTGGCAGCAGAGTGTGCTCCATTTTCCAAAACAGGTACTATTTCATTTGTTATCTATCTTTGCTCGATTGTGCGAGTTTTGTTTTGCGCGTGGCATAAGCAGGCTTCTCTTAAAGTACACAAACTGAAGACTGTGAGAAATTTTATAGGTAGCCTTGGAGATGTAGCAGGTGCTTTACCAAAGGCTTTGGCTCGGCGTGGACATAGGGTTATGGTAATATTTACCATAGAGTGCCTTTTTGTGTCAAATAAGCTCTATGTTTGGTTATGGACATCAAAACTCAAAGTTGTTAGTAAATCATTTTCTCTATTTTTACTTGTTAGGTTGTGGTTCCCGGTATGCAGAGTATGCCGAAGCCAAAGATGTAGGGGTGCGGAAGAGATATAAGGTGGCCGAGCAGGTATAGAAAAGCTGTTAATGTATCGACATTGGAATTTTCTCTTCTTTTGAAAAATTCCTTAACAAAAATATATATGAGGTAGAGAGAATTTCATATTGATTACACTTTTCTGCAGGATATGGAAGTATTGTACTTCCATGCATATATTGATGGTGTGGATTTTGTTTTCATTCCCTGTGTTTCAGCATATGTGGAAACCGACTTGTAAGATTATCTATTTTTCCCTGTTCTTTACCAAAAAGCATTTACAGCCTACGTGAACTAAGTTTGGTTTTTGTGAATCTAGGATCTCTTGAAGCAGATGGTTTTATTTTAGCTGATATCTTGAATCCAGGATATGTTGAAGCGGATGGTTTTACCAAAAAGCATTTACAGCCTATGCTTTGGATGTTCGTGCCAAGACTCACATACGGAATCTCACCGGGTCCACAAGTGAGATTCGTAAATACCCTGGTTACAAACAATGAATGGATTGAGGTATGAAATATATACCGTAAATACCTTGGTCACGAACATTCAAAGCGAATTCCACCGTTTTGACAAAATCATTGTGGCCACGACATCTTTAGCACTAGGCAGTAATGATAATATCTTCAAGAGAAGCTCATCTTGCAACTGACTTATCATATACATAACTGAGAGTCTGAAAGCTAATCCTTTTGAAAATTCTAAAACCAGACACGAAAGCCTGAAGATGTAGAAAAGGCAAACAAGAAGCAAGAGATTCTTAGTGTTAGGAAAACTGAATAGATGTAGAAAAGACAAACAAGAAGATCTATATATAGATAATGTGTGAGAAAAACTGGATATATTTATATTTAACACCAAAAAGTTAAACAAAAGTTTTGTGTGGAAAAGGTGATTTGATGGGTACTGGTAGTATGTCTTTGTGGACAAACGATGAGAGAGTGTCTCGTAAATCGGGACAAAATAAGTCAGTTATTTTATTTTGAATTTAGTTATTTACTTTTTAAAATTTATTAAATTATATCCATAGATCTCTGGATATAAAAATGAAGTAAGTCATTTTCGTGGAGTGAAGAATTTACTAACTTGATGGGCAATAATCTGTTCTTGTAATCCATAACATTGCCCATCAGGTTAGTAAATTCTCCCCTCCACGAAAATGACTTACTTCATTTTTATATCCAGAGATCTATGAATATAGTTTAATAAATTTTAAAAAGTAAATAACTAAATTCAAAATAAAATAACTGACTTGTTTTGTCCCGATTTACGAGACACTCTCTCATAGTTTGTCCACAAAGACACACTACCAAATCACATTTTCTACACAAAAACTTTTGTTTAACTTTTTGGTGTTAAATATAAATATATTCAGTTTTTTCTCACACATTATCTATAGATAGATCTTCTTGTTTGTCTTTTCTACATCTATTCAGTTTTCCTAACACTAAGAATCTCTTGTTTCTTGTTTGCGTTTTCTACATCTTCATGCCTTCGTGTCTGGTTTTAGAATTTTCAAAAGGGTTAGCTCTCAGATTCTCAGCTATGGATAGGATAAATCAGTTGCAAGATGAACTTCTCTTGAAGATATTATTATTACTGCCTAGTGCTAAAGATGTCGTGGCCACAATGGTTTTGTCAAAACGGTGGAAGTCGCTTTGAATGTTCGTGACCAGGGTATTTACGGTATATATTTCATACCTCAATCCATTCATTGTTTGTAACCAGGGTATTTACGGAATCTCACTTGTGGACCCGGTGATATTCCGTATGCGAGTGTTGGCACGAACATCCAAAGAATAGGCTATAAATGCTTTTTGGTAAAACCATCCGCTTCAATATATCATGGATTCAAGATATCAGCTAAAATAAAACCATCCGCTTCAAGATATCCTGGATTCACAAAAACCAAACTTAGTTCACGTAGGCTGTAGATATTTTTTGGTAAAGAACAGGGAGAAATAGATAATCTTACAAGTCGGTTTCCACCGTAAATGTCATTACTCAGATACCGAAACACAGGGAATGAAAACAAATCCACACCATCAATATATGCATGGAAGTACAATACTTCCATATCTTGCAGAAAAGTGTAATCCATATGAAATTTTCTCTACCTCGTATATATTTTTGTTAAGGAATTTTTCAAAAGAAGAGAAAATTCCAATGTCGATACATTAACAGCTGTCACAAAATAAACGAACAGGTTTGTCATGTGGAAAGCCTAATTCAGACAGTAGCTGCCGCAACCATTTGATCTCTCTAGTAGCAGCAGCCATAGCCCTATACTCTGTTTCAGCAGAAGAATGCGACATGGTGTCTTGTTTCTTTGTTTTCCAAGAAATAGGAGACTCGCCAAGTAAAGCGACATATGAACCTAAAGACCGTCGTGTCAACGGACATGCTGCCCAATCAGAATCACAATACACTGTGAGTTGGAGGTCTTAACCAGAACTTAACAAGATTCCTTGACCAATTGTGCCTTTGAGATATCGAACTAGTCTTAATGCTGCTTCACAATGGTCCTCACAAGGTTTTTTGCATAAACTGCGTGAGAATATGAACTGCATAAGCAAGATCAGGTCGCGTGGAGTTAAGATAGATGAGACATCCAACTAAACGTCTCTACTCTGCAGGGTCTGAAAGAGGCGGACTCTCCGTCGAGTCCAAACGGTGATGCTGGATCATCGGAATAGGTGATGGTTTCGAGCCAAGTAATCCAGTTTCTGTAACAATGTCGAGTGCATACTTGCGCTGAGACAAATAGATTCCCTCTGTACTTCAAGCAACTTCCAAACCAAGAAATTACTTACATTTTCCAAGATCTTTCACGCGAAAACACTTGCTAAGGTATTCATTAGATTTTCCAAAAAAATAGCCATTATTTCCGCAAACAAGAAAATCATCAACATAAATCAAGACCCGTAATTCCATGCCACCACGTGACAATGTAAAGAGTGAGTAACCTGAATAAGAGTGCTTAAATCCAAACTTAATCAAGGCGGACGTAAGCTTCTTAAACCAACAACGACGAGACTGACGAAGACCATATATAGACTTGTGAAGACGACATACTTTAGACGGGTCAATGTGCTTAAAATCCCTGTGAAAACTTCATGTATACTTCTTCTTTGAGATCACCATGAAGAAACGCATTTTGAACGTCTACGAGTTCTCAGTTGCGATAATTTTTAACAAACTTCGAATTGTTGTCATCTTTGCAACAGGTGCAAATATCTCATCGAAATCAATACCTTCTTTTTGTCTATTTCCAAGAGCAACGAGATGAGCTTTGTAACGCTCGATAGTGCCATCTGCACGATACTTGGTCTTATAAACCCACTGGTTACCGATAACTTCCTTGCGCAGAGGTAAATCAGTAATACTAAAAGTTCCGCTTTCTTCCAAAGCATCAACCTCATACGTCATGGCACCACACCATCGTTCATCCTGTACAACCTCATTATAACTAGAAGGCTCAACACCTGCTGTGACTGCAGCTAAGAAAGCTTGATGTGCAGGTGAGAATGACGAACCAGAGATGTGTTCATTAATGGGAAAAAGTGAGTTACCTTGGATCGAAGACGAAGACTCTGAAGTAGAGATGGAGAGAGCGTGAGAGGATGTGTCATTGAAACGAGTATTATAAGTGACATAACCCTGTAACTTGACAGAAGGTGTTTTCTCTCTATGTCCTCTACCCAACGTTTCATTAGGTGGAATGTTTTCTACAGTCTCAGAAACAGCTGCAGACTCAATATGTGCAACAGGCACTGGCACACTGTGTGACACAGGCGAATCAGTGTGTGGCACATATTCCAACCCAGCGTATGACACAGTCACACAGATGAATCAGTATGTGCTACAGATTGAGGCACATGTAATGTTTCCATTGTTGACGCCACTGTGCTCCCCCTGGCGTGTACAGCAGAGGGTGGAAGTAGAAGCCAGTCGTCATCAACATTATTGTCAGAAGGGGTAGAAGCCTTCGGAGATACACTTAAAGAAGCAAACGGGAAAATATCCTCCTTAAAGATTACATCACGTGAAACCAAGAACTCAGCTTTTTCAATATCATATACTCGCCATCCTTTCTCCCCAAATGGATAACCAACAAAGATGCAATGACGGCTTCGAGAACTAAACTTGTCTTTGTCCCTAGGACGATGATGAATATAACAAGAGCAACCGAACACTCGTAACTGATCATACGGTCATGTACTTCCAAACAATAACTCATAAGGCATCTTACCCTTGTGAATCTGAGTGAGTGTTCGATTAATAAGATGTGCAGCAGTCATAATCTCGTCACCCCAAAACTTAATGGGTAGTTCTACCTGAAACAACAAAGAGCGAGCGACATTAAGTTATGTCGATGCTTCCTTTCAACATGTTCATTCTGTTACGGAGTGGCCACACAAGAAGTCTGATCAACAATACCGTACGATCGAAAATATGAGGTCAAACATATGAATTCGGTTCCATTATCACTACGAACCATCTTTACCGACTTGCTAAATTATTTATCAGAGTATGCACAAAAATCCTGAAGCGTTTGACGAACCTCAAATTTTTCAAGCAATAACAACATCCAGACAGCGCGTGAAAAGTCAACGACTATTGTAAGGAAATACTTGGCACCACAAGAAACCGGAACTCGGTATGGTCCCCAAACATCGACATTAATGAAAGAAAAACAATCGTCTGCTTTATTAAAAGTGTCATTAAAAAATTTTCTTGTTTGCTTAGCCCGAAAAGAAAATGTCACACGGACTCGGACTAGCTGAATTCAAAACACAAACACCAGAAACTAAAGACAAATCTGAAAGCGCAGAAAATGCAGGATATCCCAACCAACAATGCCACAAGTCTTGATCAACACTTTGAGGAGCCTTGTTTACTCGTGCAGTAGACACATCTATAAAATAGTATACTCCATCACACTCTTCACCGGCTCCAATCAGAGTCCTCGAAAAACGGTCATGTAAAACACAAATCGTATCAGTAAATAAACCGAAGCAATTTGAGGATTTTAACAACTTCAAAACAGATATCAAAGAGCAATTAAGATTCAGAACATATAGGACATCGTATAGAGATATCTTGTCCAATAAAGGCAAAATTCCCATGCTAGTTGATAATGTAGTGCTACCATCGGCAAAACCAATCGAACAAGGAGATGTGTCCTTAATATCAAACAAAAGTGATAGATCTCCAGTCATATGATGAGAACCTCCTATGTCTATAATCACATCTCCAAATTTCTTACCCGAAAGTTTCTCAGAATTTCCAGTTTTCTTATCGTGAATAATCTGAGTAATAGCCTGCCACTGTTCCGGAGTGAGATTGTTTATCGTAGCGGCGTGAGAGCTAGTAGCGTGGGCTACAGTTGCATACCCTCTGCCACGACCCTGTGACAAGGATGGAGCACGTCCACCACGTCCACGGCCACCATTGCGATTCCGATCTGTCATCCACTCAGGATAGCCACCAATTTGCCAGCAAATGCTTTTCTCATGGCCTGATCTACCACTATGAGAGCAAAGACGATTGATGGTCCTATTTCCGCCAATAAAGGATGCAGAGTCTGTGTGTGTCACAAGTGTGTCACAGCGTAACACAGGCTTCTCTATGTCACGACGAGAAACAAAGTTTGCAGATTCAGTGTGGTGAGACTCACGACGTTTCACAAAACCGACTGCCTCTTGTTGTTGTTCTCTATTTTTAGCAGAATTGAGACGATCTTCTTTACGAATCACCTTGGCATACACTTTGACAAGTCCAAGAAGCTCATCGGCTTCAATAATTGCAGTCACAACATGACCAAATCGGGATTCATCGAGTCCCACTACAAATTGATGAACACGTTCTTCTTCTTTTTCCTTCTCATAAGCTTTGGCTCCGACATACGTGTATCCCAAAGGAGGTTTGTAAATATGGATTTCTTCCCATATCTTAGCCAACCGGCCGTAATAATCGATCACGGTTTGTCCATCTTGACGACAAGTTGCCAATTTCGTCACGAGCTGATGAACACGCACCTTGTTCCCAACCGAGAACCTTGTTTTGAAATTGTCCCACAACTTGTGAGCGTCTGTGATTAACGTCACAGTAGATCGAACGCGAGGCTCGATCGAAGTTCGAATCCAGCCTACGATCATAGAATTCACACTAAGCCATGATTCTAGATCGGAGCTACCTTCTGCTGGTTTTGTCAAAGATTCATCGATAAAATTAGTTTTTCTTTTGGCTTGAAGAGCGTTTAACATCTCTGTTGCCCATTCATTGTAATTTTCACCCTTCAACTGAACATAGGTGATCATAGCACCTGAATTATCCGATGAAAACAAAGAGTAAGGCGAAACTAAATTATGAACATAAAAGTATCTATTTTTCTAATATAATTTTTGAAAAGTGTCTACTTTTCAAATTTTTTATAATAATTTTTATTATGCACTGTATCAATCTAATCCATATAACAACAAAATCTTAACATCTAAATCGTATGTTTAAAAGTTAAATATTCCTAATTCGCATATGTTGAACGTAATTATCTTACCATGACAACATACGGGACTTGCAATATGTAATCTTAAATTCTGATTAAAGAAATTTTCAAGCATATATTATATGAACCATTAGGAATGTCACCAATGAGGGGCTACTAAGACTAAGCCGCCCATGTATTGGAAAACTCTCTGTTCAAAAGTAATCGGAAATGGAATCTCGTAATTTCCCACGGTGGTATTCGTCCGAGTAGTGTCTTCTTATCTGATTTTATAGGATAAATCAAACAAGAAAAGATATCTCGTCTTGTTATTGGCGGGTTTTTTTTGTTGTCATCTAAAATATTATATAAAAATTGAAGAAGAATACAAAGCCAAAGTTTATACACAAACCTGGAAACTTAGTCGGCGTGGAAAGAATGGAAAGAAATTCGAAAAATGAAAGAGAAAGGAATAGAGTGACACCGGAGCAACAAGGATTGATCACCGGTATATCAGGACATTTGTAGAAGAAATTCAGGTGGTGAGAGAGAGAGAAAACAAAGTATTTAGAGTAAAGAGGGGCCAAGTATGGCCGCAAAATCGACCAAGAATGGTTGGAAAGGTGGCCGTGAGACGTTGGAAAAAGACTTGATCTCGAGGAAACAAGAAAAACTCAAGTGTTTTGAGAGAACAATGTTTTTAGAAAACTTAAGGTAGAAGTTAAAAAATCTCCTTTTTTCGTTGGATATTTATAAGACTTTACATGTCCGGGTTAGAATACCGGGTCACGCGTCCTAGGTCGGATCCATCGGTTTAGACCTGTACGAAGCACTCGAGTGTGTTAACCTACCACCCTTGTCTTTATGTGCCAGCTTCCAGACAACTTAGTCCCAAGACAAAAAGAGACGTCATCATCGTACGAGGTACAACAGATAATGCAGTGGGTCAGGTACCAGGAGATTCCTCGGAATAACTTTTGTCTGCTTTAATCGTTCCGTGGAGTATAAGCTAACTGTTTTTACTATCACATGCGCAATGTAATAATATTAGCCGTTTGACCAAAGACCAGTTGAAATATGTTTGAAAAATTGAAGTTTGTGCCGTATAAGAATGAAAATTGATACCTAACCCGTGTTTCTGATACGAAAACTCAGGTTGCGTGTTTAGCTCTCCGTCTACTTCTCTACCTGTATGTCTGACCACTCAGTCTCCAGTCTTATTCGTCCTTTGTGTTGTCGCCACACCATTCGGAACGAGAGGTAGAGACATGTGGTATAACCCGTCCAGTTATATGGGTCATTGTAGATCAGACCCAAATACCTCTAGGACCGGTCTAATAGACTAACTACACAAATGGCACTAAGAGATTCACATAAGCTAGCTACACGTGGCGCTAAAACACTACAATAATTGGTTAACATAGCTACAAGTTTTGCTACGACAACAATTTGTAGCAAGTTTTAGCTACGATTTGATACAAAGTTGTTACAAATATGTTAATTTATCAATTTGTAGTAAATACTAGCTAATTTGTGACAAAATGGCAACAAACTTGTAATTGTAGCTAAATTGTTTCAATTGGTTACAAAAATCTCGTTACAAAGATTGCTACAATTTTTTTTGAAGATATATGTGACAAAAGCCACAACTTACTTCAATAGTGTTTTGAGAAAAAATTGTTTTCAAAATAAAATAAAAATATTTTAGGAAAATTCGAACTAATAACAAATAGTACAATAAATAAAGTCGCAAATGTTACAAATTAGCTATGGATTAAGTGTTGTAGCTACGTTGTCACAAAAAAAAAATTGTATTAAATTTGTGGGAAAATCAGAGTTTAAGGTTGTAGAGGTATTTTACGAATGAGACATACGATCTATATGATCCATTAATACTCACAACACAGGTGGATCAAGAAGAAGATACTATATTCGCTCTTTAATAGTCGGTTTACTGCGGAACTAAATATATCTAAAAGTTCTTTCAGAATCCGAATCCGAATAGTTATTTAGATTTTGCGTGTTTATTACATGTGTGGTAAAATCCAAAATGAAAAGTTGAAAAACTAATATGATATCGTAATGTTTTAAATATTTCCTTAGTTAAATTTAATATATTAACCATAACCTGTTGTAGACAATTTTGAAACAAATTTGAATATTATCATATGAGATATAATAATTGGTTGAATCCTATAATTTAAAAATCAATGTATTGGATTAGAATCAATTCCAAAACAAATCAGTGACAAGTTTATAAAATAAGAATATTATGTTAAAAATCAATCCCAAACCCTAAACTAAACAAATATTAAAGTCTTTTGGAAATCAAACCACAAATTTTTAAAATCAATGAAAATACGATATAAAACAAAACTCTAAACTCCAATTTAAGATAAAATGGGGATTACTAACAATATAATCATACCAAATTTAACATAACATACATTATTTCGTAGTAATTTATGTTAAATAACTACTAATTTTCTTTATAACTACCAATAATCACGAAAATTTGTGTTGCTATCTAAAAAAAATCCCACTTAAATTTCCGCAAAAAAAGTTAAATAAAATAATTTTATAGCTATTCAAATTATTCTGAAAACTCTATTTTCATGTTCCCCTTTTGTCTTATCTCTCCTTCGTTACAACTAGGGGTGGGACGGATCCGGATCCGTCGGATCCGTGACTTCCGGATATCCGGACTTCGGATATCCGACAAAAAATTAAGATATCCGCGGATATCCGGATCCGGAAAAAATAATTAAATTAAAACACTAAAAATTAAAAAAATTTATAAATTTAAACTATAAATTAAATTTTTGAATAATGTTTTTCAAAATAAATATGATATATTAGAAAAAAAACTAAAATCAATATATATATGCATATATTTTTATATAAAAATAACTTAATATATGTAAAACTATATGTTTTTAATATATTTAATGCGCCCGGATCCGGATCCGGATATCCGGGCTTTGAAATTTTACTATCCGGATCCGGATCCGGACATCCTAGATATCCGTATTTCCGGAGCGGATAGGAACGGATAACGGATCGGATAACGGATCGGATACCGGATCCCGGATAATAATTCCACCCCTAATCACAACCACACAAATTCCTTTTATCGTCTTCGCCAACCATATCCAGAACAAAAACCTAGCCGCCGCCGAGAATCATCTACGCATCCGTCTCGTTGCCACCGACATTTATTTCCGGCTCCATTTTACCGACGCCGTTAATGTCTACTTCTCCATCTCACTGCCAACAAAAATCCTCTCCGGCTCGGTGTAGCAGCTGTCGATACGGTTCCGTCTCGCCGTCACCATATCTTCGCTACTCATTCTGTCTTTGGAATGAAAGTTCTCTCTCTCAATCGGTGTTGTAATTGTGATAATCAGTCTAACCAGTGTACCAATTAGGTGTTAGGCTCTTAGAATAGAAGTTAGAATCTTAGAATAGAAGAAATTAGGTGATTATAATTTATAAATTAGGTGTTAGAAATTTGGATTTGGTGTAATGATTTGGTTGTATTTTTGTTTTTGTTATTGTTTTATAGTTTTTAAATATAATTGTATCAATTTTATTTGTATATTACATAATATTCATATTAATAACACAATTTTTTTTATTAATTACATTGGTAGCATATTTGTGGTATTTGACAACGAAATATTTGTCGCAATTTCTGGATATCAATTACAAATACATTGTAACTAAGTGTGGCTATTAGTTACAAACACATTGTCACTAACTGTGGCCATTACCTTCGAAACATTTGACACCTTTTGTGACAATTTTCACGATTTTTTTGTCGCATTTAGTGAGTATTTACTTCAACAATGTTGTAGATTTTTATATCAATTTCTCACAAACTATTTATAACGAAATTGTAACAAATTTGCTACGGAATATGTTGTAGCAATTTTGATTGAAATAGCTACAATGGTATGTCGGTGACTATTTGTGGCAATTTGTTACAAACAGTAAATTTGTTTCAAATGTATAGTTTCGGTGAATTATTTGTAGTAAATTCGTAGCAAATAGAAATTTGCTACAAAAAAATCAACATAACTACAATTTTTATTGTAGCTATGTTGACCAATTCTTGTAGTGAAAGATTCGCCTAAACTAGATACACGTGGTGTTAAGAGATTCGCGTACGCTAAGTAAATAAATTTATTCCAAACAGATATTAATTTAATGTGCAACTAAACATTTATAAAATTCGTCTGCCCTATAAAAAATAAGACTAAATATTCGAATAATTTATGTAATTTTTTTTAACTAATTAAATTATATTTAAGATTTAAATATAAGTGTCCCAGGTAGATTTATCTTCTAATTAAAATAATCGCCCATGGACGATACTATCATATTTTTAGAAGCAACTACGCTTAAAAAAACAATTATTGCATCTAAAACTGTTTACTTTGATGTAGTTTAATAAGACAATAGGGACGGAAATTTTTTATTAAATATTAAATTATCGAAAATCCTATATATTAATCGAAAAGACATTTCTTCATCATCGATATCCATAGATGCACTTGAAAAAAATTAGAGATGAACTCCAACAAAATTTCAATAAATTATTTATTTTAGTTATGCTTGTATAAGTTTATATACATTAATCATTGGCCTTAATCACTAACTTATGATATTAATGTATTAATGTGAGCGAACATCAAATTTTCAACTGCCTAACTAGGGACGGAAATTTTTTATTAAATATTAAATTAGCGAAAATCCTATATATTAATCGAGAAAACATCTGTTCATCATCGATATCCATAGCTCCGGGGATTCCAAAGCTGGGTTCATAATTGGCAGATGCAAGGGACGTCATGTGACTGAATTGGATAGTAGCTCGATCGAATCTTCTTCTCAGCTACTCAATCTGTTGAAAAAAGCCCTTCATCGATGTCCATAGCTCCGCGAATTCCATATAAAGTAAAGAATAAAGTATGTAAAAATGTGTATGGCTGTAAAAGAATCACATGTATAATATGATAAAGAATACGTGTGTGGTGAGAATAAGTTAGGCATAAATATCTAAGGAATATGCCATGTAATATTTCTTATGCCTTGTACTATAAAAACCATAGCTTGGGAAGGCATTAGCAACCAAGCCGAGTGTGAGAAAGAAATATAAGCTTAAGAGTCTTTGTAAAATCCTCTGAGTGTTTCTAATAAAAAGCTTCCTCTTTGTATATTCAAATCTTTCTTTCCTTAATCCAGTTTTAATTCTCTTTGATCCTGAAAACCTCATTTGTGGTTGTACGTACTATGTGTCTGTAAATTTGGTATCAGAGCCAAGGCAGTCTAAACTTGAAACTCTTATCTCCCTAAGGGATATTATGTCTCTGAGTTCTCTTCTATCATAAGCTAGTATGGAAAGTATGACCTGTGGTTGCCACAGTGGATCCTCCACACCAGAAATTCATCTATGCTAAGAAAGAAGAATATAGAAGAAAAAGTTCATAAGGGTATAAAGCACATGGAACCTTGAGACTCCAGAAGAAGTTATTGTCTCAGTTATGTGAAAAAACCTCTTGAATATTTTCTCTATATTCTTAGCATTAAAAGATAAAGAAAAAACTCATGATTCATTATTCCCAGAAGGTTAGATAAAGAAAAAACTCATGATTCATTATTCCCAGAAGGTTAGATAAGAATTAAAGTATTCTGTCTTGGTTTCTGGTCTTAATACACACATGGAAAGTACATCTATTACCCCTAGCCGACCTTCTTTCAAAAAATCAACCTCTAGTAAAATATACTATCTCTATGAAGTAGAATATGTAAGTGGTGATAGTAAAGTACCTATCATCCAGTTACCCCTTCTTAATCCATATAAATCTTTCATAAAACCAAACTCCACTCTTCCAAAAATCATAAGATATGCTTTTAATTCCAACAAGCACACCGCTAAAGAGCTTGTCTTAGCCTCACAACTAAAATAGCACTTGGTGCCAGCAACTGAAATAGAACAGATGATCCCTCTCCGCCTCAACGAGGGGATGATTCATCAGTGGAGATCTCAAGGCTACACTCATCTTCATTACGGAGCAATACGCTTGGCGTTAACTCTTCACGGAATAAAGGTCTACCTGTAATGGCGAGAGTCGCTTTACTCGACACTAGATACAGAGAATACCAACATGCTTGCATAGCTACTCTCCAAACAACTTTAAATGCGGGCACGGTATTCGTCACCCTCTTCCCAAATTTCAACATAGCGCTTGATGATCCTCAAATCTATCAAAACATGCAAATCCAGCTACAAATCACAGGCGCTCCACAAGTTGGCAATACATACGCAGCAACGCTCCACCACCAGATGGCGTATAGGATCCAAAATCATGCCATGGATCTGAGTCTCCCACGAGACACAGAAGATGCACTACTCATACAACTAGAGTCACAACACAGTCCATCGTGCATCCATATTCCCAGGCAAATCCCTAGAGACGAACTAATCAAGTTACTCCCGGAGTCATTGGTGACCAATTATGAGAAACTCCATGAAATTAACACGCCAATACAATATGTGAATTCCTTCATTCACAAAAGAAAAGATGGAGCCGTGGAGATCGCTTTTAAACAAGAAAAAGAAAAGTCAAGACCCACAGTGTTTTGCACATAAATTAATGCGATTTCTCCAGCTGAAGATACCCCTGTCATCGAAGAAGATAGACATTTACTTGGTGTCCCAATTAGTTCTTTCGATTCACTCGGAAATCCCATCTACTCTTTCACCGATAAAACAGGTCACAAATTCTTTGATGTTTGTGACTGGAAAAATTGTTTGATGGATAGCTCAGATGAAGACGAAACTCCAAAGCGAAGAAGGCGGAAGAACTCTTCTCAACAAAAACTCAAAGAACGTTATGAGTTGGGAGATCCACAAGTTGGACTTCTTGGAGAACCTAGCGGAAGAAATTTTGAATACTATGTCTTGTATCCAAGAATTTCAACTCCAACAACTCCTGAACATGAAGAGGTACGTTTGAGCTACATGTTTGGTCCTCCCTCCTCTCAAGAACCACTGATTCCACCGCAAGAGTTTGAAGAAAACAACACCAAGCATTCATGGAAAATCCGAAACCCAAACATCAAAAATCCAGATGGATCAATGAAACAAGTCAGTGCAGCGGAGACAACCCTAAATTGGCAGTCAGAGAACTCGGTGACTCAAAACCATCTCTTGGGCCAAATTGACAAAAAGTAACCATATTGGATCTTTCTCTTAAAGACTTAACCAAGAAAATATCTTCTCTCCATCAAGAACTCCTTCACCTAGCCACTATTGTATCCATAAACTCTCCCCTTATGCACCAAAAGGAGTCAGAACTAAAATCTCTTAAAGCCCAATTATCCTCCTTACAAAATCAGCCCAAAAGCCAGCCTTATATACCATATGACCTTTTCACCCCCTATCCTATTTACACTTCACCTAATACAGCCCAAATGCAACCTCTCTCATTTTCCCAAGATCCAAGTATTTTTGGATCATCCTCCTTTTTACCAACCCGTATTGTTGAAGAACATCACACTACCAAAAGAAAACAACCCACTGGGAAAGGGAAAGAGTCTGAACCAGAAACCTCAAAACCTAAAATACTACCTAAAAGGAGCGAATCACAATTTATGGTAGAACATATCAGCAATCCTATCTCCACCTTTCTCGAAAAGGTAGCAACACAACAAGAGGTTCCAAAGCAAAGGCGCATGACACAAAAGTGTGAAGATGATTCAGACGATTAGTCCTTAATTCCAGATTTCATGATGGCTGATCCAACTGTAGAAGAAGAAGATATGGAGAGTGACAATGGAGGCATATATGAAGATAGAAAAGAACCTCGGAGATCTCCACCAGAGTGGAATCCCAGATACCACATTGAGCCACACAATGGTTTCTCTTTTGATGATTTTCCTCCATCAAAATGGCGAGATAAGGTCTATGAGATGCATGCATGGCTTACCGAATAATTGCTTAACCCAGGAGCTACTCTACCTACGGTCATAGACAAGTTGGTCTCAAAATTCCAAGGGCGACTTCGACAATGGTGGATAAGTCTTGGCGGATATCGACAACTACAAATACGGCAGTCCCCAACAGTTGATGCATTGATTGGACACATCCACAACGAGTTTCTTGGTACATGGGATCATTACACTGTCCAAGCAAGAGAAGAATATCTCAGCATGAAATGTTGTTCTTTCCGAAGGAAATACCTAGAGAAGCATTATGAGAGAATGTTAAAGAGGTTTTACGCCTTGAATGGAATAGACGATGTCAACCTCAAGCAATCATATTTAAACTCACTCCCAGAACCACTTGGGAATGAAACTTCGCGTATATTATCCCTCAAAAATATGGCCCTCAACCAAGCTTCAGTGGGAGAAATATACCAGATATCACTTGCAGCACTTGAAAAGTTATGCAACCACCAGAAGTTTTTCAAGCAATTACAAGAACAAGGAAAACTTCTTGGAAAAGCATGTGATCGTCCAGAACTCTCAATCAAATGCAAGAAGAAAAAGTGTGAATGCTCCTCAAGTCATGGGAAAGAAAATAAATTCAGAAGAAAATGGCAGAAGAAGTATCCCCAGCTATCTGGCAAGAAGAAATGGAGGTTCTTCAGAAAGAAGAAGCAGAGAGGCTTCAAGAAATCAGACAGGTGCTACATCTGTAAAAAGAAAGGACACTATGCGAAGCAATGTCCAAATAAGAAAAGGAGAGATAACCTTCTTGGATACTTGGCCCAGATTGAAGACATCGATGATTCGGATGTTGAATCAATATTTTCTCTCATGATGAACCTACAGATGATACAGTTTTTGTAATGGGAATTGAGCAAGATGACGAATCTTCAGAAGATTCTAACACAGAGGATGACGAAGATGTTGATGACCAATTCATGTTGTTCGACCTTTACACCGTCTCCGACTGCCAAGATCTACATCTTCCCTACCAAGTATGATAAGCCCATACCAGTCATTACTTATTTTGACACTGGGACTGCATCTTCCATTATCAAACCAAACATCCTCCCACCTACACACTGGAACTCATGCTCGGTGGCCTTTAAAGCAGCCAATGGTCAGATATTCCACATCTCCCTGATCAGTAAACCCATCTACATCCAACTCTGTCCAGGGTACATTATAAAAACTAAGGTGTATGGATACGAACTTCCTGGAAAAGATTTCATACTTGGATTTGATGTGCTGCATAGCCTCAAAAGAGTATCATGGCATCCAAAAGAGCTCAAACACAAAAACCACTTGCTACCATGGACGACCATCTCTCATCTCTATCCTATGGAGATTCTCAACCCTATTAAGGATGAGATTGTCAAGACTTCTTGCGCCACCTCCCACTCAGAATTCCTCACAAAATATTCTTCACCTTTATGGAAGAACCCTGAATTCTTCATCTCCTTGCCCTTAAAAAGAATGAAGATGTCAACCCAACCAAGGCAAGTCATCCAGGGATGAATCCAGATCATTACAATCTTGCGCTCAAAGAAGTAAACCAGCTCCAGAAGAAAGATCTTATTGATAAGACTACTTCACCATGGGCATGTGAAGCTTTCTATGTTAACAAACGAGCAGAACAGTCTCGAGGAAAATTGAGATTGGTTATCAACTACCAACCACTCAACCACTTCCTCGCCGATGATAAGTTTCCTTTACCTAAACGTGAAGTCTTATTCTAAGGGCTTCCGCAAGCCCAAGTCTTCTCCAAGTTTGACTTAAAAGCAGGATTCTGGCAACTTGGAATTAAGCCGGAAGACAGGCCTAAGACGGGATTTTGCATTCCAGACCGCCACTATCAATGGAAGGTTATGCCATTTGGATTAAAATTTGCTCCTTCATTATTCCAAAAGGCTATGATCAAGATATTTGAGCCAATCTTGCCAAATGCATTGGTGTATATCGATGATATTCTACTGTTCTCTTCTGACGTTAATACCTATACCCAGCTGTTGGCAAAGTTTCATGGTATCGTGCAACAGTATGGCATCATGCTTTCTGAAAAGAAGATGGTTATTGGTGAAATGGAGATCGATTTTCTTGGTATGCACATTTCAAAGGGACAATATCATCTTCAGCCTCACATTGCAACCCAGCTTGACGAATTCCCAGATGAGAACCTCTCTTTAAAACAGGTCCAACAATTCCTTGAAATTGTCAATTATATGGCAGACTTCATCCATGATTTAGCAAAGCCTAGATCAATTCTCTCAGCACAGCTCAAGAAAGATGCTCCTCAGTGGAACCAGAAATGTACATAAGTAGTAAAGGAACTTAAGAAAATTTCGAAGACCCTTCCGGCATTAAAGATTCCCTCAAAAGGTAAAAGAGTACTAAAAACTGACGCAAGTGATTGCTATTGGGGAGCTGTTCTCTTGGAAGAAGATAAAAAAAGGAAAACGAAGTATTTGCGGATACAAAAGTGGCATTTTCAATGATAGCGAGAAGCACTACCACTCCACCTACAAGGAGATACTTGCAGTCAAGAGGGGGAATAGAAAAGTTCGAGTTTCATTTGGTTGGACAATATTTTCTGATAGATATGGACATGTCCTCATTTCCTAAGATGATCCAGTTCAAACAGAAAAATCCTACCACAAGCACAACTGCTCAGATGGGCGAGTTGGTTTTCACAGTGGAAGTTTGACGTCAAATATATCAAAGGAAAAGACAACTTCCTCCCGGACTTCTTATCAAGAACTCAACGACAAATCTCGACAATCATCCCAATGATATATGCCCTCAGCCCGGAGAATCCATCGGAAAATACTTTAAGGAGTCTAATTGCAACTATGCCACAAGGTCTACAAGAAAGGATGTTGGACATTGTTCTGATCTACAGAGGAATTGAGACACTACATGGCTTCCTGAAATTATATATCCACAAGTATGGACTTGACCAAGGTCCTCTTCTCGGTCTACCTTACCATCCGGTATATCCTTTCCTTACCACCATAGAAATGAACTTCCCGAGAGAAGCCTACCTCCTTCTCTGGTATTTAGCAGACCTTTATACTATTGGGGTCCTCATTCATAAAAGCCAGCTGCTCCAGTACTTGGCAAAGTGCATTATGACGAGAAGAAAGCCACATTACAAACTACTGTACAACTGGCTCACTCTGTTCAATGAAGTAACATGGTGGCAGGAGCATATTCGAGCACAAGAAGGGTCCATGATTCTTGTCACATTCAAGATCACTACAATCCAAGACCATGAAGAAGATGGGGTCATGATTCAAAGACAATACGAGTCTAATATCCAGACAAGCTACAATAATGATGCTTTTGAGTGGACCAACTTCCATCAACGAGCACGTGGGATAATGATGCTAAATGGGTTTGTCCAATCAGACGTGGACAACGAGTTTCTTTATCCACATATAGCGCACTGGCACAACAGAGACGTGTATCCCCAGGATTTGCCAACGAAATCCGACAACTACTAGCAGGCTTCCATGATCAATATGCGTGGCCAAGATCAAACCCTGACCATCCAATCTATAGAGTAGAAGGGAAAAAGTACAAAATAAAAAGATATATCCCGGGTCACAAAGTTTACGTGTCCAAAATAGTTTCTGACAGTGAGGAAGACGACACAGAGTCTGGCAGCAGATAGGTGGACACATCTCCTCTTTTGGAGACAGGGGGAATAAAGTAAAGAATAAAGCATGTACAAACGTATATGGCCGTAAAAAAACCACGTGTATAATATGATAAAGAATACATGTGTGGTGAGAATAAGTTAGGCATAAATATCTAAGGAATATGCCATGTAATATTCTTTATGCCTTGTACTATAAAAGCCATAACTTGGGAAGGCATTAGCAACCAAGCCAAGTGTGAAAAAGAAATATAAGCTTAAGAGTCTTTGTAAAATCTTCTGAGTGTTCCTAATAAAAAGCTTCCCCTTTGTATATTCAAATATTTCTTTCTTTAATCCAGTTTTAATTCTCTTTGATCTTGAAAACCTTCTTTGTGGTTGTACCCACTATGTGTCTGTAAATTAGCCAAGATGACATCCCTTGCATATGTTTCAAAGATATATAACATGCTTTTGAGTTTCAATTGTACCAGTTTGGTTAGCACTGATTGTGCAGGTTGATATATCAACCTTGCAAGGCAGTAATATTTAATGATAATGACTTATTGAGGTAAAACAAAAAGGTTCATAATTGGCTGTAAAGGTTTTTGCTTTGATGAGTTCATAAAATTAGAGAAATCATTGGATTTTGCTTTGTCGATGAATTCTTCAACTCTCTCTATAACTTTTGATCATATTGTGTTCTCACATTAGATAAATACACATCATATATATATATATTGAACCCGTATGGATCTTTCGATGCATATAATAAACATAATCCTTAACAGATAAGATAATGTCCATTTGGTTAAAATGAAGAAACACAACGCACGTTGTAACAAACTATTTGGATCAATCCATTGAGGAAGTGTGGTCCAGCCAGTTTGTGACTCTATAGAGCATGTGATAAAGGTGCCAAACGAAGTTTGTGGTGGCAAATTGCAGAACAACTAGTATTTAAGCAGGTCTAGTTTCAGCACCATTTCATCAATACAAGCTTAATTGTAAGTGTTTTCTCTACAAATATAGGTGTGATCAAACAAGTAATCAATCAAAAGACGTGATGCAATCATGGACGAGCATGCTTTGGATGAGGAAGCTTTGAGCGTACCCGAAGGTCCCGTTACGCGGTCCAAGACAAGGAAGCTTGTCGGAGCTGTTCAGGAGTTACTTAATGACGTTTGGATCAAGGAAGAAGATCATCTTATGCACAACGCCGTTACCTCAATTTCGGCTACGATATTTTCTTGAGGTTGGACGTTAAGCATAAGTTGTTGTACTCTTTTTCCTGTACTCGGTTTTGTCCCAATGGGTTTTCCGAGAAGAGGTTTTAACGAGGCAACACTTATGCTTCCTCTTTACGATCCAATTTCATGAAATATATCATGAATAATTCGCATGAAATTTTGCATGCTAAGAGATTAAAAGTGACGAGGAAGGCCAAGAGGGTGTTCACACCTTGAGTTATTATTAGTCAAGATTCGATGGTCTTAGTCTTATGAATTAATTAGACCTTGTTATTTTCCATGCATTGTTTTTAGTACTTTCTATCTTCATTCTCTCCCTATATAAACTATGTAATCTCTTTGAGAATATTCATTCAGATATATAAAATCTTTTCTAAAGAAGTTTCTCTCTTGTTCTTTTGTGAACTTGTCGATCTCTTGGTGGTTAACCAACGAAATCAAACCGATCATTGGGTGGTTAGCTCTTTCATCACAACCGATCACTAGGTGGTAAGCCTTGTGTTCTCGCCGACTCCAAGGTGGTTAGCCGAAGAGTTCCATCGTTCCTTAGGTGGTTAGCCTTCGGATCTGGTTTACCGAGGGCCATTCATAGCTCTCGATGCAGCCATTCACTTCCCGCCCCGTTTATCCAAGGATCTATCTGTTTCAATACCAAGAAGAGTGTGCGTTCCTTTAAGAGATCGTATCAAGTGGTATCAGAGCCACGCTCTTGAAATAGCGGTATTTTCTAACCATTTTCTATCTCTTCATATTTTATCTTCTTTCTTTTCTTTCTATCGTCTGTATCAAAACCAATTTTAAAAAATAAAAATAAACAGAAACGAAAAGACAAGTTCAAAAAAAAATATATATATATATGTATATATATATATATATATATATATATATATATTCTTCACTATCTATCTTTAGTTTGATGATTTGGTTTTAGAAGCTACCATCGATTTAGTTCCTTAAGAATCGAGGAGAACTTCTTGTGTGTGTGTGAGGATATTGTGAGAGTTTTTCGAAACACTTGAGTGAAACACTTGTGAGGATTATTTTACTAACGTGATTGTTTCTTTTGCGAGGAAAAAATGTCCGATGGAAGTGATGACGGTACTTCACGGTCAAGGAGAAGAAGAGATGCCGAAATGAATCGCAAGATGGATATTATGTCCGCGATGCTAAACGAAATGAGAGGTCAAATAGCCGCTCTTAGTGTTAGGACGCCGAATAGACAAGAAAGAAACGAAAGAACCAACCAAGGCATAGCTCGAGAAGGCAACTTGGCCGAAAGTCACGGATCCGACCATAGCATTGCTCAAAGAAATCCGCGAGTCCCGCCTAGACATAGGCAAAACCGGCAGAATCGACAGAATCAATAAACCGAGCAGTTTAGCAACCCGTTTCATGACTTATCCGAAGATAACAGGCCTAGACAACCCCCGGCCCGAAGAAGAAATGACAATGATCTTGGCAGCGTGAAGCTTTGCATTCCACCCTTCTACGGAACAAACGATCTCGATGCTTTCCTAGAGTGGAAAAAGAGGATCGACTTAGTCTTTGATTGCCAAAATTTTTCCGAATACAAGAAGGTCAGGTTAGCCGCTACCGAGTTTCATAGTTATGCTATTGACTGGTGGGATCAAGTGGTGACAAATAGGAGACGCAACGGAGAAAACCCTGTGGAAACATGGGAAGAAATGTCGTCAATCATGAGGAAGCGATTCGTACCAGGCCACTACCACCGCGAGCTACACCAAAAGTTGCGTAGGCTATCACAAGGGAGTAGGGGAGTTGAGGACTACTTCCAGGAGATGGAAAAACTCATGCTCAAAGCTGATATAGATGAGCCCGGTGATGCAACTATGGCCCGATTTCTAAGCGGAATGAATCGAGATTTACAAGATAGGATGGAGATGCAGTATTATGACACCGTAGAGGAGATGTTGCATAAGGCCATTCTCGTGGAGCAGCAACTTAAGAGAAAGGGTGTCACACGAACACCTTTCGTGTCTAAGCCAAACTACACCAAAAGCGAGAAGCCGAATTACCCGACCCGTACTGATGCTAAACCAAAAATGGACTACAAACCTAGTTCGTCCGGTCATGACTACAAGGGTAAGGCCGAAGCTTCTACCTCTATTCGTAATCGTGACATCGAATGTTTTAAGTGTAGGGGCAAAGGACACTATACGAATAAGTTCCCAAACCAACGTGCGATGTTGATGTTGGATAGTGGAGAGATCGTGACCGAAGATGATAAGGAGGAATCCGATTCCGAACCAATCTATGATGACGATGAGGATCACGCGGTAGAAGGAGAGCTACTTGTGGCTAGACGTGTTCTTCTTTCTCAAGAGCAATCCGTAGTAGATGAACAACGGAAAAACTTGTTCCACACCTGGTGTAAGGTTAAGAACAAGGTGTGCAACTTAATCATCGATGGCGAAAGTTGCACTAATGTTTCTAGTACAACTTTGGTGGAGAAACTAAACTTAGAAATGAGGAAACATCCACGGCCGTATAGTCTAAGGTGGTTGAGTAACCAAAAACAACTCACGGTTACACATCAAGTTTCGGTACCTTTGTCGATTGGCCGATATGAGGATGAGATCATTTGCGATGTGTTACCCATGGAAGCTGGCCACATCCTACTTGGAAGGCCATGGCAGTACGACCGAATGGCGGTTCATGATGGGTACACTAACAAGCATTCCTTTGAGTACCAAGGACGGAAGATCACTCTTGCACCTTTGACTCCACACGAGGTGTACCTAGACCAGCTCAAGCTTGAGCAACACCGAGGTAAAAGTATTTTGAGTGACCCCCTAAACACTTCTTACACTAAAAATGAGAGTGAGAGTTCGAGAAAAACCCAGCTAAAGGCCGTTGAGAGTAAACCCGAGAGGCAAGAGACTCTTTTTGTGAGGCCGAGTGAGATTAAACATGCTCTCGTCACTAAGCAACCTTTCGTTTTGTTTATTTTTAAGGATGCTCTCACTAGCATGACTAACCCCGAGCCGGATCTCCCGAGCAATGTGTTGTCTCTTTTGCAGGAATATAGTGATGTATTTCCGAAAGATAGCCCAGGCGGTTTACCTCCCATTCGTGGGATAGAACATCAAATAGACTTCGTTTCCGGAGCAACACTTCCGAACCGGCCCGCTTATAGAACCAATCCGGTCGAAACCAAGGAGCTCCAATGACAAGTCAGTGAACTTAGGGAGAAGGGTCTTATCCGGGAGAGTATGAGCCTGTGCGCCATTCCGATGCTACTTGTTCCTAAGAAAGACGAAACTTGGCGAATGTGCGTTGATTGCCGAGCCATCAACAATATTACGGTAAAGTATCGCCATCCGATTCCAAGGTTAGATGATATGTTAGATGAACTTCATGGGTCTAGTATATTTTCTAAAATTGATTTGAAAAGTGGTTATCACCAAATCCGGATGAAGGAAGGTGATGAATGGAAAACCGCTTTCAAAACTAAGCACGGTTTATACGAGTGGCTTGTTATGCCGTTTGATCTTACGAACGCACCTAGCACTTTTATGCGTCTTATGAACCATGTTCTTAGATCGTTTATAGGTGTCTTTGTTGTTGTCTATTTTGATGACATACTGATTTATAGTAAGACCCTTGATGACCATGTAGGACACTTGCGTTTTGTCCTAGACGTGCTTAGGAAAGAACATCTTTTTGGTAACTTTAAGAAATGTTCTTTTTGTTCGGATAACGTCGTGTTTCTAGGTTCTGTGGTGAGTTCTCAGGGCATACAGGTTGATGAGGACAAGATCAAGGCAATCCAAGATTGGCCGAGTCCTAAGACGGTTGGTGAGGTCCGAAGCTTTCACGGCTTAGCCGGATTTTATCGATGATTCATTCGGGATTTCAGCACCATTGCCGCACCACTAACCGAAGTGATCAAAAAGGACGTGGGCTTTAAATGGGAACAAGCTCAAGAGGACGCTTTCCAGCTCCTAAAACACAAGCTTACTCACGCCCCTCTTCTCGTTTTACCTGATTTTATGAAAACGTTTGAAATTAAATACGATGCTTCTGGTGTAGGTATAGGAGCCGTGCTAATGCAAGAGAAGAAGCCAATCACCTTCTTTAGAGAGAAACTCGGTGGAGCTACGCTCAACTACCCGACGTACGATAAGGAGCTCTATGCCTTAGTCCGTGCACTCCAAACCTGGCAACACTATCTTTGGACGAAGGAGTTCGTGATTCACACTGATCACCAATCACTTAGGCACTTGAAGAGCCAACAGAAGTTGAATAAGAGGCATGCCCGTTGGATGGAGTTCGTAGAAACTTTTCCGTACGTGATCCAATAGAAGCAAGGCAAGGAGAATGTGGTGGCCGATGCTTTATCTCGGAGATACACATTGATCTCGACTCTAGATGCCAAAATTCTCGGATTTGAGATGATCAAGGGAGCATACGCAACCGACCCCGATTTCCAGGAAGTATTTCGTACTTGTGAAAAGTTTGCTTCGGGACAGTACTTTAGAAGTGATGGGTTTTTGTTTTATAAAAACCATCTTTGCATTCCTAACTCTTCTTTGCGAGATCTTCTTGTTAGAGAAGCACACGGTGGAAGCTTGATGGGACACTTTGGCGTGGCCAAGACCCTTTCAATCGTACAAGACCATTTCTTTTGGCCGCACATGAAGCCTGGCGTGGAACGAGTTTGTAGCCGATGCACCACATGTAAGTTCGCTAAATCCAAAAGCCAAGGCCAAGATATGTACACTCCTTTGCCGATTCCTAGTGTACCATGGACCGACATCTCGATGGACTTCGTCTTAGGATTACCCTGGACTAGGAAAGGTAGTGACTCGGTATTTGTTGTGGGGGATAGATTTTCTAAGATGGCCCATTTCATACCTTGCCATAAAACCGATGATGCCTCTAACATTGCCGACTTATTCTTTAGGTAGATTGTCCGTTTGCATGGAATTCCTAGGACCATAGTCTCGGATAGGGATACAAAGTTTCTAAGTTATTTTTGGAAGACCCTATGGTCTAAACTAGGAACTAAGCTTTGTTTCTCTACTACTTGTCATCCGCAAACCGATGGCCAAACCGAGGTGGTTAATAGGACTTTAGGGACACTCTTAAGGACCGTAATCAAAAAGAATCTTAAGTCGTGGGAGAATTGTTTACCTCACGTAGAATTTGCATATAATCATGCCGTGCATTCTAATACTTTTTTTTCTCCTTTTCAACTCGTTTATGGCTTTAACCCTCTTACACCTCTTGATCTAACTCCTTTACCTTTGAGTGACCGTGCAAGTATGGATGGAAAGAAGAAGGCCGAGTTGGTGAAACAAATGCATGAGAAGGCAAAATAGAACATCGAGCGTAAGACCGAGATATACCACAAACATGCCAACAAAGGACGGCAGAAGAAAACGTTCGAACCCGGCGATCTCGTTTGGATCTATTTACGAAAGGAGAGGTTCCCAGAAGAACGGAAGTCTAAAATCTTGCCGAGAGTTGATGGACCATTCATGGTTTTGGAAAAGATGAATGACAACTCTTACAAAATTGATCTCCAAGGTAAGTACTCCGTTAGCTCTAGCTTCAATATTGCTGATATCATTCCTTTTGTTGCAGATCAAGACGATTTGAGGAAAAATCTTTTTCAAGAAGAGGGGGATGATGCGATCATGGATGAGCATGCTTTGGACGAGGAAGCTTTGAGCGTATCCGAAGGTCCCGTTACGCGGTCCAAGACAAGGAAGCTTGTCGGAGCTGTTCAGGAGTTACTTAATGACGTTCGGATCAAGAAAGAAGATCATCTTATGCACAACGCCGTTACCTCAATTTTGGCTACGATATTTTCTTGAGGTTGGACGTTAAGCATAAGTTGTTGTACTCTTTTTCTTGTACTCGGTTTTGTCCCAATGGGTTTTTCCGAGTAGAATTTTTAACGAGGCAACACTTATGCTTCCTCTTTACGATCCAATTTCATGAAATATATCATGAATAATTCGCATGGAATTTTGCATGCTAAGAGATTCAAAGTGACGAGGAAGGCCAAGAGGGTGTTCACACCTTGAGTTGTTATTAGTCAAGATTCGATGGTCTTAGTCTTATGAATTAATTAGACCTTGTTATTTTCCATGCATTGTTTTTAGTACTTTCTATCTTCATTCTCTCCCTATATAAACTATGTAATCTCTTTGAGAATATTCATTCAGATATATAAAATCTTTTCTAAAGAAGTTTCTCTCTTGTTCTTTTGTGAAATTGTCGATCTCTTGGTGGTTAGCCAACGAAATCAAACGAGGTCATTGGGTGGTTAGATTTTTGATCACAACCGATCACTAGGTGGTTAGCCTTGTGTTCTCGCCGACTGCAAGGTGGTTAGCCGAAGAGTTCCATCGTTCCTTAGGTGGTTAGCCTTCGGATCTGGTTTACCGAGGGCCATTCATAGCTCTCGACGCAGCCATTCACTTCCCGCCCAGTTTATCCAAGGATCTATCTGTTTCAATACCAAGAAGAGTATGCGTTCCTTTGGGAGATCGTATCAAGAAGATGGAAGGCAAAACAGTGATTTTAAGTGTGCTCACAATGAGTCTGGTCATGGCGCAAATTCAAGTAGAAGCAAAGATATGATGTCCTTCCACAGCTGCTAGAATATCTATAATACTTACCATTTTCGCATCGGGAAAAATGTCATTTAAATCTTCAACTTTCAAATTCGGCCATTTAAATTTCCAACTTTGGCATGGACCATTTAAATCTCCAATTTCTGTTGACTTTTTTTTTAAAATCATGAACTTTTGTTGACTGAGCTAATTTAGGCACGTTGTTAAATTGATTAACAGAACAAGAAAACAGAGTTAATTATTCGTTGATAAACACAATTAAGTAAAACGACATCGTTTGGATCTCTTTTTTTTAAAACATAGATTTTGCGAAACAGAGGATCGAACTCATGACCTCTGATTCAAAAACGAGCCTTACACCATTGAGCTGTTGTGACTTTTGTTAAACTTATGAAAACTATTTGTATATAACATTAATAGCTATACGATTTTTATAACATAAACCCTAATTCTCTAAAAATCCCCAATTCGATTTCACTCCTTGTCTCATCCCGACGCACATTACTGGGTAAAACGTCCAGTGTTGGTAGCAGATTAAGAATCGAGCTAGTGGATCGAAGGTTAATCTCCTGCCGTAGAAGCATGACATCATCGAATTGAAGAATTTGGTTGATACGGCGAAGATCGGGATGTGTTGTAGATCTGAATCGTGGTCGAGGCTGTTACAAGCGATATGATGAGCGTTATGTGTCCATTTCCACCACACGATTGAGATTCCGGTGATACAGTTACCGGAGAGAAGCTGGATGAGTTTGTTATACGGTTTTGTCGATGTCACGTTGTAATGACCGGAATCGTGGCCGACGTAAGCGCTCTGGATCCAGAGAAGTTTGAGTAACACAGCGGAGATGAAGTGAGCCCAGACGGTGGTGCAAGCCTAAATGCCGTAGACAACCGCCGCGAACATAAACGCGACGCACGTGAGTGTGTAGAGAGTCACATGACCTATGGAGATTTTTAGAGAATTAAGGTTTATAAAAATCGTTTAGCTATTAATGTTATATACAACTAGTTTTCATAAGTTGAACAAAAATTACAGCAGCTCAATGGTATAAGGCTCATTTTTGAATCAGAGGTCATGAGTTCGATCCTCTGTTTCGCAAAATCTATGTTTTAAAAAAAGATTCAAAAGACGTTGTTTTACTTAACTGTGTTTATCAACGGATAATTAACTCCGTTTTCTTGTTCTGTTAATCAATTTAACGATGTGCCTAAATTGGCTCAGTCAACAAAAGTTCATGATTTTTTTTAAAAATCAACAGAAATTGGGGATTTAAATGGTCCACGCCAAAGTTGGATATTTAAATGGCCAAAATTTGAAAGTTGAGGATTTAAATGACATTTTTTCTCATTTGGCATCCGGGAAAATGTGCATTAATCTTCAGATGCAAAATCATTTGTGGGAGTATGTGCCCTCCCGGCTGGGATTATGGCATTCTCGAAAACTCAGGTAAATTGATTTATTTTTGTGTGTTTGTCTTATTTGTTACAAGATCAATCAAGATTTCATTTTTGATGCAATAATATATTAGCACCCTCGATCGATCGAACATCCGGCAAAATACGGTGTTTGCAAATTTTTCACCGATCGATTGATCAGCCCTACCGATCGATCGATCAGCCCTACCTGATCGATTGTTCACCCCTACAGGTAAAAATTCGAATTTTTCTAAAATAAAATAAAAAATAAAAATTTAAATCATTTTTTGTTTCTTTAAATTTTTATATAAAAAGTATTTATTTCGTTTATGTCTGGAAAAAAAAAACAAAATCATAAAAAGAGTCGCCAATAGGAATGCATCGCTCCAACGATCATCGAGGTATCTTCTTTTATCTATGCTTTTCAACACCTTTCATTTGATTATGACTCTCTTTGATTTAATTTCACACCGGGACGGTGCGATTTAAATCTAGGGGAGGATTCCTTGGTATCTGACGATATTTGCTTTCTTTTGGTTTGTTTTTTGGCTTTTATTGAGAACAGTAAAAAAAATTTAGGATAAATTGTTTTTATTGAGTCAAATTTGCAGGGAATTATGACATTTTCTAGGAAAAAATGCTTTGATTTTGAGACCCAATGACCATTGCCGCAGAGTTGTCCAACAAACGATCCGAAAACCCCATGACTGGAATGCCCCAGAAAATTTCAGTTTGCATTAATTTTGATGGACCTGATTTTGACTCTATATTATTAGACTTCTAACCTGATTTAAATTTTCTCTTTAAAGGTAGTAGGTCAGGGAAACGAACGAAACATTCAGGACTTCTTATTCATTTTTACCACTCTCTGTTGATCCTGAATGGCCAGCTCACTTTTAGTTGGTACCCTACCTTAAACCCTTACATCTTTTCAGACCTCACACATTCTTGTCTTCATTGTCATATGTGCATATATGTGTAAAAACGTCAGAGAGAAAGAGGACCAACACCGTTTTCCAGTCACTGCAGATGCAGAGATTGAGGATACTTGGTGAAGTACATTGATGTTGATTTGAGAGCTTGGTTCTTTCCTGAAATTTGCATATATCATGATAATTTTCGTGTCTTTGAGACTCCATGTTTCTAATAGATCAATTTCCCCCTTTAAAAAAAACGTGAAAAACAAAAGGGAAAGGAAATTAATCACTATTAGGAGTCTCAAGGTCAAATAAAAATCCCAGGAAGGACATGGATCAATTTGGAGAGAGATAGAGTAATCTGCAGTGATTTGCAGTGGTTCGCTGTGATTCCCGGAGAAAAATCTAAGTCTGGGTGAGTTAGGCATTTGGCGATTGGAAAACTGTGGGTATCAACAGGTCCCTTTTCTCTTGCGGTTTTGCATAATATATTGCATTCTCTGGAGCGTTTGGTAACCCTAAACACTTTTGACTCCACCATTAAATAGACTTTTAACTCCTAGCGCGGTCTACCTTGAATGACATCCTTTAAAGAGAAAGCTCACGCAACACTTAATGAATGTAGAGAGTCAGTTGATGTGAAGTTAAGGTTTTTTCAGGCTTGAGATTTATAATGGACAAGGCTTGCGAGGTCATGGTGGGATAAGATGAGAATGTTCAGAATTAACTTTGTTTGCATGTGGATCACATGTTAAGAAATCAAATCTCTGATCTTAAGGATATGTGAGTTCCCGTGATTTTCAAACCTCTTTTTTGAACTTGAGATGCTGTTTGTTTGAGGACAAACAAATGTTTAAGTTTGGGAGAGTTGATATACATCATATTTTACCGCTTTTTAATACGTCTTTAATAATTTTAATAAAGAAAATATTTGGTTTTGACATTTTATTGGTGTTTTTAGTGTTTTTGTAATTTTTATAGTCTTCACAGGAAATTAGAGCAATTTGGACCAAAAAGGATGCAAAACAAGTATTTTGGAAATTAAACATATTCTAAGCACCAAATGTTTGGCATCCAATGAAGACCAAGATCAAATTTTACCACAAAATAGTTGGGAGTGTTAGCTTCAATTTTCATATCAGTTTGGGAAAATCCAACGATACGATCTCAAGTTATGCCCAATTTACTGAAGATAGATTGTGCAGTCTCGAAGCTGAAGCAGGCGCAGAAATTGGAAAACTGCGAATAGGTGATCGATCGATCCCAAGGAGGTGATCGTTCGATCAGCTCCCTAAAAAAGGCAATTTCCATATTTTTTGAAGATTATCTCCTAAATCAATTGGGATTTTCCCTAGCCGACTTCCACACCTATAAACCCATCAGAGAAGCCACGAAAATTAGTAGGCTCTCATAGCCACCAAAGCTCTTCATCACCATGAATTTTTTTAGTTTCTCTTGCTCTTTCTTTACTTTTATTCGATAAGGGAGAAGATCTCGCCTCTTTGTATCTTCATAGAGAAGCTTTTCTGAACCCTTTTACTCTATTTATGATTTATGATTATGATAATGAATTATTTTGCTATTGCTTTGGTGTTTGCTATCATGTCTGAGTAGATCTCTTGTTGGGTTTAAAGATTTTCAAAGGGTATTTCATGGCTTGACAAATAGGAATTGATTAGGATTTATAGGGATTTAGAACTCATCTATGCTTAATACATGATTACTTAGATTGACAAACTTTGTGATTTGTTATATATTGATTTTTTTCTTGTTGACAATTGAACCAAATCGATATGAACTAGTATTAGATGAGATAATTATCAACTTCTGTGGCATGATTTCCTTTTTACCTTCGTGACTATTGAGTGATTAGGTTATTAGACAAAATTGATCATTGATATGAGAATATGATGATTAATTCACGATTGGCTTTGAATACTACAATTCATGTACCTTCGTACCACCTGAATAGTTTAATCCATGAACCCTAGAGAATTCTCTAACACCCAACATTTTTTTTAATTGATTTCTTATCGTTATTTAAATATTTGCATTCTGATTTTAGTGACACAAAAATCCCAGAAACCAACCTCTTATTTTGTCCTAACTTAATTCTTTTCCCATAAACTTATAGTGCCATTTCAGTCTTCAGTTGATTCGACCCTTAAGTACTACAAATGATCGCTATGCACTTGCAGCATGATCATTGTGTCATTAAGGTAAAACCTGACACACGTCATCACCCAATTGGAATGCGATCTTCCAATGATGTTCGAGGTACCAATTTCTATCCCTTTTCTTCATTTTTATCATTTGGTTATGACTTTCTCTTATTTAAATTCACACCGGGACGGTGCAATTTAAGTTTGGGAGAAGGTTCCTCGTTATCTGACGATGTTTGCTTTCTTTTGGTTTATTTTTGGTTTTTATTAATTAATAAAAAAAATCTAGGATAAATTGTTTTATTGAATCAATTTTGTAGGGAATTATGATTTTTTCTAGGAACAGATGCTTTGATTTTGAGACTCAGTGACCATTGCAACATGGTTATTCAGACAGACAATTCAGAAACCCCATGACTTGACTCGCCCCAGAAAATTTGATTTTGCATTTATCTTGATGAATTTGATTTTGACTATATTATATTGACTTCTAACCTGAATTAATTTTTCTCTTTAAAGGTGTTAGATCAGGGAAATGAACCATACATTCATGACTTATTATTCCTTTTCACCACTCTCTGTTGATCCTGAATGGCCAGCTCATCTTTAATTGGTACCCCACCTTGAACCATTTACCTCTTTTCAGACCTCGCGCATTCTTGTCTTCGTTGTCATATGTGCAGATATATATAAAAACGTCGGAGAGAAAAGGATCGACACAGTTTTTCCAGTCAATGCATATGCAGGGATTGAAGACACCAGGTGGAGGACATTGATTACGATTTGAGAGCTTGGTTCTTTCCTGGGATTTACATATGTCATGGTAAATTTCGTGCCTTGGAGACTCCATCTTTCAAATACATCAATTTTCCCCTTTCAGAAAAAAATAAAGTGAAAAAACAAAAGGAAAAGGAAATTGATCACTATTATGAGTCTCAAGGTCAATAAAAATCTCAGGGAAAGACATGGATCGATTGAGAGAAGTTGCAGTGGTTTGCATTGATTTGCAGTAACACCTGGGAAATGTAAATCACGGGAGTTAGGCATTTGGTAATTGGAAAACTGTGGGCATCAGCAGGTTTATTCTCTCTTGTTATTTTGCATAGTATCTTGTATCCTCTGGAGCGTCTTGTAACCCTTAAATACTTTTAACTCCACCACTAAATAGCCTCTTTAACTCTTAGTACCGTCTACCCTGAATGACATCCTTTATTGAGAAAGCTCACGCAATACTTAATGAATGTAGAGATTCAAATGATGTGAAGTTGAGGTTTTTGCAGGTCTATGATTTAGAGTATGGACAAGGCTTGCCAAGGTCATGGTGGGATAAGATGAGAATGTTCTAAATTAACTTTGTTTGTATGTGGATTACAGGTTAAGATCTCACGGATATGTGAGTTCCCGCGATTTTCAAACATCTTCTCTGAACTTGAGCTAATGTTTGTTTGAGGACAAACAAATGTTTAAGTCTGGGGGAGTTAATATACCTTAGATATTAATGGTTTTTACTATGTTTTTAATATAAGAAAAAACTACTTGGTTTTGGTATTTTATGGCTGTTTTAGTGTTGTTGTGGATCTTAGAGTCTTTGAAGGAAATTTGAGCAAATTGGAACAAAAATATGAAAACAAGCAATTTGAAGATATGACAGATCCTGAGCATCGAATGTTTCGCATCAGATGGAGACATTTCCAGTGTTGGATCAAGCTCAAATTTTACCACAAGATATATGAGAGTGTTAGCTTCGATTTCCATATTATATCGTGAAAATCCAATAGTGCGATCTCAAGATATGCTCGATTTACTAAAGACTAGTCAATCAAGGTTCAAAGAGAAGCAAGCCGATGACAATACGCATGATCAATCGATCGGCCCACTGTGATCAATCGGTTGCATATTCACAACTTTGGCTGAAGAATGAGATTTTATAGGCGATCGATCGATCGCTGCCCCTGAAAAAAGGAAATTCTCTTTTTCGATTTTATCTCCTAATTTCGAAAGGAATAAATCTAATTCAACCCCTTACCCTATAAAAACACGCCAACAGCCACGAAATAAAGAGAGAGAGGGCTTCAGCACCACTTTCATAGTTACCAAAAGTTTCATTGTTCTAAGTTTTCTTTCATAGACTTCTACGCTTTATTCGATACGGGAGAAGACTCGCCTCCTTGTACCTTTTGGACAAGTTTTCTAAACCCTTCTACTACTGTTTTTATTAATATAAATTTGTCTTATGCTTTTGCTTTGCTGTTCATATCTATGATTGAGTAGTGATTTGTTGGGTTAAGGGGATAATTCGATAGGGAATTCATGTCTTGATAAATAGGATTATTAGAATAGAAATTCAATTAGGATTCTTCATCTAAATTTGTATTTACTGCATGATCTAGAGTAGCTAACTAGTGATTGATTTTAGATTGGGTTTTGCTTGCACATTACTTGATTAATCGATCCAAACTAGTTTAGATGAGCTTGGCGCTTTAACCTACAAGAGTTGAGTTATGGAGTAAAGTGAGCATATCAAATCTATTCTGAAAATTGCATTTTTAACTTTTTAATTGCATGCGAGAGTTGAGTAATTAGGATATTTAAGGATAGGTAATTATCGCTACAAGAGTAGGTTAATTACAAAATAGTGATTTGAGTTCATGAATGCTAATTTGGTTTAAGTTATCTATTCGAAAACCTTAATAAATTAATCCATGAATCTTTAGAGTAGTCCCTAGCATCCAACACTTAGTTATTTGAATTTTTCCATCGCCTTATTTATTGCTTTATTGCTATTTTTATTTATTATCGCACCATAAACCAAAATCCCCAATTTTTGTTTTAACTTTATTTCTGATTTTACAAATTGTAGTGTACACTTAGTCTCTGTGAATTCGATGCCTAAATACTACGATCGTCTACTGTGCACTTGCAATTGAAATTATTGTGTTTATTTTGAGTAAAACTTATACCTACATCACTAGCCAAAACTTATATTTAAAGAGGCATAAGATCGCGCTTCTCGACCATCTCAGCTTTGGTTACATCTACAAAAATGTATTGTGAATGTTATAGCAATGATATTTAATGATATATATCGAAATATATCGTGTATCTTATAGTTTTATGCTATATTATGTGAGTATCTCTATCTAATGTTTTATTCAATTAGGATCTCTTTTAGGTTAAGTCTAGTTTTGTATTGGTATGCTTTATTGATACACATGGTTTTAAACCTATAAATAACACTATAAGTGCACAACAAATAAATTAGTATTTGTGGGATCGAATTCACAGATATCAAGTGCCACACTACAAATCTATGGGAGTACAGTAAAAGTAAGACACAATATGAGTTGTTTGTTTTTGTTTTGAATGCAAAAATGTAAACGAGAAAGCAAATATCGATGTTAACTTATGGATTAAAAGCGTCAGGCCTTAGGGATATTCGCAGGGAATCCAGAATTGCAAATCAGATAAACAAGCAGAGAAGTAATGAAAGTCACCGTTTTCTAATTACTAATGTATAACTAACCTAATGTCGTAGAATTATGATCTATTCAGACATAATCAAAGAGAAAACACAAAGAGATTAAATAAATTGCATAATTAGCTTAAAGTATAAAAACTGGGGTTAGTCAGAAATTTATCTCCCCAAAGCTTACAGAGAAAAAGTTTAAAAAAAAATCTGAAAGAAAATAAAGCATAGCCTAAACAATGGCAAAAAAAAGTCTATATAGATCAAAGTCGGATTGGAATATGGAAATTTCTAAGGGCGAACTAGGAAAATAAAAAATTTCATATTTTTGTAGTCTGGACACATATCGATCGATTCATATAGATCAATCATTCTGTAGGTGTATCGGTCGATCCATTTTGTTTCTAGAATTCTGAAAAATTGCAAATCGATCTACACCTAGAATTGGATCAATCGATATGTCCTTTCTTCATGCTGGAACCATCCATTTTTACTCCGAAAACTCAAATCTTCATCCAAAACGCCTTTTAACCTTAAATGACTAGACATGAACTAAAAAAACTCTAAAAAACACAATAAAAATATGGGTTAGAATGCGTTAACAACGCAACACATCGTTAATAACAAACATATAATTCCAAAATGTCTTTCTTTCTGGCAAATTGGCATCTTTGGTTTACGAATCACTTAACCATGTATGGTTTTGACTTTATTGGTAGAATTGCCACATTTTTTATTTTTTTTAGAAACCATTCAAATCTCCAATACTCCAATAATTAACGAAAAAAACTGAGACTACTCCAACGTAAAACTTAAAAGATACGGATAGTAGGATCGGGCCAGGAACTTTCAGGCCAAAATATATAGGCAGACCGGGGTACACTAGTTCAAAAAGAAAACTCACATGAAGAAAAGAGTATGGTTATGAAGTATAACCCCCTAAATCGCCTTAGAACCCTGTGGAACTAAGGGATTCTGATGCAGGAGACGGTTAACATGTTCTTTCTAGATATTTTCCTATTTTAGTGTTTTCCTTTTCTAATTAGGATTCTAGTAATTTTCCTATTTTATGCAGTAGGCTTTCTCTATAAATAGAGAACTAGGTCGTATGTTTTAGACAACTTTTTTTCATTCTTATTAATCAAAGTCTTGAGTTTTCGAGCTTTATCTTTCCGGTGGATTCCAGAGCGTATTTCTTCAAGTCTGTCGCTTGCAAACTTGATACTTTAATTCTAGATCCAACGCTTGTTGATCTAGTACATTCCGACTGCGTCAAGTGGTATCAGAGCAGACTTTTTCCTTCTCTTTTCGAAGCTTGAACAGCTATGGGTGATCGACCGTTAACCGAAGCCGACATGGAGGGTTTAAGAGGTGAACTCGTCAATTTAAACACTCAGATGGCGGATCTGTTGATAGCGCTTAACAATCAGTTTGCGGCTTTACCCCAGCAGATTGCTAACGCGATACAAGGAGGAGGAGAACAAAGGGGACCAAATCCGAATCAACAAAGAGGAAACAATCCGGCTGTTGTGGTACCAGCTCGGGTCCAACAAGGTGGAAACAATCAACGACCCGGTGGAAACAATCGACAACAAGGCAGGCACAATCGTGTGGTTGTTGACAATTCTAGCTCGGAGGAGGACTCTGAAGCAGAAATTGTGGAAGAAGAAGTTGATCAAAGAAATCGTCAAGGGAATCATGACTATCGAGTCAAAGCTGATATTCCATTGTTCAACGGAACTATGGGAGTTGAGGAGTTCTTGGATTGGCAGATCGACGTTGATAGATTTTTCGAGGTCATGGAGATTCCTGAGAATAAGCAAGTTAAGATGGTGGCAATTAGGCTGAAGAAAACTGCTGCTGTGTGGTGGGATAAACTTGTCGTTCAAAGGCAAAGACAAAGGAAATGACCAGTCAAGACATGGAGGCGAATGAAACAGCTCATGATGGAAAAGTTCTTACCTGAGGACTATGAACAGATTCTCTATAAGATGTACATTGAATGTGTTCAAGGAAAGAGGACCGTGACGGAATATACAGCAGAGTTCTTGCGATTCTCAGAGCGCAATGATTTAGAAGAGACAGAAAATCAGAAAGTTGCAAGATACATCAGTGGGCTGAAGAGTTCTATACAGGAGAGGATAGGTTTACAAACTGTATGGACTGTGCAAGAGGCTTCTAGTCTAGCTTTGAAAGCTGAGTTAATGGAAAAATCTCCTCGTACTTTTACTTCATTCAGAAGATACCCATCCCAGAATAATTCTGAATTATCTGGAGATAAAGAGAAGAGTGCAATGGCAAAGGATACTAGCCTTGGGAACAAAGGAGCTGGAAGTTCTAACACTGGTTCTAATAATGCTCAGCAAAGCAAAGCACCAATCCAAAAGCAAGGTAATAATTATGCGAGACCATCCATCGATAAGTGTTTCCGTTGCCAAGGACAAGGTCATAAATCGAATGTTTGTCCCAGTCGAAGAACGGTTGCATTCTTAGAAGAAGAAGAAGAGGGCGATTTTGCGGAGAATGAGGAGTATGAGGGAGTTGAATTTGCGGAAGAGGAATCTGAGGACAGAATCAACATTGTTTTACAGCGACTGTTGCTATCATCCAAAGAAGAAGGACAACGCAAGAATCTGTTTAAAACGCATTGTTCTATTCAGAACAAGGTGTGCAATGTGATTGTTGACAATGGGAGTTCCGAGAATTTAGTTTCTCAAAAGCTGGTGGATTATTTGAAACTGCCCACGACTCGTCATGAGAAGCCATATGGTCTCGGATGGGTGAAGAAAGGATCTAAAGTAGGGGTTAGCGAAACTTGCAAAATTCCTTTATCAATTGGTAAGCATTACAAAGAGGAGATAATCTGTGATGTTTTGGATATGGATGTATGTCATATTCTCCTTGGGCGACCATGGCAGTATGATAACGACATTACGTACCGAGGACGTGACAATGTGATCATGTTTACATGGGGGACTCATAAGATTGCAATGGCTCCTGTTAAGGATTTTGGTAGTGTTACTAAGGAGAAGAAGTCGAGCTTCCTAGTCATGTCGCATGATGATACAGAACTTCACAAGGCTGTTAGGGAATCGAAGTGTTTTTATCCGATTGTGATCAAAGGGTTGATGAGTGCTGTGACGGAGGAGACAACAACTCCACGTGAGGTGTTAGAAATTTTGGAAGATTACAAGGAGTTAGTTGCGGAAGAGCTGCCTAACGACCTGCCTCCTATGCGTGATATTCAGCATCACATTGACTTGATTCCAGGTTCTAGCCTACCTAATCTTCCCCACTATCGACTTAGTCCTAAAGAGAACGAAATTGTAAGGGACCAGATTGAAGATTTGCTGAAGAAAGGGTTAATCCGCGAGAGCATGAGCCCTTGTGCTGTACCGGTTCTTCTCGTTCCCAAGAAGGGTAATCAGTGGCGAATGTGTGTTGATTCTAGAGCCATCAACAAGATAACAATCAAGTACCGGTTTCCTATCCCTAGATTAGAAGATATGCTTGATGAACTAAACGGAGCGAAGTTATTTTCGAAAATCGATTTTCGAAGTGGATACCACCAAATTCGCATCAGGCCTGGAGACGAATGGAAGACTGCTTTTAAGAGCAAAGACGGATTGTACGAATGGTTGGTGATGCCTTTTGGATTATCAAATGCTCCTAGTACTTTCATGAGGATGATGAATCAGATTCTCCGTCCTTTCATTGGATCTTTTGTAGTAGTTTACTTCGATGATATTTTGATCTATAGCAAAACCAGAGACGAACATTTGGGGCATTTACAGAAGGTTTTGCAAGTTCTCTAAGAAAATCAACTGTACGTGAATCTTAAGAAGTGTACATTCTGCACAAACAAGCTGCTATTTCTGGGGTTTGTCGTTGGTGAGGATGGGATTCAAGTGGACGAAGCTAAAGTGAGTGCAATCAAAGATTGGCCTGTTCCTAAATCCGTAACTGAGGTACGCAGTTTTCATGGTCTTGCTACTTTCTATAGAAGGTTTGTGCGAGACTTCAGTACCATTACTGCTCCTATTACTGAGTGTTTGAAGAAGGGCAAGTTTCAATGGGGTCCGGAACAAGACGAGAGCTTTGCATTGATTAAAGAAAAGCTTTGTACTGCTCCAGTATTAGCATTACCGGATTTTGATAAAGTGTTTCAGGTAGAGTGTGATGCAAGTGGCGTGGGAATAGGGGTTGTACTGTCACAAGAGAAGCGACCTGTAGCTTTCTTTAGTGAAAAGCTAAGTGAAGCACGCCAGAAGTGGAGTACTTATGATCAGGAGTTCTATGCTGTGTTTCGAGCTTTAAAACAATGGGAGCCCTATCTGGTTCAACGTGAGTTTATACTTTTCACGGACCATCAAGCTCTCAAATTTCTTCACAGCCAAAAGGTGATCAATAAGATGCATGCTCGATGGGTTAGTTTTCTGCAAAAATTCCCTTTCATCATACAACACAAGTCGGGAACACTTAATAAGGTAGCAGATGCTTTAAGTAGAAGGGCTTCCTTATTGACTACTCTGGCAAATGAGATTGTGGGTTTCGAGTTCTTAAGGGAACTGTATGAACAAGATGAGGAATTCAAGGAATTGTGGCACAAGTGTTATAGGAAACATCCTACGGCTGATTTCCATATCCGTGACGGTTATCTTTTTAAAGGAGATAGGCTTTGCATCCCTTGCTCTTCTCTGCGCGAGAAGCTGATACGAGAATTACATGGTGGTGGTCTTAGCGGTCATTTGGGACGAGATAAGACAATCGCAAGTTTAGAGGAAAGGTACTATTGGCCGCATCTTAGGAAGGATGCTGGAGCTATTGTTCGGAGGTGTTATATATGTCAGGTTTCCAAGGGTCAATCTCAGAATACGGGTCTTTACATGCCATTATCTGTTCCTGACGATATCTGGCAGGATCTATCTATGGATTTTGTGTTGGGATTACCACGGACTCAACGTGGTGTGGATTCTGTGTTTGTTGTTGTTGACAGGTTCTCCAAAATGACACACTTCATTGCTTGTAGAAAGACCGCAGATGCAACCAACATAGCCAAATTGTTCTTTCGAGAAATTGTGCGTCTCCATGGAGTCCCTAAATCAATAGTTTCAGACAGAGATACCAAGTTTCTCAGCCATTTCTGGATTACATTATGGAGGATGTTTGGAACGAGTTTGAAAAGAAGCTCTACAGCTCATCCGCAGAGTGATGGACAAACCGAGGTGACAAACCGAACGTTGGGCAATATGATACGAAGTGTTTGTGGTGATAAACCAAAACAGTGGGATCTCGCTTTGCCACAGGTGGAATTCGCATACAACATGGCCGTGCATTCAGCTACAGGGAAGTCACCATTTTCCTTGGTGTATACCTCTGTCCCGAAGCATGTGGTCGATTTAGTTCCATTACCGAAAGCTCCTGGGGTTAGTGCGTCAGCTGAAGCAATGGCTAAAGACATTTTGGAGACTAAAGAAACAGTTCGAGCACGATTGGAAGCAACTGGGCAAAAGAATAAAAGGGCAGCAGATAAACGTCGACGGCTCAAGGTTTTCAAAGCAGGAGATGATGTGATGGTGTTTCTCAGAAAAGAAAGGTTTCCAGTTGGTACTTATCGCAAGCTTCAGCCTCGCAAGTATGGTCCATTCAAGATTTTGCAGAAGCTCAATGACAATGCTTATGTGGTGGATCTTCCCGACGACATGAACATCTCTCATACGTTCAATGTAGCTGACATTTATGAGTATCATGCCGATTGTGTTCTTTATCCAGATGAGAACTCGGGGTCGAGTTCTTTGGAGGTGGAGGAGACTGATGCAGGAGACGGTTAACATGTTCTTTCTAGATATTTTCCTATTTTAGTGTTTTCCTTTTCTAATTAGGATTCTAGTAATTTTCCTATTTTATGCAGTAGGCTTTCTCTATAAATAGAGAACTAGGTCGTATGTTTTAGACAACTTTTTTTCATTCTTATTAATCAAAGTCTTGAGTTTTCGAGCTTTATCTTTCCGGTGGATTCCAGAGCGTATTTCTTCAAGTCTGTCGCTTGCAAACTTGATACTTTAATTCTAGATCCAACGCTTGTTGATCTAGTACATTCCGACTGCGTCAGATTCCAACACATTTATCAGTGATAAGTTATCACCCACAAAAGGGTATTTGGGTCCAGACGTTGAGGGTCTTCCCCCAAAGTACAGAAAACAAGAAGTTTTGTCTCCTTTGAATTGACAAAAGTAATCCCTTTTGGTTATATCCCGGTAAGAGATGAGCACTAAACTGCCATTTTCATCTCTATCTTCTTGTGAGGAACATAGCCTATGAGGTCAAAGTCAGTAGCCACAAAAGAGTCAATGTGTTTCTTCTCCGGGTTTATCTTCAAAACCTGCAGTAGTGAGCCCATGACAAAAACAAAAACACAGTAAGGATAGATGAATATGCGTTCCTCCTCGATGATCATTGTTAGCAAAAACTTACAGGAAAAGGTTTTGGTGGATTCTGAAGTTGCTCTTGCAGAGGCCTCACGTGATTTCTGTACACATGACCATCCCCAATAACATGGATAAAATCACCAGGAACAAGATCGCACACGTGAGCGAGTATGCAAGTAAGAAGAGAATAGGAAGCAATGTTAAACGGCACACCAAGACCCATGTCCGCTGAACGCTGATACATTTGACATGAGAGCTCCCCTTCTGCCACATAGAACTGTGCAAACATGTGGCATGGAGGAAGTGCCATCAACTTGAGATCAGAAGGATTCCAAGCCGATAATATAATACGCCGATCATCAGGATTGTTCTTGATCTTGTCGATTACATTTACGAGTTGATCAAATCCTTGACCAGTATAATCAGCATGCATATCTGTGTACCTGTATAAGAAAAGAGATGTTTTTACCAAAAGAAATCCACCCGAACAGAGAAGTTAAGCCAAGAGATGCATAGAAATGTTACTGACTTAGCACCAAAGTGTCTCCATTGGAATCCGTATACGGGTCCAAGGTCGCCTTCCTCTCTATCTTTCAGACCGATACTGAAATTACAGTGGATCTATCAGCGAGAAGGCCATCAAAATTAAATTAAATTTCTTGAAAGAATAATGCCTTCTTAAAAATCTTACCCATCAAGATACTCTCTCGAGGCATTCCCATCCCATATATGAATACCTTTTTCCTGAAGGACCTGTCCATACACAAGCCTCTCAGAAACTATCTAATTCATTTGCATAGTTTTAGAGCACAGCAGAGACGGTCTGTCTCAATCATGGTGAAATTATCTGTTTTTTTACCTTTGCACTGGTTGAGCCGCTTATGAACCACAGAAGTTCCTCAAGAACACCTCTCCAAAACACTCTCTAAACATAAGATGCAAACAAATTGCGTGAGCTTGAATATGAGATAGTGTAGATATGCAACTGCCACAAAATTAGAACCACCAAATATGATAAAAGACAAAGCATTCTCTTTACGCAAATAAATGTGGAATGTTAAGGAAAAAGTGAGCATACCTTTGTTGTTAGAAGTGGAAAACTTCTGCGTAAACTGAATTTCATCTGTGTTCCAATGAAATGTGAGACTACGTAAACTTAATAACCAACAAGACAAAATTGAACACATTTAAAAAAGGTTTTACATCACCTGGCAACCAAATTTTGATACTGTACCAGTCCCAGTTCTATCATCCTTCAGGTTGCCATTTGAGATAATATCTTCAACCAGATTCAAATACCTGAACTCCTCATGCTGATCAAATATCATCTTGGGAAGAAACGAAAACTTCTTCCCATCAAACTGAAGGAACTGTGACCCATTGCTTTCTTCAGAGGATTCATCGACAGAACTTTTTACACGGACATAAGTCGTGAAGCAAAACCGAAGTCCATTTTCACTCATAGGAAGCGATGAACACCAAGGCTGATAAACAGAAGTGTCAATCGCAGGTATAAACGTATCACAGTTAATACTTGTATCAATCTCAGTTAAGTGGATAGCATCACAACTAGGCCTGTTCAATGCTTCCCTACAAATACAACCAATGAATAATTAGTTACAACAACAAGATTAGGAATTGCCAAAAGGGATGAGAAATTGACACATTACCTCAATATGTCACCACCTCCTATAACAAACACCCTCTCAATAGATAAACAATACGGCGGCGCAGCTAATAAATCAAGAGCAGAATCTACGCTACTGCAAGTCACAACATTCTCAGTATTGGCTATATCAAAACCACCAGAGCGAGTTAAAACAACGTTAAGGCGACCCGAAAGCGGCCTATGCTTAGTGGGAATAGACTCCCACGTTTTTCTGCCCATGACAACAGCATTTTTCTTAGCGGAATCTGAAGTGGTCAGAGTTATGTCCTTGAAGAACTTGAGATCAGTAGGCAAATTCCAGGGCAATTTCCCGTCTTTACCGATACCCATTTCTTTAGTTGCAGCTACCACAACTTGGTAAGTCCTCTGAGGCTCCGGAGCCATGGTGGCATTGCCATTAAGAGTAGTTGTTGCCATGGTGGAAATCAAAACCTTGGAGATGTTTGCAACGAATGATGGCTTGTAATGAAAATTAGAGAACCGCCTTTGGGAAAAAGACAGCAGAGACTGAGAAAAATCAAGAAAAAGAAAGATTCATATGATTCAACTATCCAAAACAATCGAAAGACGACGAATTGCAAACCTAAGATAGCAAAACAATCTCCCAATTTACTTCAAAAGAGACAGAAAAGCAATAATCGGAGCAAATGTAAAATGGGATGAAGACAAGATCACTACTGACCGATTTAAAGGCGAAAGGAAGAATCTTTGACGGATTTTGCAAATACCCAAAAGAGAATCGAAATCGGAGAAGAAAACTAAAGAGATTTGAAAGAAGAAATCGGAAACAATCTGGGGGTTCCGGTAGGTAAAAGCCCCCTTTTCTCCTCCTACTCTTTGTTTGTTTGGTTCTCTTTGATTGGGAAATTGAAAAGGAAAGGAAGAGAGAGGATAAGCGGGAGAGAATAGAGGGAAACGCCGATTCGTAAACGCTTAGCGGTAGTAGTAGTAGACGTGTCTCTATCGTCCAATATCATATTGTCATTTATTTGTTTTTAAAAGAAATTAATCCTAATTTTTTATTTTATTTTTGTCAAATGGCTTATTTATTTATCCACTCAGGGAATATCAGGTCCAATCCGGAAAAAATGTCCATCTATACTCGAGAAAACCCCAACGAGAATACTCATACCTGAATATTAGAGCAGTACTAAATTATATGTGAAATATTAAAAATTCAAATTATTATACCAAACTAATAATATATTGTTGTAATCTGCATTGATTTACTCAACTATTTTAATGTGTGCTGACTCAGCACCCAAATGTAATTTGTTTGTTGATTCATTAGCCACTTGATTTTTTTGCTGACTCATCAGCCACGTAGAGGATATGCTAAAAATAGAGAGCTGGAGAAGGGCAATGAATAACTGCGTTTGAATATCTTTGAGTATGAGTATTTGACAATTTGACGAAAATAACATATTATGTCTAAAACGAATATTTAAAAAAAAAAATTAGTATTTATTTATGGATTTTTCTGTTTTTAGAGGAATAAAACGATTTTCGAAAAAGTTTGGATGTTAAATAACACTTTTAAAAGGTATAGGTTCTTATTAGTCATTTTTCCTAAAATTAATTATAATTTTTTAAAAAAAACTTAAAGTTTAGTTCCGACCACGTGGAACGACGGCGATTCACCTCTAATGAATCCTCGTTCTTTTTTTATCATATAAGAAAAAATTCATCGCTCCAAGTGATATTAGCTTACAGTTTCACAAATAATTTTTTATTTTAATGATTTAATATAAATCAAAAGCTCAGAATTTGTCGAGACTGAAGATCGAATCGCGACAATTCATATTCCGATAAGAACGGTTGGTGAGCTTCATTCACATATAGTAGGAAATTTTTCTAGATATTAAATAAAACATAGATTTTTAAAAATAAAAGTTATTTTAAAAAACCTAGATTTTTTTTTATGTAGTTGAAGAAAAAACAAGGATTCAACGTCGTTCCACATGGTCGGAACTAAATTATAAAATTTTAGTTTAAAATTTTTTTAAATATATAAGAAAAAATATAATAAATTTTATAATTTTATTTAAAAATCCATGTGACTGCTGAGTCAGCATATATTAAAATAGTTGATTGAGTCAATGCAGTTTAGAACACTATATTATTAGTTTGGTATGATCATTTGAAATTTTAATATTTCGTGTATAATTTAGCACTGCTAATATTATTTATGTATGGAGATTCTCGCTGGAGTTTTCTCGGATATAGATCGGCCCTTTTCCCGGTCCAACCCTTGTGTGTTCGCAGGACGATTAAAGTGACGAATGCACTCGACCACAACATCCTTGGCAAAAATCATAAATGTTATCTTCTTTTTTTATTTTATTTTAACATCTACTTTTCATTGATCAATTGAAGTGTTCTTCATAGAGAATTGTTACAATACATCTTGGAACAATGAAATGAAATTCAAATTGAGAGTTAGATTGAATTGACTCTTTAACCAAACAATCCGCTGCTCTGTTTTGACTCCTTAGCACCCATCTTATCTCCATTGAAGTGAATTTTTGTTTCCAGTATGTATTCTCCCTTATCCAATTGTGTATCGAGAATAATTTCACCTTTCCAGTGAGCAGGTCATAGACGGTTTTGTTATCTCCTTCGAAAATGACATTTTGATAGCCTCGAATCCATGTGTGTTGAATAACAATTAATAGAGCTTGTAGTTCCCCTTCTAATGGCGATGTACAACCTTGGTTTATGCTTTGACTTGCTTCTATGTAATGTCCTAGTGTTCCATTGATTTATTTTCGGAACAGCATCTCCGGGATTGTGGATTTGTTATGATCTTCTTGTGTTCTAGGATAGTACTAATAGCCAAAGTGTTAGAGAGCAATCGCCATAGGAAGTGTCATAGTTTTGGAGTTGTTTTCATTTTCCATATCGCTTTTTTGAAAGCAATCGAGCTTGTAGGTGGAATAACTTCATATGTTTGTGTTTGTAGGTGCATTGCCAACTAGTTGTCTGGTTTAACAGTATACAACCCTGAATTTGTGTAGTTCCAACCCCAAAAGATTTGGTGTAAATAGGGAGCTTAATTTCATATTCTGAATGTCTGATATCTTCAGCCACTATTATTGTAGTAATAGCTTCTATATTACATGCAATATGCCGTGTGTTCATCATGTCTCCAACGGTTGTAATACTTGATTCTACTCCATCATTTCGCATGGGTGGTCTTGGTGGATCAGTTGGTAACCAAAGATCTATCCAAGCTTGTGTTTCTTTTCCATCTCATTATCTTCCAAGCCAACCAATGCATTCAGCGTTTGTTTGAACCTTTACTCCACCAATAATTAGCCAAAAGTCCATTAATATCTTCGAAAATTCCTTTGGAGAGCTTAAAATAATTCATCGCATATACCGGTGAAGTCAAGGCTACTGTTTTCAACAAATTCTCTTTTTCTGCCTCTAAAAGAAATTGATGTGTCCATCCTTGAGTTCGTTGCTTGACCTTTTCAACTATGTAGTTGAAAATTTCTTTCTTTTTTTTTTTACCTTCGCCTCTGGTCTATGCGAACCTAGGTTATGGATGTTTAAGATTCTCATAGTTATGGATGTTTAAGATTCTCATCAGCCTTGTTTTGCCTTGATCTTGAACTTTTGAGCTGAATGTTATTGCTGATTTATGCAGGTTCACCGCTAGTCCCGAGACTGTTTCATATTGTGTTAATATTCTCATGATCGTTGCACAGGATCTTTGATTAGCATGACAGAATAATAGTGCATCATCAGCAAATAAAAGGTGATTGATACCAGTGGCATACTCAACTCTTAACCAAAGAAAAAAGTTCGGTCACCATAAGATGTGGACAAGATCTACAACGGCGTAAGTTTTATATTTATTTTGAAAATTTATATAATATTAATAATAAAATGTTATTTTCATACTTATGTTTTTTATTTTGTAGTCCATTTTCTGCGAAAAGGGGAGACTCTAAGGCTGCTCCGGGTCCTCCAGCTACACGCAAAGACATGTATGTCTTAAAGGGCAGGTACTCGATCCTGAGTTTTAAAATGCCGCATGCTAGAGAAAAATGGAACGCTTTACACATTTTTATTACTAAAAAAAAAAAGAATTATACAGTTTCAGTGTTCGAACTTGTGATATCTTAGTTTAAGCCACTTGAAAAAAATTTCCTAGACTAAGGAAACATTTTAGAAACTAAAAGCCAAATTTTTCTTATAAAAACAGGAGTCGCAAGCGTAGGCTTGCCCAACTTGAACTCATGGCCAAACTTGCTTACAATATGTCACTGATATGCACATGTTGTTTCGGGATCTGGTTCGGAGGCGCCAAGAAGAGGCAGACGAGGCAGAGACCTCGACGACGAGATCCCATCCTCAACAGTTTTTCCGATTTTGTATTCTTTGATTTACAACGGATATTGCCGTTGCAAACAACATGCTTTCTTGTAATGATAAGTTAATAGAAAAAAATAGAAAAAAAACATCGGGCCCTGGTGCCTCGTTTAGAGGCACCGAGTAGACAGTATCAGCCAATGGGATGCTAATTAAGAGGAAAGACGCTAAGATGGCTAAGCAGCGGTATGAGAGTACCTGCCGGATTTCTTCAACCGAAGAAGCTTGAACACTGGAAGCAGCAAAACCAAGTTGAGTTTAACCGCTTCTTGATTATATGCCTTTTTCTTTTCTTGATATACTGTGGTTGCTGTAAAATATTTAATATCTGAAAGTAGTGCAGCTAGTGGGCTGCACTTAGTCCAAAATGGCGTCGTTCTCTTTTCTATTATATAAAGAATTTATTGTATATATATGATTGGTTGTTCATAAATTTGAATATTATATCATACATTCATTTACAATATCAAGAAAGAAAGAAAACAAATCTTAGAAAAGAAATACCTTTGGACCTTATCAATGGCTTGTTAGATTAAAAATCAAGTACTTTTCTACATGTCTTAGTTTCAGATGATCCTCTCCATTGCCATCTTCCACCCTTTCCCCTATCAAGCATTCATCTCCAATAAGGTAAGAAATTTTTTTCTATTTGGTTCTCTTTTTCTCAATCTTGATTATTCTTATTTTGGATTCTCTTTCCTTTGATATCCTCACAATCTCCGGGATTCCGATTTGATGATGAATTTTATTGCGCTGTGCGGGTTTCATTAATTGTATGCATAATCCAGACAATTCTTGTTTGGAACAATCTTAATCGTCTTGTAGGTGTTCCATTAAGTTAATCAAAACCATGGCTGACACCAAACAAGGTTAATGTCAATGCATTTTCCTTAGCCATAAATATATATATATATATATTTTGCCTTTTTAATGTTAATGTAACTAATTAATCATGTGTGGCTTAGATATGGATATTTCAGAGGATGAGAAGAAGATAGCGAAGATGAGCTCGTTTAAAAAGAAAGCCATAGGCGCATCAAACAGATTCAAGAACTCGTTCAAGAGGAAGACTCGGAGGACCAGCAGCAGAATTGTGTCCGAACCCATTGCAGACAACATCAATGCTGAGGATCTTCGGTCTATTGATGCATTCCGTCAACTCCTTGTCCAAGAACACCTTTTGCCCTCCAAACATGAAGATCCTCACATGATGCTCAGGTTTTTGTTTTTTCCCTTAATTATTCCGATTAGGCCAAATGATGTGTTGTGTTTTGAAATCAAATATAACATGTTGGTACATGAAGTCAACTTAAGGAAAAGATTAAACACTTTAAGTACAACTTAGAAAATATGATTTGACTTTTTGAATAATGAATCTATGATTTTTTGCCAAATCCAAGATCGACAGCGAACCAATTAGCCAAATATCTCAAAATAAAAAAGAGATGTAAAATAAGGGTTTAACTTTAGTACCTGACATGATGAAAACTAACACTAATTTTGGGGGACATTAGTTTTTGACGTGGATAATAGGTCATGTGTAAGTCGAACTATGCATTGTGGATGATGGTTCATATCCGATCCGAAAAAGGTCTCGTCTTACTAGAGATTCAAGAATTCTATATACAAATATACATACATATTCTTTTTGAACTTATAATCAAATGTTATTTTTAGATAATTATGGGGAATGTTATATATTACAATATTACAATCTTCCATGTTTGTTTGATATACACAGATTCTTAAGGGCGAGGAAACTTGACACTGAGAAAGCGAAGCAAATGTGGAGTGACATGCTCCAATGGAGAAAGGATTTTGGAGTTGACACGATCATCGAGGTCCACTTTTTGTTCGTGAATCTTGGAAAATCTCATGCCGAATAAAAATATAGTCTATGTCAAGTTTTTTTGTTTTCTGATGGTGAAGGATTTCGAGTTCGAAGAGATCGATGAAGTAATCAAATATTATCCTCAAGGCTATCATGGAGTGGACAAAGAAGGAAGGCCGGTTTACATTGAGAGATTAGGCCAAATCGATGCTAACAAGCTGTTGCAAGCAACTACAATGGACCGGTACGAGAAATACCATGTGAAAGAGTTCGAGAAAATGTTCAAGATCAAATTCCCTTCTTGCTCAGCCGCAGCCAACAAGCACATTGATCAAAGCACGACCATTTTTGATGTGCAAGGCGTGGTACGTTACTATTTTATATCTCGATTCTTCTTCTAAAAAAGTATAAATGTGAAAAATGGTTTAAATGTTTAAAACTATGTGGCATTTCTCGAATATCAGGGGCTTAAAAACTTCAACAAATCAGCGAGAGAGCTTCTTCAACGCCTTCTCAAGATCGATAACGACAATTACCCTGAGGTATTTAATCTCAAACAGCTTATCATTTCAAAGTGGTAACAAAGTCGTAAATAAATTCTTCTTCACAGACTTTGAACAGAATGTTTATCATCAATGCGGGTCCTGGATTCCGGCTCTTGTGGGGACCAGTTAAAAAATTCCTTGATCCGAAGACGACATCAAAGATTCATGTTCTTGGGACCAAATACCAGGGCCAATTGCTCGAAGCCATCGACGTTAAGTAAGGTTACTAGTAAACTCATTTATATATATATATATTGCTTTGTGTTAGAAATCATGGACTACTATACTTATTGCTAATTTTCTACAAAATCTCGTTTGTTGTGTTAGCGAGTTGCCACGTTTCTTTGGCGGCCTTTGCACTTGTGAAGAAAAAGGAGGCTGCATGAGATCTGATAAAGGCCCATGGAATGATCCTGAGCTTCTTAAGGTTAACTTTGGAGCTTAAAGATTTTTTAATTAAGTTTTGTTTTTTGAGTCTCTAACCAAACATAAGTGTGATCCTATGGAGAGCAGATGGCTAAGATCCCCGAAGCCAACTTCTCAACTATTACAGAGGACGAAGACAAGCTATTAGAAGAAGAAACATCAATGTCGATGGTCTTTGAAGTAAGCTAAGAACTTTATCAACAATCCAGAAAAGCCTTAGCGCGATTTCTTTTATTTCAAACTTAAGAGTTCTCATCAAGTATGGACCTACTAAGACTCTTCTATGCATTAATTTCGTAGCCTCTTGAGAGAAACAAGAAGAAAACCATCGAAGACAATGCGTGTAAGAACATTGCAGCAGTGGATAAGTTCATGGCTCTGTCTTTGCCTGCAAAACCTCAAAAAATCCAAAAAAAAGGTAAATATTTTATTGACATTACAGCTCAAGTCTGAAGGTGTATTTCTTGTGAACAATTCCAATTTCCTTACTTCTTCCATGCACTGTTACGTAGAGAAGGGTCCACAAAAGAAAGATGACGGTTTTCTTGTTGGAGGGGTTATCGCCTTTGTGATGGGAATTTTAGCAATGGTCCGGCTATCTAAAGATGTTCCACGCAAGCTCACGGAGGCTGCATTATTCGGCAACTCAGTTTACTACGAGGAATCAAAAATGTCTAAACCGAACCAAGATTCATTTCCAGCACCAGTCTCAAGCTCCGAATATGTACTAATGGTGAAACGAATGGCCGAGCTTGAAGAAAAGTGCATGTCCCTTGAACCGAAACCAGCGGATGACGCTTTAGAGAAAGAGGATAAACTTCATGCTGCGCTAAACCGGGTTCAAGTGCTTGAGCATGAGTTATCTGAGACCAAAAAGGTAAGATCTAACCTCAATCAACCACCGAATTAACCGATAAATTTAATGATTGGTTTGGCTTTGTTTAATCCGCATTAGGCTTTGGATGAAACAATCGTTAACCAGAAGGGGATTCTTGAATATATTGAGAAGAAAAAGAAGAAGAAGAAGCTGGTAAGACGAATCATTAAGAGAACTTTATAATAATACTATATGCTTAATTAATTTCCAACGTCTTTATCTATGTTCCTAAACATTTTGTTGTATTTTTTCAGTTTTTCAGGTTCTAAATCAACGAACAACAGTATCCTCTCCCGAGACAAGATCAGATGAAAAGCAAGAGAGTGTTTCTGTTTTCTTCTGTCACAAATGATGAATATGCATCTTAGTGAAACTAAACTCTCCGATCCGTACGCTTTGTTGTATTTAATTTTGTTGTTAAGCAAGAAGTGGATTTTGCCACTAGAGGTCTGCTTTGGGTGTTTTCTTGCAATTTTTTTCTACTTGTATGTGAATTAACTCGTGCGAGTAAAAGATTATTGTTGTAAGTTTGAGTTGGTGTTGGTATGATTCCAAAAGTTTAACAAAAAGTTTAAGGGTTACTTCGATATGCCTTTAGTGTTGTATCCCAAATTATTTCCCCATATTTTTTACTTCATCATCATCATCATTTATTGCTTCTTGTCATGTTTAAATTAAAGGGGTTTTGTTTGTTTATTGATTTCTTAGTGTTCTTTGGTTTGATTTGATGTTAAAGCAGAACAACCTACCTTAATTAGATCTAGGCCCCTGCTAAATCCATTTAAATCCATTTATCAAATAAAATTAAATGGGGTAAAATGGGTTGACCCGATTAGCCCATTTATTAAATCTAAAACTTGTCGTCTTTTGTTTTTTTTTTTTTTTTTTGTTTTCTGTAGCAATAAATGAGATGAAGTACATCAGATGGATTATATAGAACTATAGAAGAATTACTGTATATACCACGCCATGTTATGAGATATTTCGAACCATCATTACGTGCCATTAAGAGTTGTGCTGTTTGCATCGGTTGAAACACGTTGACTCGGTGCTCGATGGATTTGGACACCACATCCAGATTCGCCGCCTGTACGCTTTGTCGCCGAAGGATCGCGAGTTTCATTTTCTTGCTCATATGGTGGCGGCCATTTTCGTCCAAAATAATTCCGTCTCTCTCTTGTCTTGCAAAAAAACTTTTGCCCAACCCGATATCTTAATTATTTTGGCCCGTTTTGGTATGCAGAACTACAAAAAATAGGTTTTGAGACATTTCGAAACTGTTTCGAGACCACAAAATAATCAAACAAGCATCGAATCATCTTTACCCAAATAATGATTACAAACTATGAAGGAAGAAGACGGCGGTGCCAAAGCGCGAAAAACGAAAAGACGAATAGTCACTTCTCGAGGATACACGGCTTTTTATAACGAGAAGAAAAGTGGCTTGGCGAGATTACCAATTTACCAACGATAATGAGAGAAGGTATCTGGAGAAGCGTGATGTGACAGCAGAAAATATTGGAGACGACGATGTTTGGTGAAGGTTTTTCATAAGCATACGTAAAAACGAAAGAGAAAGAAAGATAAAGAAAAAGAGATCAGACTTTTAGGCATTGATGTGAAAATAGGCCGAGAAGTTGAGTCATACCATGGGAAGAAATCATGGCCAAGATTTAACATCCTAAATCTTGGACTAAAGGTTGTCAAGATGAGTAGGACTTAAGGCATCTCCAACCGATGGCTTCATTTTTTCCTTCAAAAATGAGCTTTCTTCAAAATAAAGGAAGCAAGTTTGCTTCTATTGTTTGCTTCATTTTTTACTTCAAAAAGAATATTCCAAACATATTTCATCTCCATTTTATTATTAATTGCTAAACAATACCCTTTATTTGTTAAATATGCAAGTTTTACCCACTTATTTTGTTTTTAGCAAATAGTTCAATAAAATCACGTAAAACATTTATTATATAAATAAAACTACATTTCATAACATAAATAGGAAAATAAAAAGATAATTTTTTATTATACAACAGTAGACATATATTTCTCCCATAAATGATCAATTAATGCATTTCGAAATGAGAAATGAGCTTCTTTATCCTTGATCTTTCTAAACCGAGATAGAAATTCTTGGAAATTTGATGATGTTTGGAATATTATCAAAAAAATTTGAGAAGTTTAACGATGGTGACACCTCTGCTAGAAAAGTATCAAACCCGTGTGGTTTCGGGTATATATTTTCAGAGTCGGAAAATCCTACCCCATGTTCTGCTACACAAGCATCTCCATGTTTGTCTTCATTTTCTTTGAACTTAGATGGTGGTGAAGACAGTATTGGCGGATTCCCGTCTCAACGACCAATTGGGGTGAAAAAATCCAAACTGAAAAGAAAAAGTGATGATCAAACATCAGTTATTATCAGCACCTTAGAAGAAGGAAATAGACAACTTTTGGAGCAATTAAAGAAGACATGTGCACATAGACAACACCATCTAAAGATTCAAAGTAAGAATTATGCTTTGAAAGAACTTAAGGAAGAAAAGAAAAATTTATTTCAGAATTTGAGTTCCATTCAAGATCCGAATATTCGTGCATATGTTCAAGATGAACAAACACAGATTTTACAGAAAAGGGTTGAACAACATCAAAATCAACAAGCTCCTCCCACATCAACTTCATTTGGACAATATTTTAATGATTTTAGTGCATCTCGAAGCGGTTTACCAGATTATTAAATTGTTAGTTTGTGTTGTGTTAAGTTTTTTTTAAACTTTAATTTTTGTACTAATTATGTATTTTAAATTTTTATTGTTGGTTATATCGTTTTGTTTTCTATTTAATAAAGTTAGTATTGCATTTTATTTTCAAAATTAATTTTATTTTCAAAATTAATTTGATAAAACAAAAACATAAAATATAAAATTAATTGGATAAAATTAAACAAAAATTTTTCTTTATGCATAAAATTTAAACATATTCAAAAACTAAAAACCAATTTGCAAAGAAAAATCTCACCTTCAAAATATGAAGAAATGAATAGTATTTCTTCATTGAAGGAACATTATTCACTCCTTCATTTTGAAGATGAAAATGAAGTACCATTAGAGAATATTTCTTCATTTCTATTCAAAATGAAGGAAAATGTAAAATTTGAAGCATCATTGGAGATAGTCGTAGGTGGGGACGAGTCAAGAGGAAATTGCTAGTAAAAATATCAGCTAAGGAGGAAAACCGGCCTAACGGTGTGGAGCATGGTCTAGATCTTATTGGCTCGACCCGTCATGATGCCACAACCGCAATAGGGTTTAGGAGGAAGTTAGGTTGGGCCGAGCCTTTAGTAAGGAGGAATCGACTACGGAAAAGGGAAGGAAACTTTAACCAAAATAAATGTTTGGAAAAAAAAAATTGTGACATCTTAGTCCCGATCTAGGATAAATAGGAAGTTTTTTTTCTTTTTTTTCAACAAGATAAATAGGAAGTTGTGGGATGAAAATGATGGGGGCAAGAAGTTGTGAATCGAGGGGGGAAGCTAGGAACTGTGGGCGTGAGTAAGGAAAGAGAGTTTGGCCGACAAGTAAAGAAAACTCTTTCCCAAAAATAAATGATTGAACAAATGGGACAGCGTGATGGAAAATGAAGAAACTGAATGGGCCGTAGGGGAAGAGAAAAGTCGGCCCACCAAGGAATAAATAGCCAATATCGTATGGGCCATGGAGAAAGAATATACAGCCCGGTAAAGGGTGGTCATGGGGAAAGAAAATGAAGGATAATCTCGACATAAATCGTAGGGGGAGAAAAGCTACTAATGTGGGTGTGAACAAGGAAAGAATGTGTAACCGACAAGTAAAGAAAACTCTTGTCGGAAAATAAAGGATCGAACAAATGGGACAACGTGATGGACAAGTAATAAACTGAATGGACCGTCGAGAAGGAAATCGATGTAAGAACTCAATTACTTGGACAAACTGATAGTTGTAAAATGAAATACATAAATAAATCGATAATACAACAATCTCGATACAAGAATGTGGAAGAAAAACGGATTTGCAGAGGCAATATATGATCTTTATCCTTAATTCTGAAAACGTCCCGTAGTGTGACAGTTGTGTGGCGTTCCGAATCCCAGGATACAACTGCAATCAATTCTGTTTTGCACAACTCAAGAACAGAATCTAACGAACGTTTTTTCTATATTATACTTTCATGGAGAAAAACCAAAAGAAGAGAAGAAGAAAGAGAAGAAGTGTAAGAGATTGTTGTTCTTGTGCAAAAAAGAATGAGAGAGATTAGACTCTTTTATGTCCATCTCTTGGTCCATAATGCTCAATTAATCTCAATTAAATTTGAGCCATTATTATAAATTGTGGATGTTACAAAATTGATTTCTAGAAATCAATTATTCAATTGAAGAGGAGAGTTTAATTTGACCAAGTTAATTCTCTATTTGATTTAGAGAATTATTTAACTTTTGACCAAGATTAATTCTCTAAGACAATTATTTATTTTTTGACCAAGTCTAAATTCATGTATTGATCAATTACACAAATAAAAATTTGATGCAAAAAGATAGGTTATTGGACCAAGTTCCATATACCCGAATCCGCACCTAAACATGAACCTAAGTCCGAGTCCATTTTGGCTCAGCTTGGCGCGCGCGCATGGTTTAGTATGGGTTCACTCATCTCTACAATTATCCTAAGGTCTTTAACCTTGTTAGGACTTCTCCACAACATATGTTATGCCCATTTCGTGCTTTTCAAAGCAACAAACTTAGGACATGCATTTCTCATTCAAAAACAAGTTCCAACAATCCCCCACATGAATGAAAATGATTCTAAACAAATGAAGACTCGATAGAAGGACTTTTGAGAGTACAAGCGAAAAATCCACTGTATATGAGTTGGTAGCTTTTTCAACTTTGAACCAATCATTGTAAATAGCTATCAGGTTTACTCGACCAGGAGGTAAACATGATGTCTTGAACCACCCGGAATTTGATGTAAACCGAGACAACAGCTATAATACAGCTTCATTCTCTCACAGAACTAGGTTCTCTATTGCATTCATTGTGGCCTTGAACATGCCTGGTTATCGTAACTGAATTTAGAGAATATAGCCTTTTGTTCATTCTCCTAGAAACGGCCTCATTTCACACTCACTAGGTGATATTCCATTTGCCTTTGTTTTATGAAGTATTATGTAGTACTCCACGAACATATCAAAGCTATGGTTTATACCATTAAAAGCAACGCTTATCCTTTTTATACAGGAAGCACTGTACATCATCTTAGAAATTGGGTAGAGATTGAAGCCTCATAGTGCTTTGAGCAGAATCAGTTTGACTTAGTTTTTCCCTTGAACCTATTTATTGGGATCTCCAATCATGTAGGTAGGATTCCCATCAAACATCCTCGTAAGTCATAGGCTTTAACCCAATTCTTTTGATGATTTTACAATTTGATCTTGTGACACACCTATTAATAAATGGATCCTAGGTTGTCATTCAATTGGATATAATCTGTTGAGATTACTCCATTTGAGATCAATTGTCTAATGGTTGTATGCCATCTTCTTAAAAGATATGACTAACCATTATATACAAAACTCAATGCTGAGCTATAGTCGTAATGCTCACACTAGTATTTCCACATCATGATATCTTTGACCAAGTGCTGAAACCACTAAGCTTCATTCGTTTTATCTCAAGCTATGAACTTAGGTTCCATGATTAGTCTGTTCCACATAGTTAATTTCGAAGATTTTCATGATGTTGTTGCACCACAATGTGTAAAGACATATCCACTTGTGGACTATTAGTTTGTGGAATCTGATAACCAATTAATATAATTGTATCATTCCAAAACTATTGGTGTTTTACCATAGTGAAATCCATAACTTTTAGTATATTGCACGTAGCTCAATACTCTAGTTATTATTTCGAGTGTGTTACAATATGGATTGTACACATGTAGCGACTTAGTACATGGACTAAGTCCATCGATCGAAGGAGTACTTTATACTTCCGATCAAACTTGAGTAGACCTTGAATCTCTCAAGTATTGTTTTAGCATAATGAGCTTGATATGATTATTACTTTGGAATGTCATGTGATCGTAATCTCTAAAACCACATCCATTCGACCCAAGTTTTACATGTCTAACTTCACACTAAGAACAATCTTAGTTTGTTCGACCATGTATTTATTGCTTCAAACAATGTGATTTACATACAAATTGAGCAAAATGTATCCGTGCGGAGTACTTTTGATGTATATAAATTTATCACATTCAAATATTTCTTTCTACTGTTTCAGAGCGTCTGTAAACCCAGACAGAGACTTCACAAGTCTATAGACTTTGTATCTTTTCGACTAAGCCATCGGTGTTCAGTTTTGAAAATCCATTTACACCTTAGGGCTTTAAGCCCTTGTGACAAATCGATTATCTCCCATATATGGTTTTGCATAATGGAATCGATCTCACTAAATCCATTCTTCTTCCTCATTCTTGTATCGATATTATTGTATTATCGTTTTATTTATGTATTTCACTTTACAAATATCAGTTTATCCATATTGTAGTAATTGAGTTCCTACAATCTTAATTCTGAAAATTTTCGTTTACCCATTATTGCACTAACGAAAATTGATTTTTTTGTGAAGTATTTTGTCATGAAAACAGGAATCAGAGAGTGTGATCGATAATCAATCTTTTTCCATTGGATTATTCTCGATTATATTCTTAATAATTATGCAATTTTTCAATTAATTGCTGAATTATATAGATTAATTCTTTGATTTTCTGCAATTTATTCTAATTATTTTGCAGATTTTTCTAGAATTTTTCAGTTTAAAAAAAAATTAATATCTCATGTTTGGCAATATTATAAGTTAAATTGCTTTTGTGGTTGTCATCTTCTAGAAAATCAGTTTGGTTTTTTGTGCAACTAATCGTGTGATTCAAATTGCATAAGTATTGTATTTGCATTTAAGTGGATTAAATTGTTAATTTTTAGAATTTATTAATTCTGGAAATTTTTAATTTAATTTTAGTTGCAATTTATTCATATTTATTTAATTTGCTTCATATATATTAGATTGAACTTCTAATTTTTTTTGTTAGTGTACTAATTTAATCTTGATTTTTTTGAACATATTTAATTTTACGTACAATTAACACCGAGTTAGCAGTTTAATCGGACATGTGTTTCCGATATCTAAAAGTTGTCTAACAAAGATGACAACATGTATGGTGAGTGGACAACTCAAATTGAGAATGGTCTACCACTTATGAGCTTGTGTGTTATACGGACTACATCTCTGATATTTATCGGAATGGTCAGATCCTATTTACACAAATAGCGGTGGAGGTATTATGGTTACAAGTCTAGTGAGCGTACTATCGATATTATTGTATTATCGATTTATTTATGTATTTCACTTTACAAATATCAGTTTGCCCATATTGTAGTAATTGAGTTCCTACAATTGAGTTACCGTGAGCCACCACCGCCGAAACAAGATAACGCTTGATATGTGAACCTAACGTCAACTTGGGTTTAGGGTAGTAGCATTTGTGAGTGATTTATGTCAAGTTAATCGACGAAACGGACCATGGTCGAGACATAAGCGTCGATTTAATGGTGAAAAGAGTAAAGATGAGTGAACCGAAGTAGATCTAATATTTTATGCTTGCATCATCGATATATAGGTTGTTAGAAGTAATGGTAAAAAGATAACTCGATGAAACTTGCCTCGGATTTAGTCTGGGTAAGAAAAAACCTAATTATTCCATGCTTTCGATCCAAAGGAAAATCTACATATCCATGAATTTATATAACGATGTTGATGAGTTGAATATGGTTTGAGAGAATTGATTGTTTCTCGATGCTTTCTTGCTTCTTTCGGTCCGGGTCGATTGATAAGCGATAGACGTGGACCAAACTCAGATAGGCTCGAGTAACTGCGCGAGTATTGCTCGACCAGTCTTAGTTAAATACCTAGCAATGACTATGGTTAAGTTATGGTTCTAAAGAAGTGACTTTCTGGTCATTTGAACTGAACTATATACTCACCCGGATAAGTCGAATTTTGTCACACACGGGACAGATTGAGTTGTGTTCCACCCAATCGAGACGTGTTGTGATCGAAGACGTTTATATACCTAGTAATGACTAACCAGAAGTGGTGATGCAAGAAAGGTAACAATTTGGCCATAGATGAGTGATGGCTAACATATTGGATTTGCCGTATATGCCTTTCACCAACCAGACGGGATGATACTTGGTTATATTGCTTGAAATATTTTAGCTATAAATTGAGAACCTTAGATAACGGGTAGGACAAAACTAGAAATTGATATATCGCATGATCATCGAGTGTAGGGATTGTGTGTTCGTATTGCTGTTTGTTGTTTGTTAAGTGATTAAAAAGAAGTAGACTTAGAAACGGTTCACGGTGACACACTATAACATAGTATGCATGTTAGGGGGGAATCAGACATTGCTTGTTGTTAGTGATTGGCTTCAGATGTATGGAGAAGTGGCCTTCGGGCATATGGAAAGTGGCCTACGCGAGCGTAATGACTTGGCCTGAGGCCATATAAGAGTGTCGATGGGAAAAATGAATATAATGTGGCCATGGAAACGTGCCAGACATGGGCGGACAAATGGATAGATAGCCTGTTTGTTCCAGTTTATTGTTGCATTGCATGCATTGATAAAATGGCGATGAATGATTGATGGACCTGACTGGCATGATTAATTTTATACAAGTTGGTATTGTGTTAAATCGGACTGAATGGTTAGCGCTTAGTGATAGATTAGTTTGTGTGAGACGGGAGCGTTTGTATATTCACCCATTTTCTTTTCTTCCTTTGCTGTACAAGTTGGATTATAAGATTAGGACGCGAGACCAATGGTCTGATGAGACACTTTGGAGAAATAGATTTTTGCTTCAAGGATTTAAATGGTTAAGATTCCTGTTTTATGTAAAACGTGTGTAGCCTTAGGACTACTTAAATTATGTTAGTAATGAGATCGTTTCATTTATAAATGTTTTCAAAGTTAATGGTAATAAAATGGCACACAGGCTAACTTTCAGACGAAAATTCAATCACTCAGGTTGGCTGTTATACCCTCCTTCTTCAACTAATCTTCCAAGAATGTCTATAATCTTTTTTTTTTTTTGTTAGCAAGGAAGTAGACGTATCCTTTAGGCATGCAGTCTCTTTCGACCATGAGCCGGCATGTGATCCATCCCAAAAAATCGACACTCCTCCGAAACGGAATTTGAACTAAAAAACGTAGATAGCACATGATGGAGTTAACTAATGCCACTAAACTTCCACACACTTCGTTCCTATAATCTATTTGGCTTAAACGAAATTGACGAAGCACAAGGATAACGCAAGAACACTCGAAACACACTTCCTCAGCAATTGAATAAATCATCCGTACCAAGATCTCTTCACTGCAATCCACAGATCGAAGAAGAAGCACTACAACCTCCTCACTTCGTTTCAAATCCACTGACTAACATTATTTAATTTATTTTTCTATATCATTTGCTTATTCCAAGTTTATTGTATGTGACTAAGCCACCGAGGCCAACATAAGAGAAATTCCCGTGTACATAATTTTCGTAAATAGTGGAGAAAAAAACTAATATGTGGAGCCTACCGTCACTATGCAATATGCACGCACAGTAACTTATTTTTTTACTTTTATATAAACGAACGAATTCGTTCGATTGTAAAATACAACAACATCTATCAGAAACAAAAATCTATTTCTCTCGCTTTTCTCTTTCTCAACATACTATTTTCTACCGGGTATAAAATTTTCGTCTTTATTTATATTTATCTTCAAGATAAATTCTCAATCTCTTTTTATAACACGTTATCAGCACGATCACTCTAAAATTTCAACTTTTAAATGTATACTTTCATGCCGAATAGAAGCTCTTATCTGGGCTATGCAGTGCATGCTTACTTTTCAGAAGACCACGATCACTTTTCTCACAGACTCTACCGAACAAGTCAGCATGGTGACCTCACCACAGGATTGGCCCGCGTTTGCAATTCATTTGGAGGATTTTGAGCGGATCGCAAGGAGGCATTCATACATTTCTCCATATCGCACATCCCCCGAAGCTGACAACTTAGCACGGAGCGCTCGTGTTTATCCGCATGGTATTTCGTATGTAAACTCTATTCCCCCGGTTTGGATTTTTAAACCGTTTTAGTGCTTTTGCTGTTGACAAAAAAAAACCCTATAGTGGGCGGGTTATCGCCTTTATAATAATATACTATTTTATAGTGGTTGCTTCATGCACCATAATTATTTATTTATTTGTTAATGGTCGGCTCAGCCGCCTGGTTATTTATTTACTGCTTTAATTATTTATTTGTTACTGATCGGCTTAGCCGCCTAGTAATTTATTTAATGCTTTAATTATTTATTATTCTGTTCATGGACGGCTAAGCCGCCACATATTTTATTTATTGTTCCTATGTGGATGACTCCGTCACCATAATATCACCGTTAAATATTTGTTTATATTATGGTTATTATACAAGAAGGTTTAGTCACCTGTATATAAATATTTTATCTGAATTGGTAAATTTTATCTGATTGCTCATTAAAATTTTCAGATTAATTTTTGTTTTAATCTTTTATCACCAACGGTCACAAAGAAATTGTTTCAAAAAATTTCTACTTTTCAAACGGCCATGAACAGTATTTTTCAATTTATAAATACACTCATTTTTCACTCAAACATTTTATCTTCTTTCAAACAATTTTAATAAGAAAATCATTTTGTTTTTAGTTTGAAAGAAAAATATTTCGTTTGTTGTTGAATTTATCAATATGTGTAATTTTCTTTTCTATTTATGGTCTTTTCGTCGGAGAGTTTTCTCCCGAAGAATTTACCATAAACGTTGCTTTAATTTTTTATGCAACAATATTTGTTGTAATTGCTCTAATTATTAATGTAAACAGGTCGTTCTAAAATCATATTATTTGTCTAATAATATTTTTGTGATTTTGTTTTTAGAAATAAATGGCAAATATTGAGAAACTTAAGATCACAACTCTCCAAATCACTGGAGCGACTACATAAGCATGGACCACTGATGTTAAACTTATATAGATTCGCAGAATTTGTTGGATACTATAAGAGAGGAAAATGAATCGCCTGCCCATGAAAAGGCAAGGGAGATAATTTTCCTGAGAAAATATCTAGATAAAAACTTGACGCATGATTATGCAAGTATAAAAGACCCTGTAGAGTTGTGGAAAGCTCTAAAAGAAAGGTTTGACAACTAAAGGGCAATAACTCTCCCACATGCCCTCGACGAATGGGCAAACTTGAGGTTCCTGGATTTTGATAAGGTATGATAGTATAATTCTGCCATGTTAAGAATTGTGGCTCAATTGGAATATTGTGGTAACCATGTGAGCGAAGAAGAAATGCTCAACAAGACATACCTTACTTTCCACAAGGAGCACTATGTTCTTGCACAACAATACATGAACTGCAAGTACATAAGGTTTTCCGAGCTGATTATGGCGCTCATGATAGCGGAGAAGAATAATGAACTTCTCATTAAAAACTACAATGTTCGGCATGCAGGAACCAAAGAAATTCCTGAAGTGAATGCAATGCTTGTGAAAACGTGGAGAAAACGTATGTACAAAATCCAGAGCGAGAAAGTCAAACATATCGGGGTCGTGGTGGTCGATTTAATCGCGGACGTGGAAAATTTTATAATCCACAAGGACGGATGTCATTCAAATGGGTTCGATCCGAACAAAATCCCAAAAGAAAGGAAACCAAAGAGAATGCCACCCATAAGCGTGAAGGCATTTGTTACAGATGTGGATCCAAAGGACATTGGTCCCGAGTGTGTCGAACTCCTTTGCATATTTGTAAATTATACCAAGAGTCCATTAAAGGCAAAGGAAAAGAAGTGAACCTTATGGAACACTTTGAGGGTGAAACGCACCTCGACGCTTCGGACTTTGAGGATGATATTGATGTGACCGCCCTTGCGGATAATTGAAATGCTTGTAGTGAGACTGCTGAATAGTCTCCACATATGCCATGTATAATATTATGCTTTTTCGTTGTTTGAAGAATAATATAATTTTAACATCAAACTAATTATTGTGTGTTTTCTCTTATATGAATGAAATTTATTTTCTTTATCTTAATTACATAAATGGACAACGATAAAAACGGAACAATATCCAAAGGAAATGTTAGAGAAATTTGTATAACAGATAGTGGAACAACGCACACTATTCTGAAACATAAAAAATATTTCTCTGATTTAAAACCGACAAGAATCATTGTAAACACAATATCGGGTCCTGCAGACTTGATTGAAGGAACTGGTAAAACCAACTTTACATTGCCTAATGGAACAAAGTTTTCCATAAGTAATGCCTTATTTTCCGAATTCTAAAAGGAATTTGTTGAGTTTTAATGACATATATCTTCAAGGATTTGACACTCAGTCTGCAACTGAGAATGGAAAGAACTTTATGTTCATAACTTCTGATAAATCAGGAGAAAGACAAATTTTAGAAAAAATACCAAAACTTCCTCCAGGATTGCATTATACTCATATAAGTGCAATCGAATCGTATCTAGTGATTAAAAAAATCCAGAAGATTTCACACTATGGCATGATCGCCTCGGTCACCCAGGCACCACAATGATGCAAAAAATCACTGAGAACTCACATGGTCATTCATTGAAAATTCAAGAGATATATCAGGGGAATAAAAAGACATGTACTGCATGTTCTCTTGGAAAATTGATGATAAGGCCATCGCCAACCAAAATTGATAAAGAATCACCAAAGTTCCTTGAACGAATTCAAGGCGATATTTGTGGACTGATACATCCATCATGTGGACCATTCCACTATTTTGGTATTAATTGACGTATCCAGCAGATGGTCACATGTTTGTCTATTATCATCTCGAAATATGGCATTTGCAAGATTTCTAACTCAAATAATCAAACTAAGGCCTCAATTTTCTGATTACCCCATTAAGAGAGTTAGATTAGACAACAATGGTGAATTCACGTCCCAAGCCTTTAATGCTTATTGTATGGTAACGAAAATTGACGTTGAACATCCGGTAGCTCATGTTAATACACAAAATGGTTTGGCTGAATCATTAATCAAACGTCTGCAATTAATTGCAAGACCATTGATCATGAGATCAAAACTTCCAACCTCTGTATGGGGACATGCCATTTTACATGCGGAAGCACTCATTCGGATAAGATCAAGTGCATATCATAAATATTCTCCATTACAATTAGCTTTCTGTCGAGAACCGAATATATCCCATCTAAGAATTTTTGGTTGTGCGGTATACGTGCCTATAGCACCACCACAACGTACAAAGATGGGACCATAAAGAAGGTTAGGAATATATATTGGCTGTGATTCTCCATCAATCATACGATACCTAGAACTGCAGATTGGTGACGTCTTTACGGCACGATTTGCCGATTGTCATTTCAATGAGAAAGCATTCTTGGTTCTAGGGGGAGAAAATAAACAAGTAGGAAAGAATATAAAATGGTGTGTACCATCTCTGTTACATCTTGATCCTCCTACAAAACCGTCAGAACTAGGCCTGGGCATATAATCCGTACCCGAAACCCGAACCCGAAACCGACCCGAAAAAACAGGGTTCGATTCGGGTTCGGTTATGCCTAATAAACCGAATGGGTTTTGTCCTTTGAGTATTTCGGTTTCAGTTTCAGTTTCGGATATACCCGAACTACAACCGAATACCCGATTAAACCGAAGTACACATATGTATACAATATGTTTCGAAAACCCTTACCTTTGTTAGCCTGTTGAGCTTCCCAAATTTCAAATCCCTAAATCCCCAAATATATTTTTATCACTCATTCTTTCAGATTCGATATCAAAGCTGGAAAATCGAAATCGTCGAAGACCAACGTCTCCTCCATCAGAGGCGTCTATAAACCAATCTAAGGTATGTGACTTTTTCCAATTCGATTAGTGTTTCTAGGGTTTCCGATTCGATTAGGGGTTTGTATTTGAATGGATATACGTTATTAGTTGTTCTTTGATTAGGGTGTGACTGATTGGAGATAATTTTTATTTGATTAGGGGTTTTATGTTTGAATCGATATAGGTTTATTAGTTGTTCTTCGATTAGGGTCTGTCTGATTCAAGATCGTTTTCATTCGATTAGGGTGTAATTCTTTTGATTCGTTTTTGTTTCTTAGTTTAGTTAGTCTTAATCTCTGTCTCTTTCGTTTCGATTTAGAAGATGTCAAAGGTTTGTGTTTGAATCTCTGTGTCTTTGTGTTTGATTTAGGGTATGTGTGTGTATGTTGTCTTCTTCTATGTCTCTTTGGTGTCGATATATGTTGATTCATGGACTAAGATTGGTTGTCTTCTTCTTTTGATTTAGTAATTCATGGCCTTTAGTTTAAGTTTGGTATTTGAAAGACAATTGTCTTCATGTTTTCAGATTTTTGTGTGTGTATTCTTCTTTCGTTTTGTTGAAGCTTTATTTCTGATACATGTGCTTCATGTTTTCAGATGGATTCTTCATCATCCAGAAATCCAGGGGACAATGTTGAAGATGCAGAAGTGAATTTAGAAGATGATCCAGAGGAGTTGTTGACGCCTGAAAGTAGAAGAAAAAAAAAGATAAACCAAGTGGAGCAACTTCTCAGCCGCCTAAATCACAGAAGACACTCAACACAAGGTCTCCTGCATGGTCACATTTCACTAGAACAAAGAATGATCGAGACAAATGCACCTGTAACTACTGCCAAAGGGTCCTATCATGTCCAACAAAGTCAGGCACTTCAACTCTCACAAATCATATGAAAACTTGCAAAGAGTATAAGGCATGGTTAGATGGGCAAATTCAGACTCAGCCTGTTATCAATCAAGATGGACAATTGATGGCGGCCAAAGTTCCCGAATCTGTTTTCAGAGAAGCAGCAAATGAGATGCTTGTGATAGGGGAATTTTCTCTGTCTTTCATTGAAAGCATGGCCTAGAAACACTTCTGCAATAAGGTGCCTATGTCTTCTTTTTTCTCTCTATGTATATCTCTGAAATTGGCATTTAACTCTTTGAAGTTTTAATCTAACTATTTATCTTTTTAAGGTGAAATTGAATAAGCCTCATTCAAGAAGGACTACCATTAGAGACATAGTGAAGATGTATGGCAAAAAGAAAGAAGAACTGAAGAAAATGATATCAAGTACCAAACAAAGAGTTTCTCTTACAACTGATATTTGGGTTTCTGAAACCACGGGTAAACATTGTTTCTTCTATTTAAGTGATTGGTAACTGTTTCTTCTATTAAGTGATTGTTAACTGTTTCACTTTACATTGTCAATAGGTGCAAATTACATGGTGATTACATGCTATTTCATTGATGCAAACTGGAGGTTACAGAAACTAATCATTGGCTTCAAATACGTCTCGGATCACAAAGGTCAGACTATTTCTCAAGTTCTGGTAGATGTGCTAGCTAAATGGGGAATAGAGAAAATATTTTGTATTACAGTTGACAATGCAACTGCTAATACTTCAGCTTTAAAGATGTTTCACTCTGAGTTTATTAAAGTTTCTAGTGATGCCTTTGTCTTAGATGGGAGTTATATGCATATGAGATGTTGTGCTCATATTATTAACTTGGTTGCAAAGGAAGGTTTGTCTGATTTACGTGATAATGTGGCTGCTACACGTAATGGAATTACGTATGTTAGAGCATCTACGAATAGGTTGAAGTCTTTTGAGTTAAAAGTAGATAGAGGAAGGTTAACCCATGGAAGTTTGTCTATGGATGTGAAGACTAGGTGGAACTCCACATTTCTGATGTTATCTAGAGCAATTCAGTTTAGGTTAGCTTTTGATAAGATGGAACTAGAAGATAAGCTGTACAATGATTACTTTCTAGAACATGAGAATGGGACTAAGATAATTGGACCTCCTGCTATTAGTGATTGGAATGCAGTGGAAAGGTTAGTTAAGTTCTTGGTCATATTTTACAATAGCACTTTGGTTGTTTCTGCTTCAACAACGGTTAATCCTATAAGTTCTATGGTGAGATTGTGACCATAGAGAGAAATCTATATACAATGTCTAATAGTTATGATTCAGAATTGAAGTTAAAAGCTGGTGAAATATTGCAGAAGTTTCATAAGTATTGGGATGGGATAAAGAACATCAATAAGATGTTGGTTGTAGCTTCTGTATTTGATCCTCGGCAGAAGTTGAACTTTGCTAAGATGTGTTTTGATAAGTTGTATGGAAAAGAAACTCCGGAGTCTACAGCCATGTATGAGTCTGTGTATGATCTTCTATGTTCTCTTTTTAAAGAGTACAATGGTCGGTTTAGTAAAGGTACTTCATCATCTACTGTGCCATCATCACAAACTTCACAGTCTAGTCAGACTTCATCAGTTAGTGGCCAAGACCAAGTAGTGGACAGAATGGAGTTAGTTTATGAGGATTTTGGTTACGAGAGGATGGATTTTGTCTATAAGGAGTTGGTAGAAGAGACAGGGGTTGATGATCCAAGGGATGAAATGGAGATATATTTGAAGGAACCTGTTGAGAATCCTAAACTAATGTTAGGAACTGAGTATGATATACTCTCTTGGTGGAAGGTAAACAAGGGGAAGTATCCTGTTTTATCAGAAATGGCAAAGGACCTACTTGCAATGCAAGTGTCATCCGTTGCATCAGAAAGTGCTTTTAGCACAAGTGGTAGGGTCTTAGATCCTTATAGGAGCTGCCTAACTCACTTTCATATCGAGGTCTTGATGTGTACAGAGCAGTGGCTGAAATCTCAGATTCATTTTAATGAAAGCACAGTGATCACAAATGAACAAATGCTAGCTGATATCGAAATGTTAAACAATCTTCAGAAAAGTAAGTCTTATTCTCCTCCATTGTATTTATCTAATCATTCTTTGAATATGTGATAACATTATGTTTTTGTTTGTCTGTTTCAGTGTTTGAAGAGTCTCATATTCCAAATGATTAAATCACAAATCAATGAGTACCAACTAGAATAAAAGGTAACATCTCTGATTTTCTATCACTTCATTTCTTGTTGGTTTGTTTCTTACTTTCTTTGTTATTATTGTAACAGGAAACCAAAAGAATGTCTGATTTTGGATCGTGTTTTGCAATGTTTCTCAGTGAGTTTTGAACTGTCGACTTTTGGTTATTTTGATTTTCATATGTACTTTGTCTTGAACATTTCTTGCAGTCTTCGTGAACATTATATTATGAGCCTTGGGGCTTTTGGATTCTTGTACTGGATTGTTTATGCTAGTTTGAATTGTAAAATGTGTCAAAACATTTATTCAAATGAGTTTTATGTGTGTGTAATAGGTTTATTCGTACAAAACACTTGTTTGAAATTTCTGATATTTTGGATATTTCGGATTTCATCGGGTATTTCGGTTTTTTCGGGTAGAAAAACCGAAATAACCGAATTAGCAGCGAACCCGAATAAAATTCGGTTATTTTCGGTTTTATTCTACAAAACCGAAACCGACCCGAAACCGAAAATAACCGAACCGAAACCGACCCGAATTTTCAAGATACCCGAATGGGTATTAAATTCCTATAACCGAAAACCCGAAACCCGAATTAACCGACCCGAAACCCGAATTAACCGACCCGAAACCCGAATGCCCAGGCCTAGTCAGAACTCGAAGTTCGACGAATTATGCATTTGCAGAGTATAGCAAACCAACAACCTGATGCATTTGCAGATACCAAAACGGTAACTAAATCACATATGCCAGCTGCAAATGCTCATGCTCGTATTGAGATACCAAATGAACGTGAAAGAGCAGATAATACACGAGAGTCAAGAACACGCTTGAAGCGTGGTAGACCTATCGGTTCTAAGGATAAAAATCCTAGAAAGCGAAAGGAAACTGAAAAGCTCAATACTCCCAAAATAGCTGAAAATATTTCAGAGGAGACGAATCATGAGACTAATGATGATGTAGAACATCATGAACCTGAAGAGAATCATGAGATTTCTATAAACTACATTCATAATGGAAAGATATGGAATCGAAATGAAATGAATGTAGTTGATGATGTTTTCTCATATCTTGTGTCAAAGGAAATTGACGAGGAAAATGAAGATCCATAACTAAAGTCTGTATGTGAATGTCAAAACAGACGTGACTGGATGAAATAGAAAAATGCAATACAAGTCGAGCTTGATTCGCTTAATAAACGAAATGTGTACAGGCCTATTACACTCACACCCAAAGATGTGAAACCGATACAAATGGGTCTTCGTTCGAAAACGAAATGAGAAAAATGAGATTATGAGATATAAAGCTTGCTTTGTGTCTCAAAGATTTTCTCAAAGATCCGGAATCGATTATGAGGAAACATATTCTCCCGTTATGGATGCGATCACGTTTAGATTCTTAATGAGTCTAGCGGCTAATAAAAATCTAGAGATGCGTCTCATGGATGTCGTTACAGCATATTTATATGGATCATTAAATACTGATATCTATATGAGAATCCCATATGGGTTTAAGATGCCAGAGGCATTAAGTTCCAAACCGAAAGAGTTATGTGCAATAAAATTGCAAAGATCATTATATGGGTTGAAACAATTTGGACGCATGTGGTATAATCGTCTCAGTGAACATTTAATAAAAGAAGAATATGTATATAATCCTTTATGCCCATGTGTTTTCATCAAGAAAACAACATCTGGATTTGTGATTATCGCTGTGTATGTTGATGATCTAAACATAATAGGAACTCAAAGGGAAATACAGAAAGTATCAACCTATTTAAAAGGAGAATTTGAGATGAAAGATATCGGTGATACAAAGTATTGTCTTGACTTACAAATTGAGCATCTCCAAAAAGGTATATTTGTCCATCAATCCACATACACTAAAAGAGTGTTAAGAAGATTTAACATGGATAAGGCAACTCCTCTGAGTACACCTATGATCGTGAGATCACTTAATGTTGAAAGCGATCCATTTCGACCACATGAGGAAAATGAAGAGATACTTAGTCCTGAAGTACCATATCTAAGTGCAATTGAAGCCCTTATGTACCTTGCGAATTGTACAAGACCCGATATATCATTTGCCGTTAATCTTTTGGCAAGATTCAGTTCATCCCCTACGCGAAGACATTGGAATGAGATTAAACATATCTTCCGTTATCTTCAAGAAAATACTGATTTAAGTTTATTTTATCCTAAGAATTCAAACGGTCAAATGATTGGTTTTGCAGATGCAGGATATTTGTCGGATCCACATAAAGCCCGATCACAAACTAGATACGTTTTAACAATCGGAGGCACTGCTATATCTTGGCGTTATCAGAAGCAGATGCTCGTGTCTACTTCTTCGAATCATGCTGAAATCATCGCACTCCATGAAGCAAGTAGAGAATGCGTGTGGCTAAGGTCAATATGTCAACACATTCAATCATGCAGTGAACTCCACATAAATACGGAGCCAACCATCTTATATGAAGATAACGCTGCATGCGTTGCCCAAACAAAGGAAGGATATATCAAAAGTGATAGAACCAAACATATCCCTCCGAAGTTCTTTTCATACACTCAGAAACTTGAGAAGACTAAAGTCATTGAAGTCAAGTATGTCCGATCATGTTACAATGCCGCAGATCTCTTCACAAAGTCACTACCTATCAGTATGTTCAGAAAACATGTCCATAACATTGCGTCATCAACGAGATTTACAAGATGACACCTGATCATTCGAGGGGAAGCTTGCGTGGTTTTACTCTTTTTACCTTGCTATGGTTTTTCCACTGGGTTTTCCTAGAAATGTTTTTAACGAGGCAACAAAGACGTAAAGCAAAAGGCAATAGTGATACTGGTCTCTAAGGGAGAGTGTTATGAAAGTCAGAAAAAGAAGCTTCACATGTGCGGAACGCTGTGAGTAAAATATTATTTTATGTAGAGTCCACCGTAAAACTTATCTTTTTACTTCTATATAAACGAACGAATTCGTTCGATTGTAAAACACAACAACATCTATCAGAAATAAAAATCTATTTCTCTCACTTCTTTCTTTCTCAATATACTATTCCCCACCGGATATAAAATTTTTGTCTTTATTTATATTTATCTTCATCATAAATTCTTAATCTCTTTTTATAACAGATACAAATTTCATGAAAAAAATATTGAAAATAATCAAATTGTTAAAGAAATATTTCTCATCTGCTTTTAGACCGGAATGCACCATCGTGCGAGTACGATCACCATCCACTATATAATCCTTTGATCATTATTTTAATCAAATATTATAGTGTCACCAATCAGTTTCTTAACTTAATTCGTCCTCTTATTTTCATAATCTAAAATCACCTCTTTTTCATAAAGGTTTAACAACTTATAACTAAAATATTTAATTTACATAAGAATTCTCTCTTTATTCTCCACCACTCTCCTCTCAAAGTTTTGTATTTGGTAAAGTTTCTTTGTCCTTGTGAATTATTGAAACCACACTTTTCTACAAATTCTTCGATCTAATTATATATTTAATGTTTAATAATTTCAGCTGACGATCACCTCTTTTCCCAACATCGAAAGATTAAATAACGATCCTCTAATATAAATAAAATTCAATTCCAATTACTATGATATCTTTTAAGAAAGAATCCAAAAATAAATCCGTGCGAGTTTGACAAATTGGTCCAAACGAACAATATCATATACTAATAGGTGGAGTTGGACACCGGCTTGCATAGCCCAACATGCAAAAATGTGAGCTTCTTCATATGATATTATGTTTTTATCTAAACATCTATTTATCAATGAATTTTTATTTTAGTCATACAAACATGCACATATATTTTAAATTCCATATTAATATTTAGGATAAATTTAACTTTTTAATTTAGGCAAAATCTCTCAGCACCACATGCAATGTAGCTTAGGCAAATTTCTTAGCGCCATGTGCAATTTAGTTTAGGCGAATCTCTTAGTGCCATGTATAATTTCGTTTGGTCTTACGAGTCGACACTAGAGGGATTCAGACCTGCTCTACAATGGTCCAGGTAACTTGATGGGTAAGACCACCTAACTTATAGACTCTTATTATCTACCGGTGTGGCCACACTAGCATGTCTAAGGTTGATTATGGGATGAGTGGTCAGACATACATGTAATAATATTAAATAGAGATCACCTGACCCATAGATTTCCATCACTCGCTGGTGTGGCCTAGCGAGTAAAGATGAACTACGGGATGGGTGGTCAGATACACCGATAGCAGAAACAGGCTAGGCCACCTTCTTTTAAGATACCAGTTTCGAATGACGTGGCCATGTAATTCAATGCCGGAAGAACTAAGGGTCAAATGGTCAAGTCACGCGGCCAACACGATAGGTAACCCGTCCTCGTATCAAGGATCCGAGCCACATAAGCCTCTTCACTCTTGAAGACGTGAAAATATTTTAAGAGGACTTAGATTCTCAATACTTTAAATATTGTTATTCAAACATTGGCGGTAAATCTAAATAAGAACTAATATTTATTTGTGACATGTGATAGGTGAAAAATAGTTATCCATGACACCTAAGGAAGACCAAAAGCATGCCATATACTTTGAAGAAGTAGCAGCGCTAAGGCCGCTGTAGCACGACAAAGTCCATTAGGCGCCGCAGCACCGAATCCACTGCGACATGCAGTACGGACTCTGCAGCTAACTCTGCCTTGAGATTAACTTGTAAGGCAGCTGGCATGAAAGACAAAGAAAGTAGATAAAAAGCATGCCAATGGTTCTTACTAACGCAACTTATATCCAACCCACTTGGCTCGACCGGCCCCGGTATGACCCAGTAGATCCCTGCTGATATACCTCATATTTTTTCCGGTTTTTACTATGTTTTATTATATTTTTAATAAAAAAACTACTTGATTTTTGTGTTTTTAGTGTTTATGTGGATCTTAGAGTCTTTACAGAAAATTTAAGCAATTTAGGCCCAAAAGAATGCAAAACAAGCATTTGAAGATTGGACAGATTTTGAGCACCAAATGTTTCGAATCAGATGAAGAGCTTTCCACTGTTGGATCAAGCTCAAATTGTGGTCCCGAAAAACAAGCAATTTTCCATGTTTATCAAAGAATATTTTCTAAATCTATTGGGATATATACTAGCCAACTTACACACATATAAAAGCACCAGAGAGGCCACGAAAATCAGTAGGCTTTGACATCCACCAAAGTTCTTCATCACCAAAAACTCTTTTAGTTTATTTTGTTTTTTCTTTGTTTTTGTTCGATAAGGTAGAAGATATCGCCTCTTTGTACTCCATAGAGAAGTTTTCTGAATCATTTGCTACTGATCTTAATGAATATGTTTCCTATTGCTTTTGCTTTGGTATGCATATCCATGTGTGACTAGATCCTTGTTGGGAATAAGGGTTGTTTAAGAGGATTTTCATGGTTCGATATATAGGTTCCTACGAATAGAGTGGCGTTCTTGATAAGTTAGAGTAGTTCTTCATTTAGATTTGTTCGTTAATGCATATTTCTTTATTGATCATCTAGAAACTGATCTTAGAGTGATTTCGGCTTGCACACTACTTGAGTTATTATTTGGATCTGATGTTTGATGGGCCTAGTGCTTTAACCTGCGAGAGTTGAGTTACTGAGTTAGGTGAACAATTGAACCTGAACATGAATGCTTGTTTAACTATGTTATTGACTGTGAAAGTTGATTAATAGGATAGTTTAGACTTAGTTGATTATCGCCACGGGAGCGGGTTAATCTTACAATTGTGCTTTAAGTTCTAGAACGAAAGAAAAATGATGTCGATTGTCTCTAGGAATAGAACCTGAATAATCCGAACAATGAATCTCTAAGAAAATCCTGAATGCCCAGCGCTTTAATTATATTGCTTTACAACGCTTTTATTTTTATTGTTTTTTATTATTTGCATCGAAAACCCCAAAACCCTCTTATTTGCATACTTAGCTTAATTCTTAGTTCAAGATTACTGTTGTGCACTATTGTTTCCTTGGATTCGATCCTTAAATACTACAACTGATCGATATATACTTGCAGCTGGATCATTGTATCATAAGGTAAAATCTGACGACACATGTTATGTTTTTGGTGCCGTTACTGGGGAAACTAGGAGTGCCATTAGTTTTCAGACTAAGGGTTTAGTCTAAGTTTATATTTTTCTTTTCTATATATTTTGGTTTTTCTTCTTCTTTATTTTTGTGTTTCATGTACTTTTCTTGGAACAATGACTTTCGATTTTAGTGGAGACTCAAGGAGAGTTATTATGGCACAAATCATAATGCGAACAAGAGAGCATGGATTTTCAGACCCACTAGCCCACTCACAGAAATTCGAGATCTATGGAGATTTTAGCAAACTTTCTATCAAAGAATTGCTAGCTCGAGAGCAGGGTTTGTCTAACCCACTAATTCACTCACAGGATTCTCGCAGTGGATATCAATGGCCATCACATGTTGATCACAAAGGCATTTCCAGCCTCACATCTCACCTAACCAATTCTATGCTCCACCTGAACCAACAAAATGCCTTTCAAAAAGAGTTTTAGACGCCTTCGCTAGGCTTGATGAGATCTTTGACGAAAGCGATGCAAAGATGGTTTGGAATTGACATAGAGCAACACCAAGTTGAAGATGACAAGATTAGTCATGATATGGAAAACCCCATTGACTTCCATGAATGGAAGATTGAAGAGCCACAAAAGAGTATCGAGGTACTCAATGCTCATGTCGACCACCCTCTAGACATCCAAGAAGACCAAGTTTCAGAACTCAAAGATCCACCGGAAGAAATCTATGAAGATTGAATTTCAGAGTTCGAATATCCACCGGAAGAGATCCATGGAGCACAAGTATTTTGGTACCATGATATTATTTCAACTTCTGATAATTATTTTGCTGTAGAATGCTTTGATGCAGGACCTAAAAATGGTATTGTAGTCTATTCGTCTACAACCATAAGCGAAGAACCATCTCACAAAGCAATGCCCAATTTACCAAAACCAAACCATGTATCTGAAGGACAATTTTCAGATTGTTATGATGTTTTGATAAGGGCCACAAGGCTTATATTTCTAGGAAGAAAGACAAGAAGGCGTTCCATAAGGTGAGACACAAAAGACCATCAACTGATCGTGAACCTTTTTGCAAGAGATACAATAAACCAGAGACGAATCATATGCTCAAAGAACATGTTTCAGACGGTGATAAAGATGAAGCCATTGATGTTCTAGATGGAGATCCAAACATTACAACAAAATGATAGCGTAAAAAAAAGTTCACCATTCACCAAAAATCTCATGATCCAGTAGAAAACAACACCGAAGGATATAAGGAAAGACCAATTCCTTAGATGTTTTTTCTCAAGCTTAGAAAAATAACATCCAAGTTGAGCTAAATGACTCTAAATAGGAGTACTTAGTGGGAGACAACCCACTGGTAAGTGTCTAGTTTTAGTTAATTTCTTTGGTTTTTAACGTTTTTACTTTTATGGTTCAGAAATAATCGATAAGTGCAGACTGCAGACTATCGATCGATCGATCAGAGGGCTGATCAATCGAAATGCAGAAGTGACAATCGATCGATCACCCTGCCGATCGATCGATCGCACTAATATGGAAATCCATAAAATCGCAAAAATTAATCGATCGATCGATCACCACTAGGCAGATCGATCGAGCACTCATCCGGCAAAACCACAGGCTGCAGATCTTCACCGATCGATCGATCAGGCCCCCTTGATCGATCGATCAACATATATGTACAATTTTTCGAATTAAAAAAAAAAACAATTGGATTGCAACTTCACAACGATCTTCGAGGTACCATTTTTTATTCATTTTCTTCATATTTATCATTTGATTCTGACTTTCTCCGATTTAATTTTATACCGGGACGGTGTGATTTAAGTATGGGGGAAGGTTCCTCGGTATATGGCGATATTTGCTTTCTTTTGGTTTGTTTTTGATTTTTATCAAGTAATTTAAAAAAAAAATTATAAGTTAAATTGTTTTATTGAGTCAAAATTTTGTTGGGAATTATGACTTTTTCTAGGAACATATGCGTTGATTTGGAGACTCAGTGACCATTGCAACAGGGTTATTCAGGACAGACGATTCGAAAACCCCATGACTGTACTCCTCCCAGAAAATTCTAGTTTGCATTGATTTTAATGAATCTGATTTTAACTCTATTATATTGACTTCTAACATGACTTAATTTTTCTCTTTAAAGGTGTTAGATCAGGAAAACGAATCATACATTCAGGACTTCTTATTCTCTTTACCACTCTCTGTTGATTATGAATGGTCATCTCACTTTTAGTTGGTATCCCACCTTAAAATCCTTACCTCTTTTCATACCTCATGCATTCTTGTCTTCATTGCCATGTGAAGATATGTGTAAAAACGTCAGAGAGAAAGGGATCGACACAGTTTTCCAGTCATTGCAGATGCATGGATTAAAAAAACGTGGTGGAGTAAATGGATTGTAATTTTAGAGCTTGATTCTTCCTTGGGATTTACAAAATCATGGTTAATTTCGTGCCTATGAGACTCTTATACAATAATGATCATTTTCCCAAAAAAAAAAACGTGAACAATAAAAGGGAAAGTAAATTGATCAATAAAAAAGAGTCTCAAGGACAAGAAAAATCCCAAGGAAAATCATGGATTGATTGAGAGAGAGTTGGAGTGATTTGCAGTGATTTGTAGTGACTCCCAGGGAAAAATCTAAGTTTGGGGGAATTAGGCATATGGTGATTGAAAAACGGGGGCATCAACAGGTATGTTCTCTCTGGCAGGTTTGCATAATATCTTGCATCCTCAGGAGTATCTGGTAACCCGAAACACTTAACTCCACCACTAAAATAGCCTTTTAACTCCTAGTGTCGTCTATCCTTAATAACATTCTTTAAAGAGAAAGCTCACTCAAATCTTAATGAATGTAGAGAGTCAAATGATGTGAAGTTGATATTTTTGCAGGCTTGGAATTCAGAGTATGGACAAGGCTTGCGAAGGTCATGGTGGGATAAGATGAGAATGTCTTTGAACTAACTTTGTTGCAAGTGGATTACATGTCAAGGGATCAAAGTTATGATCTCAAGAACATGTGAGTTTCCGCGATTTTCAAGCCTCTTTTCTGAACTTGGGTTGTTGTTTATTTGAGGACAAACAATTGCTTAAGTCTGGGAAAGTTGATATACCTCATATTTTACCGGTTTTTACTATGTTTTTAATAGGTTTTAAATAAAGAAACTACTTGATTTTTTGTATTTTATAGCTACTTTTAGTATTTTTGTGTATCTTATAGTCTTTATAGGAAATTGAGTATTTTGGGCTAAAAGGATGCAAAATAAGCAATTTGAAGATTAGACAGATCATGAGCACCAAATATTTCACATCCGATGGAGATCTTCCCACCGTTGGATCAAGCACAAATATTGCCACAAGATATATGGGAGTGTTAGCTTCTATTTCCATATCAGATCGTGCAAATCCAACGATGAGATCTGAAGGTATGCTCAATTTACTGAAGACAGGTCATGCAATCTCGAAGCAGAAGCATGCCAATTTCCATATTTATCGAAGAATTTCCATATTTATCAAAGAATATTTTCTAAATCTATTGGGATATATACTAGCCAACTTTCACACCTATAAAAGCACCAGAGAGGCCACGAAAACCAGTAGGCTTTGAAATCCACCAAATTTCTTCATCGCCAAAAACTCTTTTAGTTTATTTTGTTTTTTCTTTGTTTTTGTTCGATAAGGTAGAAGATATCGCCTCTTTGTACTCCATAGAAAAGTTTTCTGAATCATTTGCTACTGATCTTAATGAATATGTTTCCTATTGCTTTTGCTTTGGTATGCATATCCATGTGTGAGTAGATCCTTGTTGGGAATAAGGGTTGTTCAAGAGGATTTTCATGGTTCGATAGATAGGTTTCTACAAATAGAGTGGCGTTCTTGATATGTTAGAGTAGTTCTTCATTTAGATTTGTTCGTTAATGCGTATTTCTTTATTGATCATCTAGAAACTGATCTTAGAGTGATTTCGGCTTGCACACTACTTGAGTTATTGTTTGGATCTGATGTTTGATGGGCGTAGCGCTTTAACCTGCGAGAGTTGAGTTACTGAGTTAAGTGAACAACTGAACCTGGACATTAATGCTTGTTTAACCATGTTATTGACCGCGAGAGTTGATTAATAGGATAGTTTAGACTTAGTTGATTATCGCCACAAGAGTGGGTTAATCATACAATCGTGCTTTGAGTTATAGAACCGAAAAAAACGATGTCAATTGCCTCTAGGAATAGAAGCTGAATATTCAAATTATGAATTTCTAAGAAAATCCTGAATACCCAACGTTTTAATTATATTGCTTTAGAACGCTTTTATTTTATTATTTACATTAAAAATCTCAAAACCCTATGATTTGCATATTTAGCTTAATTCTTAATTCAAGATTACTACAATTCATCGATGTGCACTTGCGGCTAGATCATTGTGTCCTAAGGTAAAACCTGACGACACACGTCACCTGCCCGAGTCCTATCCATCAAAATAGACGCTTAACCCGGTGTACTAACCCGGGTTAGGTAAATTTCTATAAATAAAACATGCTTTGTTTGGAGAAAAGGTTCGACTCTGAATTCAACTTACGCTTAGTATTGTTGCATCACTATTCCTTTTATTTTCTGAGCATCAATATCTCTATCTTTTCTCATAAACATGAGCCTCATTCGAGACCTAGTATCATCCATTTTTCTGACCACTTTCCGGTCATCTTTTTGCACCAAATATCCCATTCTCCTCGCTTTCTTTATATTAAAGTGCCCCTAGACCTACTAATACACTATAGATCCATTCATCCCTTCGGATCCGATGTCACTTAACCATCTCTCTACCGTGTTTTCTGATTCTTTATTATTTCTGACATTTTAATCATGTGGTATGTTTACTGACTTGAGCGTCGGAGAGTCCTCGAAAAAACATCCCACCATCATATTTTTCGAACTTTCACGTTTTTGTTATTGCGCAGAAGATTTGCTTATGATGGCTGGACCTAAAGATGAAAAAAATACCTAAATATCGATATATATATATATATATATATTTCACGAAAATGTCAAATAGATATATTTCTAAGTATTTATAAAATGGCACGTTAAATTTTCTCCCAAATTTTTACTGGTATCGTTTTGTTAGTTCTTGATAACAACTCTCCAATATATAAGTTATTTTAGTTAATTATTTTTCATTGTCATTTACTGAATTATACCTCCCAAAAGGGAGTTCATGAAATTTATGTAGGAAGTTCTTTTACAATCTTGTGGTGTCTATGATAATTACGCAAAAAAAAATTGCGGGCGAGTAGTACCGTAACTAATAAATGGTTAAACCTGCTACGTGGAAAGGTCGTTTTCATAGGGATTGACCAATTATTAGGGAAGGTCTACTTTTAAAAGAAAAGTTAGACGATTAAGTCAAACTGAGCACATAGAACAATTAAGTTATCTTAATTAATATGTTCAACTTTTTATAAAGGTTAACTTATAACTAAATTATTTAATTTACATAAGAATTCTCTCTTTATTCTACACCACTCTCCTCTCAAAGTTTTGTGTTTGGTAAAGATTATTTGTCCTTATGAATTATATTGACGCCACACTTTTTCTACAAATCGTTCGATCTAACTGGGAAAAGTGTTGATTTATATCAAAAAAACATCAAAGAAAATACTCATATCTGAATAATAGAACAGTGTTAAATTATATACGAACTATTGAAAATTCAAATTATCAAACCCGAACTAATAATATAGTGTTGTAATCTGCATTGACCAAAACATTATGAGTCAACTATGTTAATTTGTGCTGACTCGACAACCAGATGTAATTTCTTTTACTGATTCATCAGTCACATAAATTTTTTTTTTCGGAATTCCGCCGACGAAGAAGAAAGACTCTCTCTAACCTAACGACACAAAGGCAACTTTTCGTCTCTCTTCCGCTCTGGCCAGCGCCCATAAACTCGTCTCCGGCGATGTGCCCTCTTCTTCTGCTTATTAGCTTTTTCGGTTGTCTTCTCTTCCATCTCATGGAGTTTTTCTTGATTGATGCCCTTCATCAAAACGGGTCAGATCTCTTCATATATGTGGTGAATCTATGTTTAGCGATGTTGGATAGTATTTGATAAAGCTCTTACCATCGGATCTCTTTAGTTTGTAGTGGTGGTTTGCGGCGGTAGAGGTTTCATGCGTCAGATATGGTTCTTTGTGCTTTTGGGATCTTGTTGCATGCAAATCAATGGATGCCTTCATCTCATATGTTCGTCGATGAAGGTTGACCGTGTGGAAGGATTTAGTTGGTGGTGATGAAAATGAGAATCCTGTGAGCTTTTCCGGTCTTGGTGTAGCCAGGATGTGTCATCGTCTCTATGCTCTTTCAGCCGCTCTTTATGTGGTGCTACATATGTTGTTTTCGGTCGGTGATCTCCTGTTTTATGGGTCATGTCGTCACTCTTTTTAGGATTTTGTTTCTCTTTCTTAGTTAGAATCTACGATTTTGTTTGAGAATAGAGCATTGGATGGGGTTTACTTCCATCTTAGATGGTCAATAGTTTGTTGTCGATGTTTAGTCTCTAGTTGAATATGGTCTCAGGTTATAAACGTGCATCGCCGAAGACGACATTGAGTGGATCATCTAAATCAAATTGAACACGAGATTCAAAATCTCATAACTGAGAGGGCAGAGCATGCAGATATATCGTTATGGAGGGACTCGGATGGTAAATTCAAGAAAAAAATTACATTGAAAGGAACATGGCAACAGATCAGAAGTGTGAATCCGGGAACAAACTGGTCAAAGGGTATCTGGTTCAAGCATGCCACTCCTAAATTCTCCTTCCTCACTTGGCTAGCAACTTTGAATCGTCTCTCCACGGCGGATCGTATGGCTAGCTGTAACTCGAGCACTAACGCACGCTGTGTTCTATGTGATCAAGCAGATGAAACAAGAAACTACATGTTCTTTGTTTGTAGTTATACATCCAAGGTATGGAGAAACCTTGCTCATCGTCCGCTTGGCCGACACTTCACAACGGATTGGACCCAATTATCCCAAATTCTAACAAATCAAGCCATCGACAACCTTACTCTGTTTTTAATTCGTTATCTCCTTCAATCAACGATATACCACTTCTGGAGGGAACGAAACTGTCGTCGTCACGGGGAGAATCCGAACACATCATCCACCATCATCAAGATTGTCGATAAAAATATGCGCAACCGTCTATGCTCCATTCGTGCTGCGGGAAATCATGCTTATGACGAGGGTCTAAGAAAATGGTTTGGAACTCGATAACTTCGAATCTCGAAGTGTCTTCTATCCTCTTTTTCTAAATTATGTCACACTAATCTTAGAACAATGATGTAGTCCATGTAAAATAGTTTTTGTTGGTTTGAATATAATTTAACATTCATTTCAAAAAAAAAAAAAAAAAAAATATGGATGTGTATTGGATTTGCTTGTTGTAGCATAAATTTGTTCGATGGTGTTTTGAGTGAATTTCTCCGAAATTAAAGAAGGTGATTCCCGTAGTAGCGGCGAGCGAAATGGGAGCAGCCTAAACCGTGAAAACGGGGTTGTGGGAGAGCAATAAAAGAGTCGTGCTGAAAATCTGTTGACTTTTAAAATCGTGAGGGTTCAAGTCCCTCTATCCCCGACTCTACTCCCCCACAAAGTCTGTTTGACACCGTACTTTTTTTAGTTATTCAAGAATTTATTATCATTTTTCATTCATCATACGCTTTTACAAACTATAATTTCTTTTTTTATTATATGCAAGTCTTGTGGAATATATCATACACGTACAAATGAGAAAGAGATATATTTTTCAACAATGTCTTTGTCATTCGATCCAATAGTATTCCATTAGATAAGAATAGATTTGATAATACTGATAACTCTAGGATAGAGTATTAGAATGGAAAAATCCATTAGATAATAAACTATTGGTTCTAAACCATCTCTGGCGCTGAATCAACAATTCAAAGTCCTTTTCTTACGTAGAACTGAAGATTTAGTTACAATTAGAAATAAATTTTTGTGCATTTATCTTAATCCTGAGAATTGGTGTCGTGTTATCACCAAAAGTGTTCGAACCCCGTCATGTACAGAAATGCCTTTTGATTGATTCCTAAAACTCGGATTAAAAACGTTTTGGTTTCGTCAATGTGTCGTGTCGCAAAAAATTCTCGTCTTCTCCAGTTTGTCAGTGCGGGAATCACCATTAGTTTATCTTAATGTTGTATATGCCAGATCTTCTCAACGTTTTAATTCATTTCAAAACCAATATCAATATCAATATCATTCAGAATAAAAAAACAAAAAAAAACCTAATATTTAAGTTGAAAGCCACTAACTTCTTTAGACTTATGGTGCCCAACAACAGGAAAGTGGTCTCCTTTCAACTTTTTCTTCATCCCTCATTTTCATAAACAATTAATTTAAAAATCTCAAAAAAACATAATAAGATATTAATTTACATTAATCGTCAAGTTGCAATTATGTGTCTAATCATATTTACAAAGCTACACTAAACAGATATTAGTCTGGCCTTCTGTTTCTTCACATTTATTATACATAAAGAGTCGCGACCAGTTGAGGACTCAGTTTTTCAGGAAAAAAACTCCAAGAAGTGCTAATAAAGTTATGGGTGTGTCGCCATTAATGGTGAAGAAACTTGGTTTCCTCTTTCTGATTGTTTCAGCTTCAGTTTTCTCTGTCTCTTTTTCAGGTTTCATTTCTCTCTCTCTTCTGTTTTGTTGCAGCTTTTCTCCATACTTCTTCATGTGCTCACGACATATTTAGTCTTTTTCAGAAAGAAGGGATCATAATTGTATAACTATTAGAAATATTAATGAAGATTAAGAGACTGTGTCGAACATGTGTACATGCATATTATATATGTACACTTAAGATCAATTCCAAAGCGCATATATATGCATGAGCTTCATAGCATGAACGTATTATGATACTATCCCGAGGTTACATAGACGAACCAACACATCTATGATGTAGTCTTGTAGAGGTTTTATATTGTCTATGATTTTTTTTTTTTAAGAGATTTTTTTTTGTTTTGTTCACATCCTCTTAGAATTTACTGTTTTCAAAAAAAAAAGTTTAAAACATTTGCTTTCTTCAAACTTCAAAGTATACATAATATTTGAACTAATAAAGAGATTTAATTAATCTTATCTTGAATATTGTAGTATGTCGCTGCAAAAACCACAATAGTACATAAAAAGAAAACATTTTAGTCGTCGTATTTTAACAACATAATAACAAAACCAATAAACTATTTTACCAAAAAAAAAGAAAACATATTAACAAAACCAATAATAAACTACGAGTATTTCAATTGCCGACTTACATATATAGGGTGTCATTTGACCCATGTTAAATAATAATTTTTTTTATTGTATGTAAATATTGAAAAAGTTAATAGTAAAATTGTTAAATTTTAGCCTATTGTACTAAACACATGGGTTTGATACAGCTCATATATTTATATTTAGTTTGGTTATGACTCCGGAAAAAGAAGTTTTTGGGTCCGCTACTAGGTACAAATACAATCAGTTAACCTACTTTTTTACAAATGCAACAAACATATCTTCTTTCGTTATGCAGGCCGGCCATCAATTCTAGTCCATACACATATAAAATATCGCGACGAGGTTAGTCTAACTAACATATAAGGGAAAAGGTTTTCTAAACTTGATAGATGATCACTCTTCTTTGCTTCCAAGAAGTAATTTTGGAATTTAATTTGGTGAAATAATGATGTGAGACAGATGGTGGAAAGAAGCATACATGAGAGGCTTATGAGAATGAACACAAAGGATTATGGGCACAACAGTCCTTCGCCAAGACTTGTGAGACCACCTTTCAAGCTTATTCCAAACTGATGACATCAGCTTGGGTCTGAATCATCCATATATTAGTATATACATACATAGATAAGAAAATAATTAGTTTCTGCAGTGACTATATATATAGTTTCATCGAAATTGGGAGATGTAATATAAAGAATATATGTAATACATAAATAAAGGTAAGTAGCTAGCGTAGCTATGCTACTACTATACATTGTGTTTTGCATATATTATGCGACATATCCATGTCACTATGTCACTACAATAATGTGTTTTTGTTTTTTTTCAATTTAAACTATGTCTTAGCTTTGGTCTGTTCGTTTTTGCGTTCAGATGCAATATTTAGATGTTGATGTCCAAATAGTATTCGTTTGGTCACTTTAAAATTTGCATATGGATGTTGAGTTTGGATGCAAAACCAATTACATCTCAAATATTTAAAATTTGAGATGCAAAAAAAGTGAAAAATTTGCATTTCAAAAACCAAAAGACCAAAATACTTTTCAATACAATAAAAAGCTAAAATTATTTTTATTAAATTATATTTTAAATCTTTGTGTTGATTATTTTCGTTCAATACATCTTCATGTTTTCCATCAAAATAGTGATTTCCCCATTAGAATGGCAATTTATCCGTCAAAATAGTGTTTTCTCATAAAATCACATTTTTCTACCAAAATAATATTTTCTCGTCAAAATAACGTTTTTCGCCAAAATAGTTTTTTCCACCAAAATAGTGTTTTCTCGGCAAAATAACATTTTGATTTCAATTATAATCCCTTAATTTTATAAACACATCATTTTATCCCTACAATTAAAACACATGTTTTTTAGTTGAAATTTGAAACAAAATGATGCGTTTTATTGAAGAGAAACTCTAAAGGATTTCTATGTTTTTTTTACAGAATGTTAGTTTCATTTAGACGTAGGCATTCGGATAATTCAGGTCAATTCGGTTTGGATTTATTTTTATTTTTTATTCTTTGGATTGTAAAATTTGCTGTCGATTTGAACCGAACAAAAGTTCGGTTCGGTTTGGAATTGGTAAAATTTGATTTTGTTTAGGCTAAGAAAATCGAATATGAACCGAAATATTAGAAGTTCAGTTTATTCGGTGTATATGTGTTGGGATAAAATAATTTCCTTTGGGTTAAGCGAATCACCTGAAGCCATGTATCTCACGGCGCGGTGGAAATGTTTAACTCATTTGGTAAGAGCCCTCAGAGGAGTTTGGGCCTGAATCTACAATCTCTCAAACATACAGGTGAAGTCACTTGGGCCTGGCCCCACTCCGGGAAGGGTCGGGGTGATCAGGATCTGGAACCAGGTGATCAGACGTACATGTATCTCTCTTCCCGACATCCGGAGACGGACCTCGACGCCCGAGTTCCCGTATCAGGAACTCGGGCTAGGTATGAAATATCTTTCTTAGGCGCTAAGTTCACATTCTTATGGTCTTTCATATTTCAGTTCTTGGTCAAAGGGTAAAAAATATTTACTTTATGTGTGCAAGAGTAAAAACAGGTGGTCCACACTCGGGGAACGATTAAAGCATAAAAGGAACTGATTCCGAGAGAGCACCCCGGCATCTGACCCGCCGTGTCAGAGCTGCCACCAATGCAGAAAGTCAGGTGCAGCGTAACAGAGTCGTATGGTCGGCCAAGTGGTGCAAGAAGACAAGAAAAGTAGGTAAAAATCACTCGAGCACACCATATCGGGTCAAACCCGGAAGTCCTGACCCCACCCAGCCAAGGACGCAGAACCCGGTATCCGAGCCCGGGTAGGTAAAATTCTATAAATACTACTCTATCTCTTTCATAAAAAAGAACCGAATCTCTGAGCTAAAAATCAGATACACTCAACTCACCTTTTCGAGACTAAGGCCCATTCCCTTGAACTTCAGTCTCTTTTTCGGTTGTTTAGGACCATTTCCAATCTCATATCAGATTTCTCTTCTTCTCCGGCCGTTCCTTGGCCGAAATACTACTCAACTCTCTCTTTCTCTTTAGCGTTACCACCAAATTTCTTCCACCAAACTCTTAAAGATACTCTGCGGATCACCTCTTTCGGCCCGGAGTCATCCATTCTCTCTCTCTCTCTCTCTCTTTCTCGTTTTCCAACTTCCTTCCTTTCGCTCTTCACGTCTCCTCGTGGTCCTTTCTCTTCCCTCTTTATTTGCTCTTTTATGACTTGAGCGTCGGAGAGCCGTCAGAAAACACATCCCCATCGTGTTTTCCGAGGCCTTCACGTGTTTGTTGATTGCGCAGAAGCGGGTCCCCAGTGGTTGTTTAAAAGGACAAAAATTCTCCGAAACAATATGTAAACATAAATTTTAAGTAAATGGACCAAATAAAGATAAATAGTGACCCCCCATTATATGTAGCACAAATAGTTTTAAGTAAATGGGTCAACTTAAAAAGAAATTGTAAGCCATAAGAGATAATCAGCTCACAAAAGCTTAATCTACAATTAGATTCATGGGAGATGTAATAGTGGCTCGATGGTGAAACAACATGGGAGTGGCTCGATGTGAAAACAAAGGATTAGACAGCAAAATTCTCGATCATGAAGATTAGTGGTGGAGATATTCATCGAGATAAGACAGAGTTAGAAAAAATGTAGCCGTCGACATCTTCTTTCTTCTCATTTAAAGAAAGAGGAAGAAGAACATTTGGGTAAATATAAATTTATCGGTTTGGAGGTTTCGAATCAAACCCAACCCGTTACCGAATTGTCCAATATGATATCGATCGGTTTCACTCCATAAACCAAATTCAAACTGAATTAGCCAAACTTTGGTTTGATCTGGTTTGGCTAATCCAGTTTGGAATTTATGTGCATGACTAGTTTCATTAATGGACTATAGTTGAGAGTTTTAGTCCATAAAAATATAGTTGAAAGTTTTAAAATAGTTCGGATGATAGTTGAGAGGTTTTCTCATACTTTTTCTGTTTCAAAATATGTTTTATAAATTTTTCTTGATTTCGATGTTCTCATATTTCTATGCAAACTTTAAATTTATTGGATATTGTGTGACTAATAATATTCTACAGTCGATTTTATGATTGGCTAAATTGTTTCTAAATAATACATTGACCAATAACATGACTCATTTTTCTACGGCATCTAAATAATGCATCTGGATGATGCATCCAAATGTTTTTCGTTTTTAGTTTTGGTTATTGCACTCAAAATATTCCATCTGGATGCAATTTCGTTCGTTTATGATTTTGCCATAGTATCGAGATGTAACTAATTGAAAAAGACTAAAAAATACATGTTTTTATGTTAGTAAACTTTTTAAAGATTTAAATTATATTTGTAATTAATTATTATCAAAAAAATATGAATAAATTAGTTTATAAAAAATTTCATAAAACAATTATCAACAATTTTTAAAAAATCTAAATTTCTATTTAGTGAACTTATAAAATTTAGAAATACACTAGTAAATTTCTTAATTCATAGGCAATAAAACAAACGAAAATTAGAATTTCATATAATTAAACCATAACATAAACGATGCTACTAAATACATATTAAAATATTTAACGAAATGTAAATACAACAAAATAAGAAAAAGAAAAGAAAATGATCATTAAAATTGTACATTATAAGAAAAACAAATACAAATATGGGAGTTGCCTTCCTCATATTATTTCCTCTGTGATAGAATCACGTAGAGCCTCCATCACTCTATCACCCGACGGTACGTATGGAATATGTCAAATGTCACCATCATCGTCTTCATCATTTTCCACCACTTGATCACCATGATGGTTGTACTCTTTTGTTGCCTGCCAATATACAAAATCATGATCCTCGTTATGTGAATCTCTTATAAAATTGTAGAGTGTCATAGTCGTTGTCACAATCTTCACCCATTTTTCAACTCAGACTTAGGATGTTTTCGGTCTAAAATCTTCTATTTTACCTTCCACATTCCAAATGTGCGTTCAATTACCGATCGCAAACATGAATGCTTGCAATTAAACAATTTTTTAGTGTTTGTTGGTGGTCCTCCCCTAGCAAATTGATCAAGATGATATTGAGTTATGCGATGTGGATATCTTGAATTGACAAGATAATACTTTATGTGTGTAGGATGCGAGAAAAAAATTTCTTGTGTAGCGCAATGTGTCAATACTTTCATATCATGTGCTCTTTCGGCACCCCCAACATATGCATATATGAATTTCATATCGAAATTACATATAGCAAGCACATTCATTGTCGCTTCTGCCTTTCAACCTCTAATAATTCTACATTCTGAGGTGCATAACGAACCTGGCACATGAGTGGCATCAAGTGCTTCAATACAATCCCTTAAATATAGTTAATAACAACGATTATTTATCAAAGTAGGATTACTCTTGTGAATTCACATCTTGTCAGTTTCACAGTGTCTGCTGCAAGATTCAAGAAGATACTCAAAACTTCATCCAAGTTTCTTTTCACTGTATCAAGAGAATGTTGATATCTCTCGGCTAAGATCCGCATAGTTATATCTTGTGCAACCAACTCTATTAAACATCGCCACACTTTCTTCAATATAAACATGAGAAGATTCTTTTAGCTTGTACGGATGTGATAGCTTTTGATATAAGCTCATAAATGTACATTGATTCATACGTAAAATACTAAAACATTCTTTCTCAGATTTCACCATAAATCGTTGCACATGACATCATATTGCACCTCGATATGGCATATGTATTTGTCTATTAGAAGTAACATACTACATGACTCCATAAGTCCTTCTACGGCAACATGCATATTTTTTTCGTCCTCCATAATTATATTTGTGTCATCATCTTCCAAGAAAATTTTGAATGTATCATGCAAAACATTTACAATAAAAGATTCCAAAATATTAAAATAAATAACTGTATATATAAAAATGGTATACAAAAACTAAGGTTCAAAGACATCATTAACATAATATGTCCATAGTCATAACAAACAGCAGCTAAGGTTCATCATTAACATAATCTCTTTATAGGCATAACAAGAATAAACTAAGGTTTTCATCCTCCACACATCTCTTATGCATCTTTACTTTCACCAGTTGCAAACTTCAAGTATAAGTTAAGAATGTTTGACAGTTGGTGAGATTTGTTTGGAGATGTAAAATGGCTGCTTTGTACAAAGGAGACCACATCCTCACACTAGATAGTGAATGTAAAACCCGCTTAGCTCGTATCTCACTACAACTAAAATCATGATGTTGTTCTAATATATGGGTTTTCTGGAAAAGTATAGCGTCTCGTGACTAAGTATTGTACCTGTATAATTGCATCAGCTACAACATGTGATGCCTGCTTTTTCCTATTAGTCTTTGGTATATTATATGATGTAGGGAAATCAGCTGCATGAGTAGATGGAAAGACAGTTTGTCTTGACTCTGATATAGCATCAGACTCATTTATATGCTCCTCAGGCATCATAGAATTTCATTGATATTCCTCTTATTGAGCACTCCAATCTTCAACTCCGGTTATATGAACAGAATCATATAGCTCTTTCATTAAATCAATGTTTGTCAATGGTTTATCACTTACCTTTTTAGTTCCAGGCCATTTATGATAAAAAAAAATATATATATTAAATTAGAAGCTGAAAAACTAATTAAAGTCAATACACAGAACATAAGCCAATCAAACATTCAAACAAGAAAAAAAACAGTACAAACAAGAGCTAATTAAAGTCAAACTATTATCAAGACTCTGTGTAGACTATCATATGTTCAATCAACAGAAACCAGTCAAGCATTCAAACAAGAGAAATTAGTACAGATAAATGGTAACAAGTATTGTACCTGTTTATGAATTTATCCCATGTATGTTTTTATTTTTTGTCCAAATACTTCATGGTACCTATCCATAATGTTTTGTTTCCCAATATTATTTATTTTTATGAATTTTCTTTATGTTTTTCTTCAATTATAAGTTAATGGTACAAACAAATTTCTTCTTCAGTCCGGATATAGGTGGGTTATTACTACAAACAACATTTGCAAAATACAAATAAGAGCTTTAATTATGATATATTATGAGTTTTATTGGAAGATAAGAATATTCACATCATCATTACCACTGGTTGTTGACGCTCTCTTCTATTTTGCTAGTGAAATCTGAAAAATAACAAATAATAATAAACAAAGATATTTCAAATTCAATAATGTATTAAAAGTAAAAGAAGATACCATAACTCTATAATTTTCTTAAAACTTCAAACAAGGATTCCACCAAGCTCTCATTTATAAAGGGCTCCCAATTTGCTTTTTAGTTTTCTTAGCATTCAAAATAAGTATATTTTGAACATTTAATTTCGGCAAAATTAAGAAAAGTGAAATAAGATGACCAATATTGACATCATTCTATAAGAGAGCTAAAACTTGTATGAGGACACAACAAATTCAGAGCAATATGTATGTGTTGTAAGTGTGTATAATCAATAAGTAAATGAGTTAAATTTGATTTAATTCACAAGAACATAATATACAACCACATTAAGTAAATGAGTTATAAGTGTGTAGAATCAGCTTAAATCCAGAAGCACATAATTTGAATGCTTATTGTCACAATAAGTTAATCTAAGAGTCATAATTATACACAGAAGAAACTCTATTCAAGCTGCAGATCAACATAATATCACAAAAGTTTGTAGAATTAAGATTTCACAGAATATGAACAAGAAATGTTAGCTTTGGTTCAAATATAGAGCCAACAACTAAAATTTATTTTCAAAACTAAAAACAATAGTTAAATACAGGTAAGCAGTTAGCCCTAGCTATGCTACTACTATACATTGTAATCTGCATAAGTTATGAGGCATATTCATGTCATTAAAACAATGTATCTGTTTTTTTTTTCCAACAATATATCTTTTGCCTGTTCGTTTTTGCGTTCAGATGCAATACTTCGATACAAATGTCCAAATACTGTTTATTTGGTCATTTTAAATTTTGCGTCTAGATATTGAGTTTGGATGTAAAACTAATTGCATCCCAAAAATCTAGAAATTTGAGATGCAAAAAAAAAATGTGCGCCTCAGTGCAAATTTTGCATCTCAAAAACCAAAAAATCAAAATACCCTTCAATACAATTAAAAACTAAAATTATTTTTGTTAAATTATATTTCAAATTTTTATGTTGATTATTTTTGTTAAATAGCATTTCATATTTTCAGTCAGAATAGTGTTTTCCATCAAAATAACGTTTTATCCATCAAAATAGCATTTTCTCACCAAAATAACGTTTTTCCACCAAAATAATGTCTTTTCGTCAAAATAGCGGTTTTGGCCAAAAAAGCGCTTTTTCGCCAAAATAGCATTTTGATTTTCAATCATAATCCCTTCATTTATCATTTTAACCCTACACTTTAAACACATGTTCTTTCTGGTTGAAACTTGAAACAAAATTATGTGTTTTATTAAACAGAAACTGTAAAGGACTTCTAAGATTTTTTACAGAATGTTAGTTTTATTTAGGCATGGGCATTCGGATAATTTGGGTCAATTCGGTTCAGATTTTTTGATTTTTTTGGTTCTTCGATTTGTAAATTTTTTCCGTCAATTTGAACCGAACAAAAATTCGGTTCAGTTCGGAAGTCGTAAAATTTGCTTCGGCTCGGGCTGAAAAAATAGTGGCCGAATATGAACCAAAATATTAGAAATTCGGTTTATTCAGTGTATATGTAAACAAAAATAATAATTAAATGAACCAAATAAAGATAAATAGAAAGTCTGGTTACATATAACACAAATAATTTTAAGTAAATGGATCAAATTAAAAAAGAATTGTAAACCCGTAAGAGAAAATCAGCTCGCAAAAACTTAATCTACAATTAGATTTAGGGAAGATGCAGCGTCGACTCGACGGTGAAACAAAGAAAAAGTTGCTCAATGTGAAAATGAATTATCAGATTGAAAATAATTTGACGATGAAGATTAGTGGTGGAGATATTCGTCAAAAATAAATAGAGTTAGAAAGGTGTAGCCGCTGACATCTTCTTTCTTCTCATTGGAAAAAAAAAAAAGAAGCACATTAAAAGAACAACATCCGGGTTAATGGAAACCGATTGGTTTGGAAGTTTCGAACCGAACCTAATCGATTACCAAATTAATTCTCATATTATGCTTATAAACCGAATTAGCCAAACTTCGGTTCGCTTTGGTTTGGCTAATCTGGTTCGGAATTTATGTTCAAGCCTATTTTCATCAACAGATTGTAGCAAAGAGTTTTAGTCAATAAAAATATAGTTGAAGGTTTTAAAATAATTTGGATGATTGTTGAAAAGTTTTTTCATATTAAAAAGAGAAAATTTGGAGATTGAACACTTTTGAAAAGTTATATTAGAGAAACAGGACATTTACTGTTCATATTTTGCAATTTAGACACTTTTCAAAAGTGTCTAATAGTTTCTCATAGCAACTAGCCCTCTCATTCTAATTTATTTGCCATTAAAATGAGACCATTATTTACACACATTAAATAAATAAAAACTTCCTCTCACATCTCTCTCCTCTCCCCTCTCCCCTCGTCTTCTTCGTGAACTATTTCCCATAATATCTTCATCTTGATTCATTCACAGATTTAATCAAAAAATTTCCCACAGCAAATTATGTTTGGTTTTTAAAAAAAGGATCTCTACATTTCTGATTTATGGGATCTGTATATTGATATTTCTTCCATTTTGTAGAAAGCTCGCTCTTTTTTTGAAGATTTACTCACTCAAAACTCCTTCATTTTCGTTTTCCTTAAATGAATTTTGCTTAAATCCTCTAATTTGAGATATGGATGTTCTTTGGAATCCTTACCACATTGAGAGATTAAGCTACTTTTTTGCTCTTTTATCTTTTTGATGTCTTTACTTCTCAGAGAAAATTAGAGGCAAGAAAAGGTTGGAGAAAATATAGCCCCTATGTTGGATTTTTCAGATTGGTGGGCGAAAGATAAGGAAAGGAACACCAGTTGTGGTAAAAATGAAAAATCCAAATTACTCAATAGTTGAAATCAATGGTCCAGATTCAGCGTTTAGACTAGTGGAGAAGAGTAAAAGCACGAACGCTTGGTTTTGCTTCTCAAAGCTCGTAGAGTCGTTGGATGTCTCACTTGGCTCACCACTACAAATATACATATCTAGAAGTTCTTTTTGAGCATATTATTGACATAACTTCTTGAAAAATGTACTTAAGTAGCATTTGGTCCAATTTTTTCTAATCTCAATCAAGTTCTTCTTGTCTTACGCCACCATGAAAACCATCTCGTACACCGTTTTGTATACTATCTTGTACAAAGTTTCATATATCATTTCATAGACAACCACGTACACCACCTCGTATACCACCTCGTACATCATCTTGTATACCATCTCGTACACCGCCCTACACTACAGGAAAAATGAGTTTTTGTAGCTCCCGAAAAATATTATCGTACGATACTATAGCGGTTTTAGAAGCGCTATGTCTATGCCCGCGACAATAGGTCTTGTGCTTTCGATAGCATTTTTAAGTCCTGCTATCGTGACGTCATTTAATATAGCGTTTCTTTCTATGCAATAATATATAAATACAATAGCAATTGATTATTGTTATTACTTAATTTACTCATAGCATTTTTATAATTTGAATATAGCATTCGTTATATGCAATGGTTTATATAATTTTATATTATTTGTATTTAAAATGTATTTTTGTTGGATTTGTTTATTAGGGATAAAATCACATATTTAAAAAAAGAAATATCATATTTTATTAATATGAAACCATGATACAAAAACCAGCTTCCTCCTACAAATCAAAGAGGCAAAGCCTTCCATAAGATTACAGAGACATAATCTTTAATCTGATCGAGGAGGCAGAGCCTAGCATAAATAAAGATCAATCCAAAAAATACATAGCCTATTATGTCTTTCCATATAATAATTATGAGGCATAACCTACCATAAATTCAAGGAAGAGTCATAACCTTCCACTTCATAAGTAATACATAAATTCGAGAAAGTGGCATAACCTTCCACTTCATTAAAATTCAAGGAAGAGGCATAACCTTCCACTTCATAACTACAGTAAAACCTCTATAAATTAATAATCACTATAAATTAATAAATTATTCCGGTCCCAAGTTGGACCAGTGTAAAAATTGACGAAATTCGATAAGATAATAAGATAATAATTTTTTTGAAACTTCTATGTAAAATATGGTCCCAATAATAGTATAAATTAATAATTATAAATATTATGCGCATATATATATATATATTTCTAACATTATTAATTTATAGAGATTTTACTGTATTATATATATATGAAATATAATAGTATTATATTGTTTCTTAGAGATGTATTAAGCTTCTGTTTATTACCTAAATCCCTTCTTCTTTTAGGTAGTAGATGATTTTTTATATATATCTAAAATCATCTATATAGGATTCTCTCCGGTGAGTGACACATCAGCACAAAAGAGAAGACACGTGGCAAAAAAAAAAAAAAAGGGTTTCCAAACGCTTGTTTCACTTTTCGTTATGTTCTCGGGAAAAATGTGTGATGTTTGATGTTTTTCCCGCGAAGAAGTTGTGTCCGAATGGAACACAGTTTACCATGAAATCAAACATCAAACGTTTTTCCCGAGATCCAGAGTACCAGAGAAACTGAAACATCAGAAAAGCCCGTTTATCCGGTTCATCAGACCGTAGAGTTTCCCCGTTTCAAAAGATACAATTGAATATAAACCTAAAGGAATCAAATCCCTTCATAGGCCGAGAAGGGAGAAGAACCGCTTGTAAGTAGTTTAATCTTATTGTCTTCGATATAGAGTTCAAACAATCCTCTCGCCACCTTCCGGAGATGAAATTTTGGAATCAATTGGATTTTTTATCTGAAACCTTACAAAAACTATCGTTCAACGTTCCCATTCTTTGGTATCCAATCACCGGTAGGACAACTCCAGTCACGGTGAATCTCCTCGCGGAGGAAGGATTTCGAGGTTACAAGCAGTAGCTACGGAAATGGTACAACGTGGAGAGCCTCCACAGGCATGACGAGGTAACACATGTCTGGCTATAAAACCATTCCATTTAAGCTTATATTAACATTGTACATGTACCATCACAACAACACGTGATATGTTTCTTGTTTTTGGTTAAAAATACTGTAGGATCATCCTGTACTCATAAAAGTGAATTATTTTTGTTTTTGCAGGGACATCTACAAAACTGGCATCCTAATAAGCACACAAGCATAATTGCAGCTACATAATTGCGGTAAGTTTTTAACATGGTCAGTAATTTTATGCATTGGAACATAATAACTACCCATTTTTGTCCTCTAGGTGGTGAAAATTATGAGGTCCAAGTTTAAGTTTCGAGGGACTGAATTTGCCTTCTACATTGGTCTATGAGGAGTAATATGAGACACAAAAGATAATAAAATTACAAATGATGAAAAAACTATAAAGGGGGATCGTCATGTTAGAAGAACATAGGTTAGCAATGAGAAAACTAAAGCCTTCAACTTCATCCATTTACCCCGTCGCTTATATAAGTTATGTTTTTAGTATTCATATAACTTGTTATAGTTTCAATACTCAAAAAGTTTATTCATGTTTTCATCTAATTGTTTACTTTCTCTCTCCATCTCCCATCTCTTATGGTTTTAGCATAACCTCATGTCTGAATAAAATCGTCTCTTATGTTTCTGGTTAGCTATCAGCACCTGAGAATATGATATAGAATATATATGATATAGAACAACGCTCTCTCTCCCTCTATAATCATGTCTTGAAACTATTGACCTCTAAATGTTATATAGCTTTTTCCTTCCTCTTTCTTGCAGTGCAGAGGGACCATGCTAAACATTTTGAGTATCATTTACCTGGTATTCACGGTTATACTTTACGGGTATGTAACATGTTTTATGGATTTACAGATCTATGTTTTTTAACATTTGATACAAACAATGGTATCTAGGTTTTGACAGATTTTTAAAATATCCCAATGCTTTCTTTTCGCAGGATTATCTCGCCAAATTTAAGGGAAAGATTAACTTGCAATGGGTTCATATTTTCACTTTCCGCCCTTCACAATGTCAAATGCTTATATATCTTGTCATGAAACCGGATGTATCGTAGCTTGCATGCATCGGTAATACTTTTTACACTGTCAAAACTGGAGGATGAAGCTACATTGAGTAATTTTCTGCATTGATGATATATAGCAATGTTTTAATGAGATGTTCTATGTAGAATTATGCAGCTTTAATATTTGAAATATATTTATAGGTTATGTGGGTAATGTTGGGGTCGGCTTTCACCACGCAAAAATCAATAGTTAAGATCACGGCCAAGGAAGACTACAGTACGTGCTGAGGCTGATGGCACACACCGAGGTAAACCACTAATAAACTCCGAGGCAATTGAGCACGCGCCGAGACAAACTACCACATGCACTGAGGCACCGAGACAAACTACCACATGCACCGAGGCAGCTGACAGCACGCGCCGAGACGAGGATGACTAAACGCTGAGGCAACTAAGCACGCGACGCGACAAGCTTCGTTCTAACGGGCTGAAAGGAAACTACCTTCGTCTTTGGGCCGAAGCAAGGTCATAGTGGGCCGAGGCGAATTCACAGTAAAGCCGAGGAGAAACCAATATGGGCCGAGGCACGTTTTAGAGTAACAGAAGGCATCGTTTTTACTGAAGTCGGTCAAGAAAGAAAAAAAAATACGAGTCCGAGGAGGAAAAGAAAATATTCCGATATTTCCTTTAAGACGGCTTAATCTAAAGTCTATAAAAGAAGAGGGGGGAGGACACAATTAGGAGAGCAATAGATTTGACACAGAAACTTGTATTCTTAAAAGTTTTTCTCGTACAAGCAATAAAAACCATCTTTGAATCTTTTTCCTGGCAATCAATACCTAGAAGTTTATGTTTCTTAAAAAGTCTCGACAAGATATAATTGTGGGATTCTGCTTCCACAGGTAATTATAATTAGTATAAAGCTTATATATATCTATAGTTATGCTATTTCTAGTTTAAAAAGAAAAACCAAAAAAAAACTTTTTTAGTTAATCGAAATATCAATGTGCTTTGATATTAGTTTAATACACTGGATAACTCGACACAGGCCAGTTGTTGTTGAAGTTGGGCAGTGGTACTTTTTGTAAATGCAGCTTTGGGGCTAGATCTATGTTTGAGCGATGAGAAAATATAAAGATCGAGTGTGCATAAAAAGAGACATAAACTTTGTTAACGAGATTCGCTTTTTCCTACTCCACGGGACTATGTCCAGAACAAATCCACTAGAACAAAACTGCAACTACAATTGCTTATGGTATCCAGCACTCCTACCATTCTTTTCTAGATGAACTTTTCCTAACCAATCGAATCCTGAGCTAGACTCTTCGCAAGTCGACATCCCTCTAGAATTTTGTGGCTTTCTGGTCTGAGCAAATACTATGCTCGTACATCTCTATTTATACATGTAGAGACGAGCACCTAATCAAGTTGGAGATAAACTCAAATCTCCCTTTCAAGATTATCCTCTCCTTATTTTTCTCTTGGAGATAATTTTGAATCTTCGTGATGCGAATCTGCTTACACGATGATCCTCCACGTCTATAACCTCTTCTTGGTTGTCCAGCTCAGCTAACTTCATCACTTTGTCCAGCTCAGCCATCTTGCTACATGTCTGAGCTACAAAGTCGCTTTCTGAGGTATTTCGTGAGTGCCACATGATGTGCCACAGATTGTAGTTCCTTCAGTCTTCACCTTCAGTCTCTTCATATTAAAATTCAGGCAAAATACACTTTCACATTTTCCCTCCAAAGAGTACTTTGGTCAAGTCAAGGCACCCCAAGAGGGTATTGTGAAGCAACAAGAAAGGATTGGACCATTTGTCTGCGCTCTAAACCAGTACGACTAAAATGAATTTTTTTTGTTTACAGAGTTCAAGCACCTAATGGTCAGTGAACCGACTGGGCGACGCACGAGTAACAATGGATGAAGAAGAACTTGGGAGATGAAAAAATGCCAAGGTATTATACCTATAGCTAATAGTCAATATTTTCTGTTGGCTTCCCTCATCATTGTTACTTAATTAATATGATTAAGTTTCTTTCTTCAGGAATATTATGATCTTTATAAGTTGTTCAAGAAAAGTTAGACTGATGCTAAAATTGATGAACAATATGTCGCTCAATTCCAAGAATAATGGGTTAACGATAATAGTGGAGATTATTGTACCCGAGCATCCTCTGGTCTGTTACGAAAAAAAAATCGTTGTGTCCAATGATAATATATTTTTCAGGCTTCTCAACGTTCAATTAGAATATATGGAGCAGCTTCTAAGAGGAATCTCATATGGAGTTGTATGTATAGAGTACATTGATGGTTTGTAATAAATGCATTATAACATGAGATTAGTCTCATACAATAAAAGAACAAAAGCAACTTCCCAGAAATGCCTCTCTTTTTACATGCTTGATTTCCCCAAACTTAGTTTCTCCAGATTTAACCACCGCATGAGAGTGAAATAAGCAGCTTTTTCGACTTTCAAAGAAGGTATTTCTCCTATTTAAAGTCTGTAAATCACAGCAAACGATGAAAGACAAGTTTGTGACATCCCATATTGAACCAAGGCAGTGTATAAATGAATACTCTCATGTTTACTCCGATTTTTCTCAAGTAAACCAAACCAACAAAAAAAGCGAAGAGAAATGAACAACAAAAAAGAAAGGAGAAATGTTTTTAAAAGCATTGATAAATCGAGTTACTCATGGAGTTCATGTTACATGTACATTACTTTCGTGCTTCAAGAGCATTTTCAATGGTGGTATTTCACAATTCACATGGATTTTAAGTTTGAAAAAATAAAAATTAATACTATTTTATTGGGTGGGTATGTGAAATAATGGAGAAACCAACCCGATGTAAGATACTGTTGGGAATGTCTTGAAATCATTTGTACTTTACTCTACCTAAAGTTGTAATGTCGAGGTTTGACAATCGTATAATATTAGGTGGTTATAATGTTTTGCTAGAAACCGCTTATAATCTATGGGTCTAAAGCTCATTACTAATATTATACGATCTTACAGGGTAACACACCTAAACAAATTGGATCAAGTTATAGTTGGGTTTAATTTGGATTAAACCAATATTGAGATTAATGGTTTTCTATTTATAAGATAAATAAATAAATAAATAAATAAATATATATATATATATATATATATATGAGATAGTGGACGTGTAATCTAAATTGGATTTGGAGTGATCATCACGTAATGGGCTTAAGCCCATATGCCCATAATTAATCTAGGTCAACGTCATATATATATATATATATATATATGCTTAATGAGATTAAGAATTAATTAACGTCTTTGGCCACCAAACTCATAAACCCTAATAAAGAAGAAAGGTTCTTCAAGTTCTTGAAGATTAGATCTTCACGGTAATAACATCCCGTTTCGATCCAGTTTGTGTGCGTGTGGATACCAGTAGAGGCACGACACTTGGAGTGCTCAAACAACCTCAAATCGCTTTGATTTATTATTCCGCTGCAGAATATCCAGGTATATTCTAAACCCTAAGATCTAGATTTAATTTAGTATTTGCATGAATCTGGCAATTGAATTCATATTTAGTAATTTATAAATTATTATAAACCGATACGAATTCCAACAGATACCACCACTGAGAATGCTCTTAAGTCATTAATTATGATCAAATTTGTAAAAATATTTTAGCAAAAAAAAAAAAAAAATTGTAAAAATATTTGGGCATATTGTCACGGACTGATTCCTTCCGAATCGATACGTGCGGCCTTAGCACCTTTCCGCCCCTCGCGGTTGCTAAGTCAGCCTTACTCAAACTCGGACTTTGGCTTTTAGAGAGATAAACCCACGAACTCTAGAGAGAGAAATGTTTAGAGAAGTGTTTGTGTTTTTATAAATTGTTGGATGATTTACAAATGAGGATCTCACCCCCTTTTATACAAGTACACCTCCAAAACGAACGGTGGAGATTAACTCAATCTAACGGTGGAGATTAACTCTCACCAACTCTCCCCACCAACTTCACCAACCCATTTCCACCAACTATTTCCACCAACTTCACCAACCCATTTCCACCAACCCATTCTCACCAACTCTAGATTTATGGGCTGATTTCGTTTGGGCCTAAAATGGGCCGTGGGCCTAAAATGGGCCGTGACATCCTCCCCCACCTAATTCGGTGACGCCCTCGTCGCCGTATACGCCTTGAGGTCTTCCCGGAATTGCCACAAGTCTTGTTCTGGTTCCCACGTTGCCTCTGCCTCTGGCTGTCCCTTCCATTTAATGAGGAAGTGATTTTGACGTGGAACGCCTCGTTTCCGTACTTCTTTAGATGCTAGCACCTCTTCGATCTCCTTATCATAAGACTTGGTCATGATAGGTGGTGCCCGGGTGGAAACTCCTCGATCTTGATCCTCTGCGTCGCCATGATATGGCTTAAGCATGCTCACATGGAATACCGGATGAATCTTAAGAGTATCCGGTAAGTCCAATCGGTAGGACACCTTTCCCACCTTCGCCACAATCTCAAACGGTCCTTCATATCTTCGGATTAAGCCTTTGTGCAGACTCCAAAATGCTTTGAATTGTTGGGGAAGAAGCTTCACAAAGACTAAGTCACCCACAAGGTATTCGGAAGGCCGTCTCTTCGCATCCGCCCACTTTTTCATTCGTTTCCGGGACTTCTCCAAACATACCCGGGCAAAGTCGGCGTGTTCCTCCCATTGCTTGGCCATTATGAACGCCCCTGGACTTCTTCCCTCTGTCGCAGGCGTAGCCAATGTGTGCGGGGTCAAAGGTTGCTGCCCCGTTGCGAGTTCAAATGGACTCCGTCCCGTTGATTCGCTTCGTTGCAAGTTGTACGAGAATTGGGCAATATCCATCAACTTAGCCCAATCTCTTTGATTTGCACCTACGAAGTGTCGAAGGTAACACTCAAGCAAGGCATTCACCCTTTCCGTCTGCCCATCTGTTTGCGGGTGAAAGCTCGTTGAGAAACTCAGGTCCGTCCCAAGCATCTTAAATAACTCCGTCCACAACCGCCCAGTGAAGCGAGGATCCCGATCACTCACGATGTTCCGAGGTAATCCCCAAAGCTTCACCACGTTCTTGAAGAACGCCCGCGCTGCCTCCTCCGCGGTATAGTCCCGATCGCAAGCCACAAACGTCCCATACTTAGAGAATCGATCCACAATCACCATGATGGATCCAAACCCTTCTGACTTTGGTAACGCGCTGATAAAATCAAGCGAGATCGAGTCCCATGGCCGCTCAGGTATCGGCAATGGCTCCAATAGACCCGCAGATTGCTTGTTCTCCGTCTTGTCTTGTTGGCACACAAGACATGTCTTAACATAGAGCTCCACGGTATCCCTCATCCGTGGCCAAAAATACCCCGCTTCAACTAGGGCCAACGTCCTCTTCTGTCCTGGATGGCCTGCCCACCGAGTATCGTGGCATTCTCTTATGATGTCTCGGCGGAGACTCTCCCACTTCGGAACATAGAGTCGTCGACCCTTTGAATAAAGCAGGCCATTGTCGACCCAAAATCGATGTGCCTTACCCTCTTCTGCTAACTTCATCAACTCCTTAGCAATAGGGTCGCGCTCGAGCCCTTCTCGAATCCGAGCCAAAATGTTCCCCTCGACTTGGCTCATGGCTGCTAGCTCCGCTTTCCGGCTTAGCGCATCGGCTACAACATTCGCCTTCCCCGACTTATACTCCAATGTGTAATCGAACTCGGCTAGGAAGTCTTGCCATCGCGCTTGTTTCGGGGACAACTTCTTCTGGGTTTGGAAGTAGCTTGTCGCCACATTATCCGTCTTGATCGTGAAGTGTGATCCCAGAAGATAGTGTCTCCATACCCGCAAGCAATGGACCACGGCTGTCATTTCTTTCTCTTGCACCGTGTACCGCCTCTCGGTATCATTGAGCTTGCGGCTCTCGAACGCGATCGGATGCCCCTCTTGCATCAAGACTCCCCCAATAGCAAAGTCGGATGCATCGGTGTGTATCTCGAATGGCAAACTGAAATTTGGTAAGACAAGGACAGGTTCTTGACTCACCGCGATTCTCAGCTTCTCAAAGGCCTCCCGGCAATGCTCGGACCAATCCCATGGCTTCCCCTTCTTGAGAAGGTCCGTTAGCGATGCTGCCTTTTTTGAATATCCCTCGATGAACCGCCGATAATAGTTCACCAATCCAAGGAAAGAGCGTAACTCTGTTACCTTAGTCGGAGCCTCCCACTCCATAATCGCCTTCACCTTGGCATCATCCATCTTGAGCTTCCCGTGCCCAATGATGTGGCCCAAGAATTGGACTTCCTCGGTGGCAAATGTGCACTTTTCTTTCTTTACAAACAACTCGTTTTCCCGGAGAACTCGGAAAACTATCTGCAAGTGCTCCACATGTTCCTCCATCGAGTTGCTATAGACGACGATATCGTCTAAGTAAGCCACCACGAACCGATCCAAATATGGCTGAAAGATCTGGTTCATAAGGGTACAAAATGTGGCTGGGGCGTTTGTGAGGCCGAATGGCATAACCAGCCATTCAAACGACCCATACCGCGTAATGCACGCTGTCTTTGGCTCATCTCCTTCTGCGATCCGGACTTGATAATATCCCTTTTGCAAGTCCATCTTTGTGTACACCTTTGCTCCTCCAAGCCGATCAAAAAGATCCGCGATCAAAGGGATAGGGTAGCGGTTTTTGATCGTTACCTTATTAAGTGCCCGGTAGTCCACGCACATTCGCAATGACCCATCGTGCTTCTTCTGGAACAATACCGGTGCGCCATAAGGTGCTTTGGATGGCCTTAGTTTCCCCGTCGATAAGAGCTCATCAAGTTGTTTCCGTAACTCTTCAAGCTCGGATGGAGCCATTCGGTAAGGCGCCATTGCTGGCGGTTTGGCTCCTATTTCCAACTCGATCCGATGATCCACCTCCCTCCTTGGGGGTAACTTTTCCGGTAACTTCACGGGCATCACGTCCTTGTTCTCCTCAAGGACTGTTTCAATAGCCGATGGAATTGGCTCAGCTCTCCCAAACTCGTCTTCCACCTTCATCACGGCCAGAAATGTCGGTTCACCCTTCTTCACCCCCTTAGTGAACTGCATTGCCGAGAGTTGCCTTATCCCCTCGGACTTCTCCTCTATGGTTGGAATCATGCACTGCGATCCTTTCTCGAGGATGCACACTGAACTTAGTGCGGGCAGAGGAATTGCCATGACTTGCCTCATGAAATCCATACCTAGCACCACTTTGAAATCGTCCATGGGTATGACCGAGAAGTTTACTGGTCCGCTCCAACTGCCCAGCCGCATCTCAATCCCTCGAGCTACCCCATTGACGGGTTGTGCCTTTGCGTTCACCGTCTTCATCCAACCTTCCCTCTTGGTCCACTTTATCCCCAATCTCACGGCTTCATCTTCAGCCATGAAGTTATGAGTGGCCCCCGTGTCCACCATAACTCGGGTTGACCTCCCGTTAACACGGGCCTCCACGTACATGAGCCCCTTGCTCATTGGTTTAGACGATGGACCGGCCTTAAGAGCGTTAAGGAGTTGTAACGACCCCATCTTGCCCGGCTCCACCTCTTGGGTCTCACCTTCGTGATTCTCCATTATCGCGGACAACGATCCCATCTTCGGACATTCCCTCATTGGGTGTGGCCCCTTGCACACAAAGCACCCACCTTTTGGGACAAACGTCTTCTTCTTTGCCTCAAACTCCTCTCGTCCTGATCCCTTCTCATAACGCCTTGAGTTGGATGGACGGCCACTATCTCGTCTTTCTCCCCCACCTTTGGTCACGATCTTCTCCTTTCTCTTGAAGGACTCGGAGGGACCTTGGGTACGAAAGTCAGTCAACGACTCAGCCACCGCAATAGCTTCATCGACGGACTGAACTCCCCTTCGCTGCAGCTCTTGCTTTGCCCAGTTTTGCAGCCCGTCGGTGAAGTAGAAGACGAGATCCTCATCGGACATATTAGGAATTTGCAGCATAAGAGTGGTAAACTCTTTAACATAGTCGCAAATTGTACCTTTTTGTCGAAGTTCCCTTAACTTCTTGCGGGCTTCATACACAACATTCTCTGGGTAGAACTGCCGTTTAAGTTCCTTCTTGAACTCCTCCCAAGTCTCGATCCGGCAAGTTCCCCGCTCGATGTCTGCATGTTTTCTCCGCCACCACAGCATCGCCGTGTCCGTCCAGTATGACGTCGCGGCTTTAATCTTCGCAGTCTCATCCCCAAGATTGAGATTGTTGAAGTATTGCTCCATCTGCCAAAGGAAATTCTCAACTTCCTTAGCATCCCTTACCCCGTTGAACCGCGACGGTCTCGAGAAATCAACCCGACCGCCTACTGCCACAGCAACGGTTCCTCCATTTGCGCTTGCCCGTTTGCATAGCGCCATATCCTCCTCCACCGTGACAAACCTTGCCTTCATCCCCTCGATGTTGTCTTGCAAGGCCCGGATGGATTCGGTCACTAGTTCCTCCAATCGAACGAACCGAGTGTCTAGATCGGCTGCGTTCTGCTTGACTTCTTCCAGCCCACCGAACACATGATTCTCCAATTCGGTGACGGTGTGCTCGATTCTTTCAAGCTTATCTGTCATTTCGCCCACGGCCACCCCCAAAGCATCACGGGAAATGCTCTTTTCCCGTTTGCTTCCCGCTTGGCCGGACGTGGTTTCTCTTCCACGTTCGTCATGGGCGTCGGACGAAGCGCTCACATCTTTGTTTCCCTTAGCCATTCTCTCGGATAGACTTCTCTCTAGCCCCGGTCGAACTTCGCTCTGATACCACTTGTCACGGACTGATTCCTTCCGAATCGATACGTGCGGCCTTAGCACCTTTCCGCCCCTCGCGGTTGCTAAGTCAGCCTTACTCAAACTCGGACTTTGGCTTTTAGAGAGATAAACCCACGAACTCTAGAGAGAGAAATGTTTAGAGAAGTGTTTGTGTTTTTATAAATTGTTGGATGATTTACAAATGAGGATCTCACCCCCTTTTATACAAGTACACCTCCAAAACGAACGGTGGAGATTAACTCAATCTAACGGTGGAGATTAACTCTCACCAACTCTCCCCACCAACTTCACCAACCCATTTCCACCAACCATTTCCACCAACTTCACCAACCCATTTCCACCAACCCATTCTCACCAACTCTAGATTTATGGGCTGATTTCGTTTGGGCCTAAAATGGGCCGTGGGCCTAAAATGGGCCGTGACAATATGGTCGCATATGGTCGAATTAGATAGACGACTATAAGAAAATGCAATCCTACTAGACAATAACACTAATACTTGAAAGTTTCATTTCATTTGGTTCGTATATATATATATATATATATATTTTTTTTTTTTTTTTTTTTTTTGCAACCTTTTGTTTCATTAACTTAATTTCCGGGTTACATCCATTCATACAACAATACATGAAAGCATTAAAAATTAAAGCAGAAGAAACATCATAATTAAATGACAGCGAATCAAAGAAAAATTTTAGATGCGTCAGTATAAAGTTCACGGCTAAGCCGAAAAACATAGATTTGGTCACTTTGAACAGTGACGTTGAAAGACTACCCATACCTCCGAGTTTCGTCAAGACGAAACCAGTTGCATATTCTGGCCCCGTACAAACCGCTACACAAGAATACAATTCGGTTAGAGAATTGCTCGGTTTTGATTCCGAGAAGAATCTTATTCTCAATGAGAGAATAAAAGATGGAATGGTTCTCTTCCCGAACGAGAAGGAGTATGGAAAAGATCTCTCCCGAAAGAAGGAAGTTGCAGGATTTAAGAATCCAGAAAACATTGTTCTTCTCGCAGCAGAGAAGTTAGCAGGCTCAAAAGCAGATATGAGTTTTGAAATGCAGAGAAATTGGCTACCCTCAATAGAGAGTGGGTTGAAAGGCATCAATGGCAAAATGGGCCAGCCCCACCAACAAAACTTGTTAGAGGGCTTCAGCAGGATGAAGAACTTGAGGATCATCGGTAGGTCATTGGAAAGGTTACCGTCGCAGAGAACTTTGACGGCGAGGAAACTTGTAGTAACGGAGACCAATTCCGGATCCAGGAGATGGGCATCACCAACGAAAAAAATCACCTGGAGGGATGATGGCGATAGGTGCGAGGGATGAGCATTGCATCTTACAATGTTCTTTTGAGATCTCGACGAAGGAGATAGCTGTGCAAACGCCGGTGGATGAGGTGGGAGCCGCCGAGGATATGAAGCGGAGATCAACACGGTTAGAGAAGGTGAATCTGGCGGATCCGGCGGAAAACTTAGGGTGTGACAGTGAAAGAGCATGTGTTGCAGATCTGGTGTAGACGTGTCTCGCCGGCGACAAACGGTAGCCGGCTGAAGGTGATAACGGTTCTTCGGATCCGTTGAGGCTGGACCCGAGAATGGAGGAAGCAAACGATGCTTACAAAGGAGGAGAGGGACGAACGCCGGTGAACGCTCATCTCGTCGAAGCAAAGAAGCGGCTCCTCGACCTTCGTGCCTTTGAACAATGGTGAAGAAGAGACCGGCGGCTGAGCAGAGACACATGAACGAGAAACCGCTGGTGAAAGATTCTCCGACAAAGGGAGAGGGATGCTTGGCAAGACAAGCGGCGTGAGTGCTGGAGAGATTCACCGTTAAGGAGAAGTTCACCTATGGAGCCAAACTTGCTGACAACGGAACAACATACGAGAAACTCTGAGGGACTGAAAGAGAGGACGGGTGAAGATGAAGAGGGTAGATCCGGCGGCTCCGGTGGGAGAAGAGGGTTCAGAAGCGCTGGAAGGGTCTTCCATCGACGATAAGCGAGGAGGCTGAGCCGATCTGTCTGGTTTGTCGGCGCGGAGGAAGGAGGCGGGGAGACAACCATCGGAATAGGCTCACAACACATCGTCGGTGAAAGTTGAAGGCCGATCACGCTGATGAAAAAATGAAAGGGCAGAGCCGATCAGGAGGAGAAGACGGCGACGTCGCCAGAGAAACATCGGAGGATGGAGCTTATTTTGGAAACGGCTACCTCGGGTTTTGTGCCTGAGAAAAAAATCCTAGAGCGAATTCTTTGCTTCGTATATTTATGAATTTTTGGGCATATCACTCTATTTTGGGTTGGTTATCCTATGTTCACAATCAAAAAAATTTGGGGAAGGTGTGGCATTGGAGATAACCTAAGATTCTATATCTTGATACGAATGTATGCAATTTGCAATTCAAACTTTACTTAGACTGAGACGATAAGTAACGTAAACTTCCCAAAAACATCATTTGAAAAAACTAAGGTGTTTTTAACGGAGACGCATTTGCAATCATATGAAAATTCGAATCGAAGGATTGCAGACAAAATGATTTCCATTCTTTGTTTTTCCAAATATAATAATTTGGCTGGTTTTAAAAAAAACAACTATTCAAGATTCTATTTACACTTATACATATGGAATAGTAAAGTTTATGTTTTACAAATAAATGTATAATAATTTGAGCGTAATTTAAATAAAACATACTTTTATATGATAATACTATTTTTTGTTTTTTTACTCAGCTAGTCATCATCATATATATAACTAGAGAATTCTTTCTCTAGGGTATCCCCATCATAAAAAAATAAATAAAAACATTAAAATAAACTTAATGACTCAATTAATTCACACACTTTTATATTAGGTTATTATCTTTCATTGAATAAAAACAATAATTCACAAAAATATAAAATATAAGCAAATAAAATTACAATACAGGAAAATAAAAAATAAAAAATGTGAATATAGATAAGATGAATATCAAATTAGATGGTTGTATCTTCACATATTCACATAGAGTTAATGTGTAAATATTTAAAAAACGTAAAATGTAAAAAATCAAATTACAATACAAGATAATATAAAAGAAAAATGTGAATATAGATGATGTGAATATGAAGTTCACATCATCAAAAAAGAAAATAAGAACATTAAAATGAACTTAATGACTCAATTATTTCATAGACTTTCATATTAGATTATTATATTTCATTGAATGAAATCAATAATTTACAAGAAAACATAAAATATAAAAAAATAAAATTACGACACAAGAAAAAAGTGAATATAGATTAGATGAATATCAAATTAGATAGTTGTATCTTTACATAGAGTTAATGTGTAAATATTTTAAAAACATTAAATATAAAAAATAATTACAACACAAAATAAAAAAAAAATGTGAATATAGATTAGATGAGTATCAAATTAGATAGTTGTATCTTCACATATAGTTAATGTGTAAATATTTGTAGATGATTAGAAAAAGGGAAAAAAAATTTCACGATAAAAAAGTATTAAATGGAATGAAAATTATTTTCCAACAGTTAGAAATTATTTAGGATAAAAGAAAATACAAGTTTAGGTGTAACAGTAAATGCAAAATTAAAAAAAAAAATTACTCAAAATAAGAAAATTCATTTTTCAAGAGAAAATACGTATTAAACATTTTTAGAATGTAGATGATTTTTAAAATAACATGTATTATTTGAAAAAACAGTGGTAAATTTACATATTAAAAAAAAATTAATGTGAAAGAATAAATTCACGTTAGCGATTAAAAAAAAATTCGCATAAATTAACTTATATAAGATTCTTTGGATATAAGAATTTTTTTTTTTTTTTTAAAGAACACATATTTAGAATTTGAGACTATTTTTTATGAGTGTTAAAGAATAAATTCACGTTAGCGATTAAAAATAAAGTAATTTTAGCACATTACGTCATATTTAGCACATTCGCATTTGATGTGGAGTTATGTTCGCATAAACATTTAATGATTTCTACGATTGGGTAAATGGTCAACATCAAAACTTCTAAAGAGATGTTCTCATGGGACTTCAATATGGAATAAACTCTCTCTGGGATAATGGCTCTTGGGATGGTCGCCAAGTCTGATTTCTCTTCCCGGTAGGTTCTCAACTAATTTTTATCACCACGTGACAATATTTATCTTGTATATCACTTGATAAAATAAGTTTACATATATATAAATGTTTATATATTTTTTTTTTAAATAATTATATTTATATTTAATAATTCATATTGTTAGAAGTTTTAAAATTGAAATCTCGCGCAACGCGTGAAAGTATACATCTAGTATATATATATATATAATAGTAGAGTTTTCTCTCCATCTAAAATGTCCACGTAAGCAAACTATTTTTTACATTAAAATTTATTTTAAATGTTCATTTAATTCATGTTGAATATTTATTGTTATTTATAATTATTAGAAATTTAAATTAAATAAAAAACGAAAATAAGTTAATAAATGATTGAAAATAGTTAATATAACATTATAGAGTATTTTATTGGTAATTATATTATAATTCGACTTTTAAGCAAAACAAAAAGTAACAATGATTAAACATATTTAAAATTCTAGAATGGTCATAAAATTTATTCTAAATTTTATTTTTACATTGATATAGTGATAATCAATTTATGTAATTATTGATATAGTGATAATCAATATTATGTAACTGTATTTCTAAAATAATAAAAAAAAAAAAATTTAAAAGTTATATTTACATTAGTTTTCAATAGCAAGAAATTATGAAAAAATGTGAAACAGTTTTTTAAATTATTATATGATGTTCACCTAAATAAAAATTTAAAAAATACAATAAATTAATTGAAAATGAATAAAAATGAAATAATAACGTGATAAATTCATTTTTATTTTACTTTAGAATTTTTTTAATATTGATTAGATAGAAAAATAATAACTGAAACTATTACAAATGGATAATCATCCATTATGTAACATATATATATATATATATATTTTTTTTTTTTTTTTAATATGGTATAGTAAAATGTCTATAGGAAAATAACTATTAAAAAGGGCCTTGAAAGTTGAACTGGGCCGGATTATCTTACCGGGCTGTGGTCAAAACAAACTTGTTTCGTTTTAAATCGCTCCAACTTCCGAGCAGTGTCCCAGCTTCGAAGGACGAGGCAAAAAAAAATTCCATTTGGATTGTCTTTGCTTCGTTTCTCATCTTCGATTCTCCTTTTCATCTTCTCCAAATTTTTCTCACATTGATTGGTTTTTATTTATGGAGATTCTCCAGCCCGATCAAGCTACCTCAAATGGTATCTCTCCCTCCTTATTTCTCACTTTATATGTTTTCTTGATTCCGCGAGTGGAAGTGTTAATTGTAGCGACGAGTTAGTGTTCTTACTTAGAAATTCGTCTGATTTCATTGAATGCATGTAGTTTCTTAACATGATTTTCTGTTTTTTTCTGGAAAAAAATACAACTTTTATTTAGGGTTTGTGTGAAGAAGAAAAATGGGTCAAATCGGTTTGACTTTATTACATCTGTTGTTCTTTTGTCGAGTAATGTGACTATGTAGCTTACTTGCAATCTTATGACAGGTTACCATAAAAGAAAGCTTGATGATGTACTCTGTCTCGGCTCTGTTACACCTCAAGTTAAGAGGCTTAAGACCTCATCAAGAGTTATTGACTATTCTCAACCATCTTCCATCAGTAACTTGCTTGAAGCTTTAGATGGTGGTAAGTTTGGGAGTGTTACGAAAGAATTGCAAGAAATAGCTGATCTGAGGATGGGATTGGTGAAGCGTTGTATCTCGTTATACCCGTCACTAGCGAGTACCGTTTTCGGAGGAGATAAGTGTCGAACGATGGAGCTTATGAGTTTGGAAAATCAACAGGTTGTGGAAGATGATGTCATCAACTTGGATGATGATGATACTGATGTTTCTAAGAAAGCTCTATGTGTGGTTCCTCCTTCATCAGCTGAGATTGTGATTCTTGATTCTGATGATGAAGACAGTGAGAGTCAGAGGCCTAAGTATCCATTTCAGTCTAGTCTTGTGCTGCATCAGAAGAATCAAGGGGATGAGCCGGCAGTAATGCCGCAATGTTCTTTCGAGGAGGTCCTTTTGGGGAAGGGAAAGGATATGTCTCCTGCCACTAAGGGCATAGTGGTAAGTTCCTTTTTCCGTCAAGCTACGTGGTACAAATTTCTGTCAAGTTTCAAACTTGATTGAAGGTTACAAATTAATGCCACCTGTATTTACAAACTAGCCATCCCGTGTGGTCTGAGTTCTTGTTTTTGTAATTTTCACAGGAGGGACAAACAAGGAGAGACAAAGTCCTTCCCATAGAAAATGGTATGGTTAACGATAAAGGTGTCTATGTGGGAGTTGAGGATGATGACAGTGATTATGAGTCTGAAGCAGCAGATGAGGATCTTGGTAATATCTGGAATGAAATGTCCATGGCAATAGTGTGTTCTAAGGTATATATGTCTGAACATTTTCTTCAGATGGAACTGAAATTTCAGTTGTTTATTTATTTTTTCTGATAATAGTACCTTGTGTTACCACTTGCTGTCTTATATATTGGTGAAGAAATTCATCACAGGATTTTTATTTATTTGTGTGTCATCCCTTTGTTTCTGGTGGATAGAGTTTCTGATCTGCAGATTGATTGGTATTGACTCTACGTATGCATTAAGTTCTTTCCTATTGCAACTGTTCAGTTGTGCAGTTCAACAAGTACTCAGACTGGGATCTCTTTCATAAAGAGGGTTCTGTTATTTTTTTGTCATTTTAGCGATCCTAGTGCTTGATGTTGTATCTCTTAGATTTCTTGCATCAGAGATAGTTAGTAGAAAGCTCATTTTAGGCACTAAGCTCCTTATTTTTCACCTTTATATATATGCCACTTTTCCCGCTTTGTTCATTGGGATCACAATAAATGTGCAGGATGTAGCTGGGGAGACTTCACATAAGGAATCAAAGGCAGATGTAGTAGAAGACTGTGAGCACTCGTTTATTCTAATGGACGATATGGGTTATGTTTGCCGTGTCTGCGGAGTTATTGAGAAAAGTATATTAGATATAATTGATGTGAATTTCAGTAAAGTAAGTATCCTTTTTTCTGATTTTTTTTTTCTTTTTTCTTTCCATTTTTCTAATAGTATACTAGCTTTAATGGAAATGTATGTTTCTTGGTGGTCGGCAAATTTTGTTAGCAGAATATAATAGGGGTAGGACTTCTTCATACATGTGCTCTATTTCCATTACCTCCATAATGCCTAGGTTTTTTGAATTTTGTCGTCCAACTGTTATGGAAACTGTAATGTCCATATGATCTATTGGTATCTTTTCAAGGTCGACGTGGCTGCATAGCTCAATTTTTTTCCCCTACGAAGAACTGGCGGAGCTTCTAATTTTTCTTATAATTGTCCTTGTAGGCGAAACGAAACACGAGAACATATGCCTCTGAAACTAGAAATAAAAGATTTGGCGAATCTGATGTTGAAGTTAAGTATTCTGAAGAAGGGCTGATGATAGGTGGACTTTCTGCTCATCCAATGCATGCTAACCAAATGAAGCCTCATCAAATTGAGGGATTCCAATTCCTTTGCAGCAATTTAGTGGCAGATGATCCTGGTGGTTGTATCATGGCTCATGCTCCTGGTTCTGGAAAAACCTTCATGATCATCAGTTTTATGCAGAGCTTCCTTGCAAAGTATCCTCAGGCTAAGCCACTGGTTGTGCTTCCAAAGGGAATTTTGTCTACTTGGAAAAGAGAGTTTGTGAGATGGCAAGTTGAGGACATACCACTGCTTGATTTTTATAGTGCTAAAGCAGATAATCGTGCACAGCAGCTGGCTATTTTGAAACAGTGGATGGAGAAGAAGAGTATCTTATTTCTTGGGTACAAGCAATTCTCAACTATTGTGTGTGATGATACAAGTGCCGTCTCACTTTCTTGCCAGGAGATACTGCTCAAAGTACCTTCGATCCTCATTTTGGATGAAGGACACACCCCAAGGAATGAGGACACAAATGTATTGCAGTCCCTTGCCCAAGTCCAAACACCAAGAAAAGTTGTCCTCTCAGGAACGCTTTATCAGAACCATGTAAAGGAGGTTTTCAACATTTTGAACCTCGTTCGACCCAAGTTCCTCAAATTGGATACCTCCAAGTCTATGGTGAAGAGGATATTGAGTCGTACTCCAATCGATTTCAAGAGACATTTAGGAAGCGGTTCAGATGTGGCTTCGGCTTTCAATGAAATTGTGGAGCACACCCTGCAGAAGGGCGAGGATTTCAGGGTGAAAATTAGCGTGATCCAAGATTTGCGGGAGATGACAAAGAAGGTGCTGCATTACTATAAAGGAGATTTCCTAGATGAGCTTCCTGGACTTGAGGATTTCACTGTGGTTCTTAATCTGTCTCCGAGGCAGTTGAATGAAGTGAAACAGTTAAGACATGAGAAGAGAAAATTTAAGGTTTCGGCTGTGGGGAGTGCCATTTATCTTCATCCGAAGCTGAAAGCTTTCTCTGAGAAGTCTGATGATGTCTCTGATACAACTATGGACGAAATGCTAGAGAAGCTAGATGTGAAAGAAGGCGTCAAAGCAAAGTTCTTCCTTAACTTGATAAACCTGTGCGACTCAGCAGGTGAGAAACTCTTGGTTTTCAGCCAGTATCTCGTGCCGCTGAAGTTTCTTGAACGACTAGCTGCTCTAGCTAAGGGATGGAAACTAGGGAAAGAAGTTTTTGTTCTTACAGGCGAATCCAGTTCTGAGCAGCGGGAGTGGTCAATGGAAAGGTTTAACAATTCGCCAGACGCCAAAATCTTCTTTGGTTCTATAAAAGCATGTGGAGAAGGAATCTCGCTTGTTGGAGCATCTCGCATACTAATATTGGATGTTCCTCTAAACCCTTCTGTGACACGCCAAGCGATCGGGCGAGCTTTTCGGCCCGGACAAACTAAGAAGGTGCATGCATATAGATTGATTGCTGGGTCATCACCTGAGGAGGAGGATCACAACACTTGCTTTAAAAAGGAAGTCATCTCAAAGATGTGGTTCGAGTGGAACGAGTACTGCGGATACCAGAATTTTGAGGTAGAGACAATCGATGTGGATGAATCTGGTGATTTGTTCCTTGAAAGTCCTGCCTTAAGAGAAGACATAAGAGTTCTCTACAAAAGGTAAATCAGTTATGACCAGATCCACACATACCTCCTTAAGACATTTCTCTGTTATTAAAGTTCCTCAGTGTTCCTTTTTCAGGTAAATGCAAACATAGTGCTGACGGAAAGTTGTTCTTCCGGTATTGGACATGCTTAGGTTTTAGAGACCTGTCAATAAGATAACCTCCAAGTAGATCCTTTTTAACTTTATGAAAGATGGTTAAGTCATGGGCGTTTTAATTAGAGCTTAGTGTGGTTTTAATGTCAAACCTTTGGCAACATGCGTGTTAACCAGGAAGTACAAATCGTATCAATTCTCAGATTGTGTTTTCTCATTAATCTACAAAATCATTTTCTGGTTTACTTTCACAAAAGAATATATTACTACACCTCTCTCTATTGTCTTCATCAAGCTACAAAATCATGCAACAATTGTGAAGGGCCAAGCCGATGCTGGCGGTTGCCAGAGTTTAAGTACTGAAAATCGGTTCCCGGGATGGCATTCTCGTAATTATCTATCCCACCGGACATAGGTACAGCACCATGTGTCTCGGAGTTCTGAATCCCCAACGTTAAAGACACCCCACCACTACCGAGTCTCGTCATCATGAACCCGCCACCACCACAGGCCACTGTGTTTTGGACCATGCTACTACTGCCTGCCACACCAGATCCATGCTCGTGGTTGTAACTGGACCCGTTTTGCTGCTCTTGAATCTCGTGGTTAGAACTGGACGCAATTTGCTGCTCTTGAATCTCGGTGATTCTTGGTGTGCCTTCGGAAGACAAGTTGGGATCATTCTCCTCCAATCCGTCTGTGAATTCCTCCTTGTACATCTCCTCCACCATTGGTTTCCAGAGACGCACACGCGCATTTATGAACCAGTTCGACACCTTTCAACAATCATCAAACGAAACCACTGAAAAATGAACACAACAAAAAGAAAAGCATACAATGAGAGAAAAGACGCAAAACAAAAGCAACACTACAATACCTGGCCTCGGCTCAGCCCTGTTTGTCTAGCTAGCATGATCTTGTCTGAATCCTTTGGATAACTAAGTTGAGGGTTTTCAAACACAACTGGTCAGAATCTCTTGTGATGAATCAAGAACTCACAAGTGTAGTAGAGAGACTTACGGGTGGAGGAAATGCTCGAAGAGCCAAGCACGGAGGATCAAAACAGAGGAATCAGGTAAACCGCGTTGAGGCCGCCAAGTGTGAGGTTGCATCACGCCTAACCGCTGCAACGCTCTTTGTTGCCTTACCTGTTGATCAACATTCCTTAATCTGCTTATCCCCACTCCTTTCCCATCTGATCCATCATGTTCCCCTCCTAAACTTTTCCTTGTCACCAAGATTTGTCCGGATATCGCATCCCTTAAGCAACGGAAATGCCTCGAGATGGTCTGAAGCGCAAGGGCCGTGTATGGTTTGGCTGCTCCACATCCGGCTATTACATCGAAAGATGACACAACTATCTGCATCTGATGGTAATACTGCTTGTATCTTCTATCCACCTTTAGACAAAACAATCAAAAACACCATTTATGTTATCAAGAGAGCAATCATTATGAGCATAGAGGAGATAGGGCTTAAGACGGATTACCTCATCCAATATCGATAAGAGTTTCGACAATTTGCTCTGCAATTCTTGTCTCTCTGCTTGAGGGATATCAGCAGGAGGAAGATTTGTGCTCGATTCTTGAAGATTCTTCTCTTTCTCTTCATCAATCTTGTCTCCCTCTGGCTGAAACTGCTTCAGAGCTTTCTTAACATTAACAGCTTCATCTAGAAGCTGTTGAGCAGCCTTGAGATACTTTGAGTTGTGAATGGTTCGAGTAAACCCCGAAACAACCTGTGTTGCATACTCATTGTTATTGCCTCTCGACGTCTCAATCTGCGAGCTGAGGCCAAGTGACAGTCCCTGTCCCGTGGAAGGGCGCATCATCACGGGGAAGCAATTCCTGTCATTATCTTCTTGATCTCTCCAAGAACCGGAATCTTGAATCTCCAGCATTTGTGAAGCTACACCAAAACTGGACAATACTTGAATCTCTTTTGAAGCTGAGACATTATTATTAGCTTCTCCAGGAAACGTCTCTGAGAAAGAAACCGCAGGATTCGTGTAGATCATTGCGTTTCCAGGGACAAATTCAGGTAGATTTGGTCTGGAATAAATGTCACTTGAGCCACTACTTTTGTAATAAGTTGCCATAGTCTCCTTCTCCTTCTTCTTCTTCTTCTTATGATCAGATCAAATTTATCTGAGACAAGATTGAGAGCTGTTTCAGATTCAAACACAATCAACACTAACCCTTTTTCCAGTTCACATTATGTTACAAAATCTTGATTAAAGAAGGAAACTTGGTGACAACTCCAAAAATTGGAAATTTCACAAAAAGAATTGAAAAATGAACAATTATTACAAGAAACATGTGAATCTATCTCTCTCTGCATGAGTGTAAGAATATAAAATGAGAAAGAAAGAGAGGAGAGATTAAAAAATTACCAGGAAATCATCAGTTGCTGCTACTTGGGTGGGTGTTAAAGAAAAGACACTATGAAATCTCAAATTGTAAAAGGAAAAAAAACAAATATATTCTTTAAAAGCTTTATGATCCCAAGAACACAAAATTAACAAGAAACACTCATCTCCCCAAATCAAAATATTGAGATATAAAATGTTTTACCCACAGAAAAACTTAAAGATCTCTCCTTTTTTCTCCTTCTTCTTCTCTTCCAATGGGTATTTTATTTGAAGTCATCATCTCATTAGCCCCACAAGAGAGTCATCATCTCATTGTCCCAAGACACTTTTTCTCAAAAAAAAAAAAAAAAAACAAATAAACGAATCAACTCCTTAAGATAAAAAAAAAGATTTTTTTTTAACTTTCCTTTTTGAGGTAGAAGATAATAGATATTGCTTTAAAGCTGGTTGGTGCTTAAACTTGATTCTTCGATTCTTCTTCTTCTTCTTTCTTGGAGTTAAGTCTTTGTTGAAGATAAGAAAAACAAAAATCAAAATGTTTAAAACTAAAAGTATGTTCTGTTCTTAACAACCAGTTGGTAGATCTAAAACCATCTCTTAAACCCAATCCCAAACCCTAATGTCTCTCTCTCTCTCTCTCTCTCTCTCTTCCTCTCTCTTTCTGGCCTTTTGTTTGTTTGCTGCAATAAAATTGATTGAAGCAATAGCAACCATACAATCATATTTCGTTTTTTTATTAATTTTTATTTTGTGTTGAAAATACAAGATATACCTAATTGGTTACCAAAAAAAGAGATATTCCTAATTCTTCTAAGATGACGTGTTTATGAAGCATGGTTTTGAGAAAAGACAAGATTTAATGGACATTTTCATATCTAATTTTGGTGCAATACAACTTTTAATTATTTCAAGTCCGATTTCCACCGAAAAGATATCTTTGTTTTTGTAGACTAGTCGTCTTTTTACAATATTAGAGTTGGAATAATTTGAGTAACCTTTAGTGGACATGTCAAAATTTACACACGGATGCATTTTTTTCAATATAATATTTTACCTTTTTGGTTACAGTTTCTTCCTCTTTGTCTTTAAAGTTTATTTTTCAACATTTTTTGTTTTTTTCCAAATAATATTTGTGATGGTCCACATGCTACTAAATAGTTGCATTTGGTTTTTTTTTTTTTTTTTTTTTTTGTGTGTGTGCAAAGTTGCATTTGCATATACAACTAATTTTGTAAGAAATAAAAAAGAAAAAAACTAAAACACTTTTCCTTATCTCTTTCATATAAATGATGAATAAGTGTCTTTTCCCCCACTCAGCTTTGTCTTATTATGCCAATAGTTTGTAGGTATTTAGGGATTAATACCTTTCCTTTCCAAAATGTTTCTGTTTTAACTTTTACTTTCTTCTCAATGAGTGTAAGTCCATATCTTAAATTTAGTAAATTCCATCTCAAGACAGTAGATTGATGAAAAATCCTCGAATTAGTAAGTGTATATTTTTCCGCATAACATAGAGTATTGACAAATATTTTTTTTGTAGATTTAATGATTTAAGTTATTTTTCCTCACTTGAAGTTATTTATCTGAGAGAAATTCAGAAAGAAAAAAAAAAAGCTATAGTTATTTACCTAAATATTTTTTTAAGTAAGATCATTTTGTGAGGGTATTATTTAAATAAATTGGGGTGGATAAGTGAGAAACGTGAATTGATGGGTGGCGAAAGGAAAAGAAGGGAAATATGTCTGAATTGGGACAGAGATGGCAGAATGAGAGAGAGAGAGAGAGACTTGGTCATGGTCAGAGTCAGGGATAGGGAAGAGTGACTTATTATATACGACCAACCAACATTCATTTTCATAATAATTATAATAACAATAATGCAGAGAGAATCTAATCAGAAATGAAGAGGGAAGTTTGGTTGGCAATAAGAGAATTGTGATGTTCTAAGCTTTTAGCCCCCAAAATACTATGTAAAACTTTAGATTCTTAAGGTTGCTTTTAATTTATTCCGTTGTGCCATTGTGCGTATTGTGTTTTCTCCAACAGAGTGGTATAAAGTTCTCCACATTTGTGTGAACCTGTGAAAAAAATATACGATATGGCAGCAACAACTCAAAGCAGTAAGTAAATGAGACAACAAATTCTTTTACGTGGAAAACCTCCTCGATGTGAGGAGTAAAAACCACGGGACCGTAATCCACTCAAAAATCCACTATATGAAATGAATATGAGTTACAACCACGTCTTTCCTGTTTCCACAGAGCAGATCCAGAGACTCAAGTTCCAAGAGCAATCTCCACTACAAGAAACCACCACAAGAGAGCAATACAAGAGCCTAGAAATAAGCAGTCCCAAACGACCCTACGTTTACTAGGATTCCAGTCACTAAATCAAATATCCACTGTACAAATCCTAGATAAACGAGTCAAGAACATCACTGCTAAATTTCATCTCAATCCAAGAAGAACTCACCTTCGGATTTTCCAAACACTCAAGAGAACACCGTCTGAACTCTGTACTCGCAACTGCAGCGAACAGCCCCACTAAAACTCAGTTCTGCGACGAACCAAACGTTGAAACACAATCTCCACGGTTGAATCTCAAGAACACTGAGTCATGAAACTACCCACGAAATTTCAACAAAATCGGAGCACGTTTGAGCTTCCAAACGCTCTCTTGAACAAACTCTGCCGAAACTGTTTTCCTTCTCTTTTGCCTCCGAAAAATGCTTAGATTTTTCTCTCTTGTCTCTTGCCAAAAATCTGGTTAAGAGAAGTATAAATACTCCCTAATAACCCTCAGCCCAATAACCAATATCATGTATATAATTGGCGCAAATTTGGTTCTATACTAACCAAACCCAATGGTTTCCCCACTAGGAGGAAAACCAACAGTTCGGCGTGTATGGGAGATAAGCTCCATCGAGATCCTTTCAATCTGAGATAATGGATCCTCTCCTCTACGGTCACTATCCATCCATGTCCACTCAATGTGTTTGTCTCACTCCATGATCTATCCAATTGACACTCAATCGGTCTCGAGTGATGCGTGATGCGTTAAGTCAGGCACAGTAGTCACAATGTTTTCCATATTTGTTTCCTCCCTCTGATTAGCTTGCCTCCATGCATTGGCTTCCTTAGTGGCATGGTCTAGTGTATCATGAGCTGATTCGCTCACGTTGTCAAAAATCTTTCGTTTACGAGCCTTCCAGATGAATCATGTTAACCACAGAAAAACAAGTAGCGAGTCATCCCCAGCTCCTAGCTCATTTGCTCGCTAAAATAGAAAAACAAAGTTCACAAATACGAACGGCGATGGGAACAAATCTGGAGCTGGGAATGGGAGATAGAGCCCAAACTTGGCGAAAAAGCGGGCCAGGAGGTGATTAATAGATTCTCCACCCGCTCCGCATCAAAAACATTTCTTCTCTTCCAATATGTCTAGAGGAAAGTCTTTGGCATGTTGCCAGACATCCCGAAATACATTTTCACACAAAATATTTTAATTTTCGTGTAGTTTTAAATTTTCATGCTTGTGCCAACAATGGTGTGACACTTGGTCCCTGAAATATTATAATTTGTGATATTTTAGATCTCTTGGAATGCTTATGAATACTAATTATATGACGTCAAAGGTACTACGACGCCACATGTAATATGCATAAGAAGCAAAAACATCATTGTGATACTTTTACGAGGAAGATCAAGACATTTTGAAACACATCCGCCAGTTTTGATTCGTACCACAAAAGACATCCTAATGACCCCCAATATTCATAATCATTGGTTAGTTCATCGAGGTAAGGTTCGGTTAGGTTTAACATCAACAAGAAACATTTTTATTATGAGAAATATAGATTATATATACTTTATCCACAATAGAAAATTATATTTTGCAATGACACAAAAAACTACTATAAGTCTTCACGGTCATCTTCAAACCTTTAGCTACATGTGAAGACGGAAAAGTTATGAGTATTTGTATTTTCTTAGTAAGATGGAATACAAAAAAGACACATATTAAATAAAAGATATGTATTAGGAGAATAATTTGGGACATTCCTTGGTAAGATATGTATACTTTTATTCTATGTCCGTGAGCACTACGCTTTGGTACATCAACTAAAAGCAATAGGCTTCTTATAAGTAACACTATTACATTTTCTTCTCACTTTGTCAATCTACTCATGCCACTAAACCTACCTTAAGTAAGAAACGTATGAATGAAGATTCTAAATTCACACGATAATTGTTCATTTACTTATGTGTCCACTGTAAGATGGAAAATTCTGTAGAGACCTTTGTATTATTAGGTGAACTGTATATAGAGACTACATGAGTCTATCAACATATAATATATACACACAATATAGAATTGTATATATCTGTATCTTATTTATATCTTATCGAACACTCCTCCTTAGTCGAAACCGCATATGGTCAAACACTTCGAATATTTCTGAAATCAAGGAAATATTGACGAGGAGAATGAATACATCGGCAAACAGTTGTGCGGAGGGGACATGGAGGGCACGAACTTGGCCAATTGCAACATTTTCTGTAACAAAGTGTATATCAATCTCCACATGCTTTGTTCTCTAATGTTGAACCGAATTTCAGAAGAGATGGATGGCGGAGATATTGTCACAGTAAACCACAGTCGCACGTTGCAAAGGAACCTTCATTTCAAGCAAATAGTGTTTGTAACCATGTAGTCTCAGACACTACATTAGCAACCCTTCGGTACTCTGCCTCAGCACTAGAGCGTGATATGGTTGGTTGTCATTTTGAAGACCAGGAAATCAGATTGTCTCCAGGAAACCAGATTGACCGAGTATTAATTTTAGGGAGAGTGAAGGTGATATACTGAAGTGCACCTGTTAAGCTTTGATAAAGAGTGGGATCAGAGATCGGTGTGCCATCGTCAATAGCAAGCTTTGCCTTTGTTTCCACTGGATTAAGGCAAGGATTGTATGCAGCACAGTCATGCCGACACGGTGAAGAATATCAGCAGTATAGTTTTGTTGGTGCAGAAAAATTCCCTTGTCATCACGTTGAACAGAAATGTTGAGGAAGTGGTGAAGATTGCCAAGGTATGTAATGTCAAATTCAAAGCTTAAGGCAGAAATGATGCGTTAGAGAAGACCATTATTATATGTAGTAAGGACAATGCCATCCACATATAAGAATAGATAGTGATTTCAGAGCTGCGGCTGAGGATGAAAAGCGATGCATCAGAGGTGCTCTGCTTGACTATGATTGTCCGAGCCTACGTAGCGAATTTGTTGTATTATGCTCGTGGAGCCTGTTTCGCCGTTGAGAGATCGCTTTAGAAGACAAACATGATCTAGTTTGGAAGCATTAATAAACCCATTGGTTGATGCATGTATACGATCTCCTCGAGATCGCCATAAAGAAACGCATTCTTGACACCGAGCTGGTGTACGATAGGTAGCAATGCTAAGGGTCGAAAAGAAACTCCTTTGCCTCTCTCAATCGCAGTGAACGATGAATTGGTAGTTGAACATAAATCTCTGTTAGAGACAATGTATGATGCCGAAGGCTTTCTGGAAGCATTGGTGGTGTCAGGTGTGGAAAACATTGCATGCTCATGAAATTTCTTAGATGCGGGTGATGAAGTTGAAACAGTAGTTTCTGCATTTGCACTTGAGGACAAGTTGCGTCTTTTCCAAGGGAATATTGATAGGCCATGGCTTTGGAGAGCTAATTATCGGATGAAGAAGAATAAGGAGAGAACATGGGAAGCTGAGCTGGCAAAAGATGGAGCTGAGGTGGCAGCTTAGGTTTCGTAGTTGAGTGAATTGGTGTTTGTAAGGGTCTATGTATTATAAATAGGACCCTCTCTTTCATTTAGAGTTTTATCTTGGTTGATGGTTATAAGATCAGGTTCGGTGGGCATCGGTTATTCGGTTCGGTTCGGATTTTTCGGGTTTCGGGTTTCGGGTTTTTTGGTTTTTAAAAAGTAGATTTCATTTGGGATCAAATTATAGTTTGGTTCGGTTCGGGTTTTTGGGTGCTAAAAATAGATCTCAATTGGAATTAAATTAACTAATTTTAATTAATATTGTAAATGTTTAGTATATTAAATATATTTATATATATATATATATAATTAAAATATTATTTTTTTAATGATTTTGGTTAATTCGGTTCGATTCGGTTCGGGATCGGGTAATTCGGTATAGAAATTTCTATTCTATTCGGGTTATTTTATAATTCGGTTCGGTTTCGGTTTCATGATCGGATAATTCGGTATAGAAATTTCTATTCCATTCGGGTTATTTTATATTTCGGTTCGGGTTCGGAAATTTTGGCTCGATTCGAGAATTTTGCCCACCCCTAGAATATGTGACTGGGTAGCTCAAGCTTGTAAAGCTTGGAGTTAAGTTTTGTAATCAGTTTCTTTGATTAATAAAGTGTTCGTATTCTTATCAAAGCATTGCCAAATCAGATTGAATGAAATATCCGTTTAATTATCTTTGATTTTTGTTCACAATTCTATCACGATAACCTAGTGTCACAACCACAAAAAAGCAAATCATAGGCAACAAAAAATAGTTTTTTCTCTCAGAAGTGTGGCGATAGGAGAAAAATAGTTTCTGAAGGAATCTTGCTCCGATTTGATTTCTGGCCGGTGGCCGACGCATCTCCGTGTCGGTATCGTGTCCATGTTTTTCATATTTCCACATTCATATGTATCTATCATATATCTTTCTTCCTTTTCGATATGGTTTGGGTCTTTAAATTTTGTGAAAATCTCAAGACCTTTGTGAAAATCAGAGTGTCATCTATAATATCTAGCAAACGATTAGATGATTGTGTTTATCTTGAATACGTTGGTGGATTTGTTGCCATACATGCGGTTTCATCAACCGTTTACGGTGATTTTTTCATGCCACACCGATGGTGGTGTATCACAGTGACCGTTCGTGATGATTTTATGCGACGATGGTCCATCTCCATTTCATTCAAGCGTGGTCGGTTCCAATCGGTAACCGTTTTCTCTCTCTCATGTAGAGTTTCTTTCCGGTTTTCATCGGTATTTGTGTTGGATTGTTGCCAATACGAACAAACCATCTTCTAAAAAATTGTCGTGTATGAGATCCCGAAATTTATAACATGATAGAGGAAACTTTAGCCACTAACCGGAAACATAAGAAGATGCCACCGCAATGTTGTTATAGGCGAATACGGCATGTTCTAATAACAATTCAACTAATTTTTATGGTCAAAGTAATGCGATGTGCATTTTGGAGTTTCATCAACAAGATGATAGCCAACAACAAGTGTATAAAAGAGGGACATAACAGATTTCAGAAATCTGTTAGCCTATAAGACTTCCGAACTGATAGATTGATTACTCTCCACTCTTTCATCGAAATTGTTTTCAATTTCTTTTATTTGCATTAACGATTGTATCGAAAATATTTCTGTATTTTGTAAACTTTTTATTATATAATATATTTGATTTGCCCGAAAAAAAAAAAAAAAAACGAGTGTCCCAACCATTTAAGCGATCTAATCTGTGCATAGTACTGTCACAGGAACCATAATAAGAGATGAAAGAATACAAACTTTTAACTAAAAATTAACACAGTTGAGATTAGGGATACAAAGATGAAGCAAAAGCCAAAAGCCTTCTTGTAAAAATGGCTGATTTAGATGCGTTTATAATATTATATAGACAAACCTTATGAGCTTGTCTTTGCTCTTTTCCATACAATGACAACACCGTAGAAATCAGACGAAGCCAACAAGTTCTCTCCATGGTTCCACGCAACACACATTACTGGAAACCTATGACCCTGCACCATCCCAATTCTCACAACTCGTGACTCCGTTGTTTTCCTATAACTTTCAATCCATACACAAAAGTTTAAGATATATATATATAAAAGAAGAAGATTTGTCTCACCTGTAGCTTGTTTACACATGTGTGCTTCGGTTTGGTTAGATCGTAGAAGTAGACATTCGAGTCTTCGCTCCCAGCAACTATAGTTTCAAACAACAAGAAACACGGCAAATGAATAGTTGTTCTCAAGAGACCTATGCATCTACTATTACGTAAATTATAGGTAAATGAAGGATTGAAATTCAAACCTATGTATTCTCCTTTCTCTAGGGATAATAGCGGGCAAAACGATGCTTGGATTCTGTGTATTCGTGGGGCTAATTTGAGGGAGCAACGCAATGTCAGGTAACCTTTTATCTCAAGGGCAACACTGCATCACCAACACAAAAAAGAATAATCAACGATAAGGTCTACTAACATAAGGAAAAAAGAGAGTGAATCCGTAAGTTGTGTCGCTGAACCTGAAGAAACACAAGTTTCCGTCCTGAGTACATGTAAGCAGAACAGGACCTGATGCCAGGAGGGAGAAGCTTCGGTACTTGACAGTTGTGACAGGGGATTTGTGATTAGTACGATGGCGATGAGACCGGGACAATGAACCTGTATGGGAATCCATGCTCACTGAATATACAGTTCCCTGCAATTTTTATCAACTGCCTTGTAAAAACGATGTTCAAATGGCACGGAAATTTTTATCTAATTAACGGTCAAAGTCACAATGTCACCCCTTCTAGCAGACCGACCAATGCAAAAATTGATTTCAGTCTTGACCACAAACATACGTAACCGGCATAACCAACCATAACAGACCATGTGCCTCGTTTTATATGTTTTGACATCAATATAGAGAAAAGTTACCTGCCCATCTCCACAGAAAATGATTTGGCCAGTGTGATCATGGTCCATAGATGTCACCTCGCCGTCAAACAGCAATTTTTTAATAATTCTCCCAGTGCTGAAATTGAACACCTACTTTGTAAAGCAGAGAGATGTTAGGGCATTAAATAAGTAAACAATTGGAAAACACATAAGCAATACACCAATATACTTGGCTACAAGGTGTAGTGCAGTTACCGTGACTTCCTTGTTTGCATTGCCAGCAGAGAGGAAATTGTTATTAACCTGTTAAAAACATGAAAATGGAAAATCTTCAATGGAGAAGCAAGAGAAAACCACAAAATTCCTCACTCAATATCTGATATGAGAAGATCTTCACAAACAAATGAGCAAGTATGGCAAACTTACAGGGTGAAAACGGATACAAAACTGTGCAGAGACTCCATATATAACTCTAATACAAACACCTCTTGACAACTCCCATACTCGTATTGTCTTATCAAGTGATGACGACGCAATGTATTGATTGTTCGACGAGAAGTCAAAATCTGAAAGTATTTTTAAGAAATAATAAAGTAAGACGCTTGAATTACAAAATTAGACATAGGATCTAAAAGGAATGTCATCCTTACACCCATATGCTCTATCCATTACAGATAAATTCTTTAACACTTTCCACTCAAATCTTACCCCAAACAAGCCATGAAATGTATAATGCATCAAATTCTCAGTTTCCAAGAGCAATTAAAGGTACCAGGCAGGTCTACCCAAAATACGAAAAAAAGACAAAGGAAACAATACCAGTCAATCGAACCTGTGACATCTTTTGAGTGTCCTGTCAACTGCGTGAGGACAGAAGGCTCTTCTGAGAGACTGCAAACTGTCAAGGTTCCATCTGATGCTCCATATGCAAGTAGATCAGAACTCATGTGACCAAACTTCAGAACAGTAACTGAATAAGAGATACACAGACTCATTCTTAGAAGAAAAATCACAAAAAGTGAGTCGATGAAACACAAACAGCAATAAGAAAATACCAGAAGATTTGCATTGATCGAAGATGCAATGCATCCCCACAAAAGAATAAGCATGTTCCACACCAGCACGACGATATGGATGATCACCATCGCTCAAACTTGAGCTAAAACTAGCTCTGCGGCTTGACACCTGATTGACACTCCGTAAATCCTAGGAAAAAAACACCTGATAAGTCCAATGATCTGCTTTGGTAAACGAAAGCTAATGTTCTTTCTTTATAATTCCAAGAAACTGAATTTGCATCCCTCTAAACTACAAGTGCATAATAGCGGTGTAACAAGGAAGGAATTCTACTTACCCTGCTAGAAGTAAAGCTTTCAGCTTCAAATTGATGAGAGAGAGGACTTGGAGAAGGTAACCATCGACCACTGATGAATCAACCAGTAAATTACCCTGACGTCAGAATTGTATGGTAACATAAATCCGCAGAAGCAACCAAAAGCACAGATTTACAGTGTAAGAAAAAACAACTTGTGAAGGGAGCAGAACCTGTTTCCTGGACTACTTAAGAGGCTTGGCGTACGCATATTCTCCCATTTCCGAGGTCTGCTAATGAAATTACGATATGCAACATATCCTTTTCCATTGCATCTCCAATCCTTCAAACCAAATACAAACACAATCAGAGCTCTTAGAAACATGGAATTGAATGCGATTTCTCGTGGTCTGAAGAGAGATAAAGAGCTCACATAACGGCGAGAGAGAACACCAGATTCAGCTTTACGATGGAGAAGAATACGGCGGATTCCGACGTACTGGGGATCTGAATCGGATGTTGCCGGCTGCATCATACAGCTCAAAAACTCGAGATCCTTTGATTGCTTCTTCTTCTCTTCATCTTTCTCATTGACGCTATCACCGATCTCAACCTCTGATCCGTTTTCGACAAGGATCGTCTCCTCCTCCATTTTATCAACCTTCCGAGCATCCACTTTACTGTAAGGATTCTTCGTAGATCGATAGTTGCAAAAGGATGAGTGAAAGATCAATCGATCGGTTTGAAGTTTCTTCGCCAATCGATTGGCATTTTTTTCCCCCAGAATCAATCTGACTCTCGACTCTGGAGCTGTTCTTGATTTGCCAGGAGAACGAACCAATTCGGTTTTTGGAAATTGAATCTGCAATTCGAAGAATCGAAGAAGATTACAAGTAAGAAAAATCAGAAACGAAAATAACCCAAAGATTGTTTCGGCTTCGGCGTATCAGATTAATTACATATTAAAACCAAAGTTTTGCCTAATTCGCATAAAAGTCGATTTTTTGTTCTTGTAACAATTTACCCCTTTTGTTACAACTACACAGTTTGTAGTTGGCCCAATTTAAGATGGAGAGGACATTGGTATAAATTTTGAACAACTCTACTTAACATGAAATCCAAAACGAAACAATACACGTATAGAAACTTTAGACGTATCAACCAATAACCAGTACAAAGCCGCAAGAGTCGAGTGTATGTAGTAGCTTGGTTGCGCAAACAGACAATTTGGAAATGTAGAATAGGGAAGACATTCAGAGAAAATCCACACCTTACAACGCAAAATGTGAATATCAAAGTTTCTTCAAACATTTACGTATTTGAGTTTAACTAAACATTAACTATGGCAATAAGAATTTAAAATCAACACTCTTTTTTTAGTCATGTTGTTGTCAGTACTTCTGCATGTAATAACTAAAGTCCGTAGCTTTTATTGATTATTTTTGCTAAGTTTCCATCAACTGTTAGGTAGATGTTAGGTAGCTTGCTGAGGAGCATTATTACATCACATCCACGAGGACATGATCTGCGATGATTTTGTTTAAAAATTAAAAAATTTAATTCTTTTTTTTTTTTTTAATTTCGAATAGCCATAGCGTTGCAATGTATATAAGAAACGTTTGATGTAATTGAGAAACCTTGAGAAAGAAACTACATTTTCTCATCTTCTCCACTTCTTTTTACATTTTCAGTCTCTGCTTTCAGTCTCTTCAGATAAGAAAATCTGAGAACATGGGTCTTGTCCGAGGATCAGACCTATATTCTGTTGTTCTTGTTTTGAATTTGGTCCTGAACAGCTTGGTGTTGTTCTGTAATGGAGGCAAAACCAGTAGATTTGTGGAGAAAACCGTTGATATGCCGCTCAATAGCGATGTTTTTCGTGTTCCTCCTGGATATAATGCTCCTCAACAGGTACGTACACCTTTTCTTTTCTAAAATCAACAATCTTGTTTTGGTTGTGAGTTTTTGTTTATAGTTGTTAAATTTTGAAGCTTTTTTTTTTTGTTATTGTTGTTAATTTTCCTTCAAGTGTTAGGTGGGTGTTTAGTTCTCTTTCCAATTTAGTTCTAGGCATCACTTATTTTTTTCTTAATCTTGTTCTAATGGCGAAAAAGCTATTTATTGGACGATTCTGATCGACTCAATCTTCCTTATTGGAATTACATAAAGATGCGATTTTCTTTCTTTGTAAAAAAAGCTGATGTAAATGGGTTTATGATTTATGATTTTTTGATTTTTGATTTTTTTTTTTGCAAAAAGGTGCATATAACACAAGGAGATGTAGAAGAGAAGGCAGTGACAGTGTCTTGGGTGACACAAGAAGCATCAGGATCTAACACAGTCCTTTACTGGAAAGAGAATAGCTCCAAAAAGCTCAAAGCTCATGGCAAATCCAACACTTACAAGTTCTACAACTATACTTCTGGTCATTAACATCATTCTTTTTTATCAAAAACAAAAAAACATCTTTGCCCCATCAGAAACTTGGAGGTCAAATCATCATCATCAATTAATCATCACTACCATCATCTTTCCTAATGTTGTTATCTGATTTTGTCCTTCTCTTTTTGCAGTATGACACCAAGTACTATTATGTGGTGGGTGTGGGACAAACTGAGCGCAAGTTCTGGTTCTTCACTCCTCCTGAAATCGGTCCAGACCTTCCGTACACGTTTGGTCTCATTGGTATAGTCCTGAAACATGTTCATGGTTTTAACAAAAAGGCAATTTATTAGCTTCCCATGGACTTGAACTTGACTTGCAAATTGTTGTTTTGCAGGGGATCTTGGGCAGAGTTTTGACTCAAGCATAACCTTAACACATTATGAGAAGAAACCAACAAAAGGGCAAGCGGTTTTGTTTGTCGGGGATCTCTCATACGCTGATCAATATCCCATCCCCGACAATAATAGAGGAGGAACTTGGGGGAAGATTTGTTGAAAGAAGCACATCATATCAAAGGCTTGATCTTCGGATAAGAAATAGACCGTGTCCGAGAATCAGATTTATGTTATGTTATTCTTGTTCTGGGTTTGGTCTTGAACAGTTTAGTGATACATTGTAATGGAGCATAACCAATAGATACGTCAGAAGATTAGAAGGAACTGTTGGTATGCCTTTTGAGAGCTATGTTCCTTGAGACGCATATCAACAGTTCCTTCTAACCTCTTTGACATATCTCTTTGACATATCTACTGGTTATGCCTCCATTACAGAGCATTACTAAGCTGTTCAGGACCAAACCCAGAACAAGAACAACGGAACATAAATCTAATCCTCTGAGTTTTTCCTATAAACAAGGGAGAAATTCCCTTTTCTAACTTGAATCTGCAATTCGAAGAATCATGAAGACTACAAGTAAAACAATCAGAAACGAAAACAAAAGATATTCCGGCCTTGGTGTATCAAAATTAATTACATATGTACTTTATTTGAATTCTTTTAAACTCTTATGTTTTGTCGGGTTTAAAAGGTTCAGAGCATTGTTTTCTGATTAATCAACTACTAGGTAGAGAACTTCATCAAAATTCAAGAACACTAATACTACAAACCCACATAAGGATTTTTTTTTTTTTTTTTTTTTTGTCTTCTCCCACAAAAGGATTTATCAGTTCAAAAAGAATGAAAATTCCGCATAAAAGTAAAAAAATGTTGCAATTTACCCTTCTGTTACAGTAATACAACAAGAGCTACCTAACCAGAGCATTGGTACTGCAGAGTTTGCCCATTCGAGATTGATAGGACTTTGGTATACTCTAACTGTACATGAAATCCAAAGCAAGACTCAGAGATCCTTTTGCATACAAAACTCTCACATTACATCAAATAGGTTTCATATAAGCAGAGAAGATTTGACCTGGTTCTAACACTCAACATCATGGTTTGCATCACGCAGGCCATTTTTGTTACAAAAGACCACCATAGAAACTGTGGAGATATCAACCTGGCCTTAGAAGTATTCGTTCAACTGGGTCTGTTGGTTGAGCTCCAACCAATGACCAGTACCTGCACTTAAGCCACAAGAGTCGAGTGTATAACGATTATCAGTCGGTGCATACAGTAACTTGGTTGCACAAAGAGACAATTAAGAAATGTGGTATAGGGAAGAAAATCAGAGACAATCCAAACAATACAAGGAAAAATGTGAATCTACGAACATTTATGTAATTGAGTTAAACTAGACATTAGCTATGGACAAAGAATTTGAAGCAAAGTTAAATATGATGAAATAAATCCTACAAGAGCTAATGTTTCCTTGAGCGAAAAGAGTAGAGTACTATGTTCCATCTCATACCAGTACTAGTTACAGGAAAAACATACTTTTGAACACGAAGATTAGCCTCAAGAGTCAACACTAAACATGTGCAAGTCACAGAGAGAAAACACTATGGAAACAAGTAGAGTAGCTTATGATAGCCACAGATGAAGAAAGAGGAACAGAAGCCAATTCAGCAAAAAGTATTCAGATAGTGACCCTTCGGTGAAAGAGAGAAGAATCAGAAGATAGAATGACAAGCGGTGACTTGTCGGTTGAGAAGAAGAAGAGAAAGAGGAAGAAGAAGAATCGAGAGAGAAGAAAGATTTTAAGAATTATGTTTTTCATGATTGTTTCTCTGCCACAAGTTACAAGCCTAAAGGACTTAAACGCTAACACACTAGCGGCCCATTACAAGTAAAACGAGGCCCAATTCGATACTTATCAATAATCCAATGAGAATGAATGTTTTGAAAACTTGAAAAATGCATAAGAGCATACTCGAATTTGAGGCCATCGCCTTAACCTGAGTCCCTGAGAGAGGAAAATGAAGAACCTTGCAATGGATCATAAAACGCTAAGACTTGGATTTGCTCTCCATCCTTCTGCGAATCATTAAACCTTAAGGCTCTTGCAACCGAACCTCGAGAATCTAATCTTCATCGCCATTTTTGCTGCTCGAGAAAACAGAGATAAGAAAATAACACTCCATGCCGTTCGTTTCAACTTCAGAAGAACTACGTGCTGTTTTAGATTTATAGAAGACCTTTCAAATTCTTTTTATAATCAAGAATCTCACTAGTCTTCTTCTTTATACACTTTTTTGTCTGATTAACGTTTGGTTTTAAACAAGGACAGGCACAAGAACTCACTTTTTCGTTGCATTTATTCATTTTTTATTCAATCAAAGAAGAGATGTATACAAATACGATTCTGAGGTTCTCAAGAATCAGAAGATGGAGAGTCATCAATAGGGTGCCAGAATCTGTTGTAAAACCACATAGAGTCACCCTCCACTGCGTAACCATCCTGGTTCCTATGCCATCCATAGCGCGCGTGCGTCCTGTTCTTTATCGAGAATATTGCGTGCCCGAAGCTCGCTTCTCTGAAGGCAGAGTACTCAGGCTGAGGTTCTGTCATTCTGCACAAACCATAATATCACACATTTAAAATCTCAAATCTAATCGAATATTCGGTTGCAATGAGCAGAAATGTTTATAACTTACTTGGTAGCCAATCCCTCAAGATTGCCTCCATCACCAATGGTGATGTAAACCGGAGCAGATTGATCTTTGACTGGAGAGCAAATTCCGTTAACTATGTTGTATGCTATGTTTGATATGCGTTCCTGGTTACACAATAGCTCGAGATTTCTCAGGATCTATACTTTAAAGAGGCATAAGGAGCCAAAGTTTTTTTTTATCTTACTGATCTTTCGTAGGCGTGGACATGACCTGCAAAAACAACATCTACTTTGTTTTCGACAAACCACGGCTCATACATCACTCTCATGGTTTCGCCTTCCATGTAATGGTAATCATAGCTGTTGTACCACGGTGAATGCATCAGAACGATCAACCATGGAGTTTCCGTTCTGTTAACCTTTGGGAATTCCTCTTCGAGCCATGTGTATTGTGGCGTGTATTTACCTGTCCAAGAAAGAGATGGAATATTTGGGTCCTCTTAGTCTTGGTTTAAGAATATCACACCAAAAGTTTCAAGATTTTTAAGATGCCTTACCGTATGCTGAATATGAAGCTAGCACAATTATGTAAGCCGGTCCTCTCTTTATCGAGTACCAGAATGGTTCTGTGCTGCCTGATGCTCGGTAAGGAGTACGGTACCTATTCGTGAATGGCTTAAACGGTCTGGTTTCTTTCTGCACAGCCCATTAAAAAATCCATCTCAATCTCAACCCATTAAACTAGATGCTCTTATATCTCTTTGTGCTATAGCATTTTTAAGCCAAAACAAAAAGAAGATGAAGCAAGAAGCTTACAATCTCGGGGGCAAAATCGAGTTCATGGTTTCCTACGGTCCAAATCCAGGGCTGGTAAGCTGTGCTTCTTTCAACAAATCTTCCCCAACTATCCCATCTCCTATTGTCATGATTTGGATATTGATCAGCGTATGAGAGATCCCCGACAAACAAAACCGCTTGCCCTTTTGTTGGGTTATTCTCATAATGCGTTAAGGTTATGTTTGAGTCAAAAGTCTGCCCAAGATCCCCTACAAAACAACAATTTGCAACTCATGTTCAAGTCCATGGGAGGCTACTAAATTGCCTTTTTGTTAAAACCATGAATATGTTTCAGGACAATTACCAATAAGACCAAACGTGTAAGAAACGTCGGGACCGGCTTCAGGAGGAGTGAAGAACCAGAACGTGCGCTCCGTTTGTCCCACACCTACCACATAATAGTACTTGGTGTCATACTGCAAAAAGAGAACCACAAAATCAGATAACAACAATAGCAAAGATTGATGATGTCAATTATAATGATGGGCGACCTCCAAGTTTCTGATGGGGCAGTGATGGATATGACCAGAAGTATAATTGTAGAACTTGTAAGTCTTGGATTTGCCATGAGCTTTGAGCTTTTTGGAGCTATTCTCTTTCCAGTAAAGGACTGTGTTAGATCCTGTTGTTTCTTGTGTCACCCAAGACACTATCACTGCTTTTCCTTCTACATCTCCTTGTGTTATATGCACCTTTTTGCAAAAACCCAAACCAAAAACCCTTTGACATCAATATTTTAACAAAGAAGAAAAGAAAAGTTATTATATTTATCCAATAAGCAAAAGCTTGAATCGATCAAAATCATCCAATAAATCGCTTTTTCCGCCATTTGAACAAAGATTAAAAAAACAAAACAAAAAGTGATGCCTAATATTAAATTGGAAAGATAGTTAACTAAACACCACCCACCTAACCCTTAGCAACAAACAATAACAACAACATCAAAAGCTTGGAAATTTAATAATTATAAACAGAACCCACAACCAAAACCCAAAAAAGATTGTTGATTTGATTAAAAAATTAAAAGATTATGTACCTGTTGAGGAGCATTATAACCAGGAGGAACACAAAAAACATCGCTATCAAGCGGCATATCAACAGTTTTCTCTACTTTCCTCACAAATCTACTAGTGATGCCTCCATTACAGAACAGCACCAAGCTATTCAGGACAAGAATAAGAAGAACAGAACATAAACCCATTTGCTGAGATTTTCTAATCGACCCTCTGAGTTTTTCCTATTAAAAAAAAATGGGGAAAGATCTTTATAGAAGAAGAAAAGGGAAATGTATTAGCTTGAGGAGCGGAATATATGCTTTACTGATCTTCGATTGAGTCGTCGTATCAAGTCTCGATCGAGTTTTAGTGGAAAACGATAATTATTCTATTTCCTTACTTTGGTTTTTTTTTGTTGACCCAAATATGTGGACGCTTGGAACATTTTCGGTTCGGACACACGAATCTTGCTTTTTTGTTTCCGTGGCGTCAAGTCAACTAAACTTGTTTCTTCTTGTTTATTCTTTTTTTAAACTCATTCTTCTTGATTTTAAAACAAAAAATACAATATACAAAAAAAAGATTACACCGTTATGAGGAAAGAAGAAAAACAATGTGGTCGGTCGTAGTAAACAATATTTTTTAAGACACTCAGGGTGTCCCGTGTCCAATTTCAGTTTGGATTTTTGTTTTCTTTCAGTTTTTCGATTTTACAATAATAACTACCATTGCAAAACTGAATGATTTGATACGTCACGAGAGTGAACATTTTTTTTTTATTTTGGGTGGAAAGGGAGTGAGCATTCTATCTCTTAACTCTAATATAGTATTTGTTTTCATTTTTCATTTTTTGGAAAAGTGTACCAAACACACTTAGGACCGGTCCAGAACATAGGCAAGTGAAACGAATGCTTATGATCTTACATGTTTAGACGCTAATCTGTGTGGGGAAATTTTTTTTATTAACAAAATAACATTAAAAGGGGCACGATATTTTAATTTCGCGCGGGGTATCCAAAAATATTGGACCGGCACTGAACACATTAAAGGAAAATTGGTAAGTAACCAATGATTTGAAAACTAGACCGATCGGTCTAATTAGGAATCGTTTATGAAACCGAATCCGGATTGAACTATAAACCGAATTTGATTTGAATCGTTAAAACCAGTTAGAAACCGACAGAACCAGTGATCCAGTTCGATAAAATTCGGTTCAATAATTTAAATCATAATTTTGATAATTAAGATTTAAATTTTAGTCACAAAAATCATCTCTTTGCCTATGGCTAGGTAAACCATTCTCAAATTTATTTCCATAGGACTTCAAGTGTACATAGAGAAGGTAAGGTAATTTCTTTTACGGATTTAACTAGAGAACATTCCGGGCTACGTCCGGGTATGTTTTTTTCTGATAGATTTGTTTGTTATGTTGGTTTATATAAAATTGTGTCATAGTAGTGTTTGTAATTTTGTGGATCCAAGAGAAATTTATATGTTTTATCAAATATAAAAATAGATAAATGATAGGTTGATTTCTTTCACTTAAGTGTTTGAGTTGTTTAAAATTTAGAATTTATTCATGTGAAATATATATACAATATAAGTACACAATAAAATTTTTGGCCACATATATTTTTGGGTTAATTAGCTGAATATTACTTTTGAGAGAGATAATTGGAAAAATAGCAGTTCCATTTTCGGAATTAGGTAAATAGCAGAGAGAAACAAAACTGGACGAAATTACCCATGTAACTATCTAAAAACATAGTTAACTATTTTCATAAAATAGTTACCAATTTTAAAACATAGTTAACTATTTTCAGAGCATAATTATCTAATTTCATGACATAGTTGACTACATAAAAATATTGTTGTAATAGTTACTTATTTAAACAAACATAGTTAATTACATTCAGAATGTAGTTACCTATTATAGTTTGCATAATGGAAAAATAACATACATAGTTAACTATTATCAGAAACATAGTTACCTATTAATTTCCGAACATAGTTAATTATATCAATTTCCGAACATAATTAACTATGTTTATGAGTCTTTATTGTTTTTCATTAAGGGTAAAATCGGAATTTTAGGTGGGTTAAATGCTAGTTACTAGATTATGTTTTATATGATGTTAGATAGTTAATTATAAGTATAAAGACTAATATAGAGTGCAATTTCCCTATATTTTTAGTTATCTTTTAGGGAAATTGCACTCTATATTAGTCTTTACACCTATAATTAACTATCTAACATTATATAAAACAGAATATAGAAACTAGCATTTAGCCCACCTAAAATTCCTATTTTACCCTTAGTGAAAAACAACAAAAACTCATAAAAAAGAAAACCCTAATTCATCACCTCTTCTTTTTCTTCTTCCATCGTTTCTTATTCTTTTCTTCCATCGCTTCTGAGTTTTTTCTTCCTCCATCGTTTGTTTCTTCTTCTTCTTCTATCGTTTGTTTCTTCTTCTTCTTCCATCGTTTCTTCTTCTTCTTCTTCTTCTTCTTATTCTTCTTCCTCTTCCATCATTTCTTCTTCTTCCTCTATCGTTTATTTTTTCTTCCTCTTCTTCTTCTTCGTCTGACACAAGCATCATAATCGATCTCGTCTCTTTCTGGTGATCCACAAAACCAACTCTCAATCATTTTGTCTTATCTCGTTGCCATGGATCGAAAATCCCCAATCGTGAATTAAGATATAAATCGATATAGTTAACTATGTTCGGAAATTAATAGGTAACTATGTTTCTGATAATAGTTAACTATGTATGTTATTTTTTCCATTATGCAAACTATAATAGATAACTACGTTCTGAACGTAGTTAACTATGTTTGTTTAAATAAGTAACTATTACAACAATATTTTCATATAGTCAACTATGTCATGAAATTAGATAACTATGCTCTGAAAATAGTTAACTATGTTTTTAAATCGGTAACTATTTTCTGAAAATAGTTAACTATGTTTTTAGATAGTTACAAATAATGTGATGTAGTTAACTATGTTCTGAGATCAATTGAATAGTTTCGACTTTCGATGAAAATAGTTAACTATTTTTTTAGATAGTTACAAATAATGTGATATAAATAACTATATTCTAAGATCAATTGAATGGGTAGTTTCGAAAATAGTTATTTATGTTATTAAATAGTCAATATTTGTTTTTGTCATTTTTGATCCTATTTTTTCAGATCTACTTTTTGCAGAGATACAACTGTAGGAGCAATTTTTTCAGAGATAGATCAAGAGAAGATTTTTAGGGATTTCTTTTATTTACTCATTACCTAAAACATATCTACATGAGTAATTTCGTCCAGTTTTGTTTCTCTCTGCTATTTACCTAATTCCAAAAATGGAACTGCTATTTTCCCAATTATCTCTCTCAAAAGTAATATTCAGCTAATTAACCCTATCTTTTAACTCATTCCTTACCAATAATTTTAAAATTAATTCAATATAATTGTTTGCGTATGCTTATGCATATTTTTTATTCTCTAAAAACCTTTGATTCATTGACTATTTGGAATTTGATAATACCAAAAACGTTAATTTATTTGGTTTAAACACAAAATCTTTAAAAATTAAAATTTCTATTTTTTATTTTGTTATGTTGTTCCTTTTTTTAATTATTTTATCTTCGTATCAGACAACTAATGACTAACAGCTTCTGTTCATACCAATTTAACCATTCCTTCGGAAAAATATACGGTAGAAAACTAAAACTCTCCAAAACTTATTCTCTAACTTCTAGTGCATTGCATCTGATGATTATTCTCTATGAGTACCTTAGAAAAGGAATAAATTTTAATTGTTTATTGATAAACTGGAATATAATGAATTTTTTTAACAAATGTTGAAAGCAAAAGATACAATGGTTCTTACATGCCGGTCTTGTCTCGTGAAGACCAAATATCTCTGCTAAATCCTCTTTTGCTCTATGTGAGTCTCCTCTCCATCTTTAACAATGCTGCTTCTTTCCCATATATTCTTTAGTTTTACATAAGAAAATTTGAAATAAATGCCAAGAACTTATATTAGTAACTATATTCAAAAGGAAACGTTTGCACGGAGAACTACTGCATTCTATTCCAAATGTGATTACGTGAAAATTGTACTGCATTCTATCTACTGCAATCAGATAATTCTTGTTTTCGCTGATGCGACGCATATATTTCAATTTGTTTTATTTGTTATATAAGTAAATATTGTAGTAGTAAATTTTTTTATTAATGCTGTTTTTTATGCTAATTTGTTTTGTAATATATGTTATATTAATGCTTATAAGTGATAATATTAAGTTTAAATATATATATATATATATATGTATATTGTCAAATTTTCTATATATTTTTATAGAAATTTATAGTAGAAAACTGCGAATTATATATATTTTTATGTTAAAAACATGAACTCAAACTCCTCAACAACAATTACTTAAATTGTTTGTTAATGAATTGCTTATATGTTTCTTTATTTTCGTTCGGAATTTTTCTTACTTCCACATGCTTTCACATTATCATAGTGTTCTCCAATGTTTTTTTCAAAATAGAGTAACTTTAACATGGAGTTGAATTTTTCTCCAATGTATTATTCCATCATTTTTTATTTCACTCAACCTTTTTATGTATCATTGACCTTTGTGGCTCACTGATTATTGTCTTGTCTATAGTCGTCGCTGACCCAAAACTAAAATGTTGTTGAAAAATCACTTAAATCAGTTTTGTGTTAGTTTTGGAATTTTGTTAAACATGTCATTTAAGCCACCCATATATCGACCTAAAAGTAAGACATTATTACTTTAAGATAGAAAATTACTGGTTTTCTTTAGTTGTTGTACGATAAAGTGATGGATAATAGTGTTTTTTTACAGAAATATTCGTGAGGAACAACTCTCTTTTGGTTAAAGAATTACTCATCTACAAATTTGGTTATGGAAGATGGATAATTAGATTGAATTATAAGAGACTTTAGTTTGGAAGAGGTGATATGGAGAAGAAGTTAGTTGATTATTATCATGTCCGAACTAAATCTTTCTAATTGGCTTATTTTGCTTTATTCTGAAAAAGGTCTTCTAGTAGACAAAATCAAAGCAATCTCTATACACCAAGATCCACCATTTTAATTCTCAACTCAAACAATCTATCTCTACCTTCCGCGCAAGTTGTTGTCATCACTTCTTTAGATCTTTGTCCTCGCATCTTTCATCAAGCAATTCCTTCCCTTGGCTGTCAATTTTAGCAATTAGCATTCATGTAACCATAATCGCTGTTAGCGTAGCATTAATCGACGTCTGCATGGCCAATAAAATCAAAATTACACTTAGCTATTGAAAGTGAAATTATATTACAATATTGCCTTTTGTAACTACAACCATAACACAGAGATATCTCTGGAAACTATAACAGTACTTTTTTTTTAAGAGAAACTATAAAAATACTTGTAAACAAAGGTACATAAACCAGAGAGTTTCCATTTTGTGGAGTAAGCTACTACCTTTGTAAATCTAATGGCGAGAAGAGTACTCAATAAGGAATAAAAACGAAATGCAGTCTGGATAAACTGAAAGCACAAGACACCCGTAATTGTTGCCCCAAAAAGATCTCATTTTTAGCTTATCAAGCTCTGACCTCGTAACACCAGTCAATCCTCTACAAATAACATGAATGCAGTAAATGTATTATCAGAAAAACTATTAGCTCTGAGGACAGCAATTCAGCAAGTAAGATTACTCCAGAGGTGCCATCTTTCTTATATTGATCAACAAAGGCTTGCTACTTCCGAGACCATGTATCAACAAAGTTAACATTTTGTCTCCTCTTATCACAACTCTCTATTCCTTCTTTCGCCCTTTTCAGCTTCATATACCGCCCTAGTAACAACAAAGAATTTTATTTGTTTCTTAAACTGGAGTAACATTACAAAGCTACTTAAAATATCCATTGGTAAAACATGACGATGCATGAAAATAATATGTCTAACCTTTTTGGAATTTCCTTCAACTCCTCTCGCCAAGACACAAATCTACGGAAAAAGAATGATTAAACCCAAAATTTGAAGAGGATTTAGAGAAAGAAGATCGAGGGCCTTACCTTTAGAAGAAACACGAGGATTTTTTAGATCTCTTTTCCTCTTTCCTTGACAGTTGAACGTTTGTGGGTTTGTCGTCGCTTGTAGAAAATTATAAATTAAACATAAATAAAAGCAGATTAATGGCGATGATTGTGGGAGTCGAAACTTGCACAACTAAACTTGGTTAGGAAAATTTAGGAATTCGAAAAAATTCTATGAAAAAAACACCAAAGCACAAACAGATATTCAAAGATGGTGTTTTATTGAGCTGTTTTAGAAAGCTTTTCGTATGAGAGCAAAACTACAGAGTTTTGCTAGGTCAAATTGCGGATCCCTTTATCCAAAGGGGTACATGTCTATTTATACAAAAATAAGTCGGCTAGGCCTCTTCCTAAACGATAAAGGAAAACTTCCTTATTCTTCGGGATTTTCTTTCTTCTCTGGTTTTCCTAAGTCGGCTCGGGTGTGAACTTCTAACTTGGCCCACCAAACTCTTGTGGCTCGTTGCCTCGGCCCAACAAAATGTTGAGCTTGCTGTTTCGCTGGGTCACCAGAGATCCGGCTCGTCGTCTTTTTATCTTGTCTGGAACTTTGTCTGTTTAGCCGGTTATCTGTTTGGCTCGTCGCCAAGATGTTTGGCTCGTCACCGTTATCTTGGCGCACCACCAAGTGTTTGGCTCGTCGGCAAGATGTTTGGCTCGTCACCGTTATCTTGGCGCACCACCAAGCATGTTGGCTCGTCACCGTTGTCTTGGCGCGCCACCAGTTGTTTTGGCTCGTCACCAAGATGTTTGGCTCGTCACCGTTATCTTGGCGTACCACCAAGCATGTTGGCTCGTCACCGCTGTCTTGGCGCGCCACCAGTTGTTTTAGTTTGTCGCCAAGATGTTTGGCTCGTCATCGTTATCTTGGCGCGCCACCAAATTTTTTGGTTCGTCACCGCTTCTCCTTGATGTCGACCCATGGATTTGGCTCGTCACCGCTTCTCCTTGATGCCAAGCCAAGGATTTGGCTCGTCACCGTTTCTCCTCGATGCCAAACCATGGATTTGGCTCGTCACCTCTTCTCCTTGATGCCGAGCCATGGATTTGGCTCGTCACCGCTTCTCCTTGATGTCGAGCCATGGATTTGGCTCGTCAGTGCTTCTCCTCAATGCCGAGCCATGGATTTGGCTCGTCATTGCTTCTCCTCGATGCCAAGCCATGGATTTGGCTCGTCACCATTATCTTGGCGCGCCACCAATCATGTCGGTTCGTCACCATTTGTTGGTTTGCCAACATATTGGCTCATAGACGTTTCCCCTGATGCCGAGCCAGGGATTTGGTTCGTCACCTCGGCCTTTGGGCTTATCGCCATCTGCATTGTTATGGCTCGTCGCCATCTACGTCGTTACGGCTCATCGCCATCTCCGCTGCTATGGCTCGTTACCAAACCAGAAACTTGACCTTGATTGGCTAGGCTTTCTTTCCATTTAGCTAGGCCCAGCATCTACACTTAGTATTTTTATCAGTTGATCTCGATGGGGTGAAAACCGACCCCAACAATTAGCCCCCAGCTCGGTAGTATTATTGATAATAGCGACGAGGTGAAGAGTCGAGATTGAGATCAACGTTCTTTGGGTTACCGAGCCAAATTTGCGGTGAAGTTGTCATTTGGGCATTGATATCTGCCGAACCAAACTGACAGTGTTACCGAAGCCGTATCTCCGAACTGGATGGCGTTTGATCGAGCCATTTTAGCAGTCATGTGGCCGAGGCATACTTTCTTGGCTGGCACCCTGTTTGATTTTTCGTTTGCCTAATGTGGGGCAACACATGCCGAGGTGTTTTGTTACCGAGCCACACTGGCATGTCATGTCGCCGAGCCATCTTCTTTTGACATGCTGCCGAGCTACCTTGTCACTTGTATGACCGAGCTGTTCTGACTCGTGATGCCAACTCAAGCTGCCATGTTGCCGAGCCATCTTTGGTTCAGCATTATTACCGAATTGCCTCGGCAACCGTTGCTGCTGAACTTTTGGTTGTCTGGCTGCCGAGCCATCTTTGGTTCGGCATTGCCATTGAATTGTTTTGGCATCCGACGTTGTCGAGATGTCTGGGTTACCTGGCTGCTAAGCCGTCTTTGGTTCGGTATTGCCATTGGTCTTGGCAGCCGACGTTGCCGAGCTGTCTGGGTTGCCTGGCTGCTAAGCCATCTTTGGTTCGGTATTGCCATTGAATTATCTCGGCAACCGACGTTGCCGAGCTGTCTGGGTTGTCTGGCTGCCGAACCATTGCGGTATGCTGCCGAACCATCTTGCTGTGTTTGATTTATTTTTGGCTCGGTGATATTTGATCTGGTTGCCGCGGGTGTTTGCTTGTTGGTTGGATGTGGCGGTGGCAGTCCTTCCAAAGTCCTTGGTGCGTCGCGTCGGATGGCATCTGTTGTTGCTTTGCAGATTGTCGGCTGTCTTTGCTGTTGTTCGGTGATGGCATCATAAGCTCGTCTTTAACATTACCAACATCATCAAAATCCACACCACCATCCTCTTTGACATCACAAGTTTCATCTTTACCGGCAGCTTCTGCTTTAATTCCATCGTTTCTTTTCCATGACACGCAAAGCTGGATAACCTCTTTTTCCGCCATTGTGATAAAGTTTGCAAGTTGCCTATCGTTATTCAAGAAGATAGGAGGTGTGTCGCTAGGCATTTTCTCCATGATATGTGTAGGCAACTTATAAGCAATCTCGACTGCATTCATCTGCGTTTCCAAGTTGTAACTTCACAAACAATGCTGAGAAATTCCTCATACTTGATTTGTTCTTCAACCGCAAACAACTTGCTTCCTTTGCTTGAATCAACGTCGAAATCCCAACCCATTTTTATCTTCCATTGTCCAAAAACAGTCAACAAATGCAACATTATCTGCAAAAAAAAAGAGAATGTTTACTAGTAGATTAATTGCAAAAGATCTGCAACACACTATTTTAGAAGATTTTTGGCAGAGATCTACACTTTGGCAGGGTGTTTTAGAAATAGCTCTGAAAAGACGTACTAGAGCTCTAGACGCAGTTTAGAAGATGGTGGTTTAGATAACTAGTGTAATGTTTTAAAGTGTTACATGTGTTCGTTCTTCCCGAAAATATTCTCGCCTTCAACCCCTAGATTATCTTTGACCAGCAGATATTGTTAGATGTAAACGAAGATCGTCTTTCCGAAGAATGTACATACTTTCGTTCAAAATCAAAGTCTGTAAATAATCTTATACTCGGATTTCGCTTCCATCTCTTGGAAAATATGAAATCTCCCTTTGAGGGTGAAATCGAAATAGTAGATCTATGTTAAAGCTGGAGAAGTTGAAAAAGTTTATAGCAAACTCAAAAAAGTAAGAAGTAATGGCATTCTTGTTATTATTGTGAAAAGAGAAGAGTACATTATAATTGACTTCAAAATCCGACCGTTTATACAATTTAGCCAGGCCATGCGAACAGTATGCTACCGTCTGACGAGCAATATCTGCCTTATGTCTACAAAAATGCACACACAATATCTGCCTTAAGTCTACAAAAAAACACACACAATATCTGCCTTAAGGCTACACAATTGACACACTATATCTTCCTTAAGGCTACACAATTAGCAGAGTCTGTCCAGCCTTAGCCTTAAGGGTACACAATTGACACACTATATATGCCTTAAGCCTACACAATTAGCAGAGTTTAAGGAGAATCTGTCCAGCTTTAGCCTTAAGGCTACACAATTGACACACTATATCTGCCTTAAGGCTAAATAATTAGCAGAGTTTAAGCAGAGTCTGTCCAGCCTTAGCCTTAAGGCTACACAATTCACACAGACTCTGCCAAGCGTAAGGGTATTTTAGACATTTTCAAAAAAGTGTACTAGTTCTATCATTTTCCCTACGAAAGTACCCCGCTTGACATTAAAGTCAGAAAACACACCATATTAACAACTCCCTATATAATAGGAGAGTTTTCTCTCCTTTTAAGGTATCCACATCATCAAGAAAAAGTAATTACATTGAAACTAAATTTAATGATTCAATAAACTTTTTCATTCTTCTATTTATTGTCTTCTATTAATTATCATGCAATAAAAAATTAAAAAATACAAAATTAAAAAATACAATACAAGAAAAAATAAATAAAGATTAGAAGAACTAAAATATAAATTTTGACTATAAAAATCACAATTTTCTTTTTTACAAACACCATAGTTTAGTATAAACTACCACAATTTTCAAAAAAAAAAACATCAATTCCGGCACTACCAGAATTGAAGGGGCTAAAATACTACTTTATTTTTAATGAATTGAACAAACAGAAAGATTTAAAAAATAAAAATAAAAATAAGGGTTATGTTGCTTGAGGAATCTACGAAAACTCGCCCATAATGTCTTGTAATCTTGGAAAAAATATGTATATCTATATATATATTTTGCCTGGAAACTCCGTCCGATGTCCGTTTTTCGTTTCGAAAATATTTTGGAATCGGAATCTCTCGGAAACGCGTGGAAACTCTATGAAAATGCGTTTCCTAAAAATCTCAATTTGGAAACGCGATGGAAACATTCGATTCCGTTTTGGAAACGCAATGAAAACTTGTTCTTTTTAAAAACATAACAAATAAATAGTTTGAAACGTAGAGATATATTTGGTATTTTGTAACTTAAAAAAAACATAATTATAAAATACGTATATTGTGGAAGGAGTTGGAATACTTACACGTCTATACATTATGCAACATGAATCAAAGTTACTCCACAAAAAGCGGAAGATTTGGTATTTGTGCATACTAACCTTCGTCTTCTATATAGAAGAAGTCTTGTTTACAAAAATAGTCTCAATCATTTGTACGATATTGAAGTGACAATTTGATTCATTAGATGAAACTAATATTGGAAGACTTGTGTTTGAAAATATTTCTCTCGACGAACCAGAGTTGGAGATAGTTTTGTTTGATATAGCTAATGAAAATGAGAAAGAAGATGATAGTCTAAATATTTGACTTTGAGCGTTATAAAATTGATCTTTAATTAAACTATTTAATATTTATGTATATGATTAATTTGTGCTGTTTCATTATATTTTTTTTATAAATTATATATATATATATATATATATATATATATATACACGTTTCCAAAACGTACCCGTTTTCTATTTTTTTTTTTTAAAAACCCATTTCCGCATTTCCAAACGTTTCGCTTTCTTGTACCCGTTTCCGATTCGATGCAGCCTAATATTACAGGATCGTAAATGAGCTTAATGAGGTGCATATCTCTTTACTTTGCTTTTGTAATTTTGTTTTTTGTTTTGTTTTTTGTGTTTAAGGAAAACATTTGAACCTTATTTTTATTTATGCATTTTTTTTAATAAATGTAAAATTGTTATTCAATCAAAACAACGTTTTTTATAATGAATATTACTTCACGTTTGAAAGGATTTATGCATCTTACCTTTACGTTTGGAAGATTGCTGCCCCAAATAAACTAAGACACTTTATCTGGTAGTACCTGTCGGGGGCAGTAGCGGTAAATGAACGGCTAACCCACATACATATTGGATCCGACCATGAATGTCCGAGATGCGGATACCAGGAGGAGACTATCAACCATGCAATTTTCTTGTGTCCCCCAGATCTACAAACTTGGGCCCTCTCAAATATCCCTTTTGGAGGATTTGGGGGCCCCTCAGAGAGCCTAAGGGAGAATTTGGATAACCTCTTTTGGAGAATACCGAATGAAGTGGATTTGACCGAGGTCACCAGAGTTTTTCCTTGGATAATCTGGTACATTTGGAAGGCAAGGAATGATAAAGTTTTCAATGCGGTGGACAAATCACCGGCGGATATTGTTGATCTGGCCCAAAAGGAGTCGAAAGAATGGTTCTTGGCTAACTCTACAACGAAGACGGATGAGGTAGAATCGAGAGGAGACTTACTCTCCGAACCAAGTCTGTCGACCTTCACATGTTTTGTGGATGGGTCATGAAAGACATATGAGGCCACTAGTGGGGTGGGCTGGGTGTTACAATTACAGGATGGCACTACAGACCTGATGGGGCTCAAGGGTAACTGGAGGAGTCTATCTCCACTACACACTGAATTACATGGGCTTATATGGGCCATGCAATGTTTGATCCGGAAATGGCGTTTTTGATTCCTCTTTGCAACGGACTCCAAGGAGCTGATAAGTATGGTGACATCACCGCACGCTTGGCTCGGTTTTCAACCGGAATTACGAGAGTTAGCAGTATTTAGGAAACTATTCTCCGAATTCGACCTTATCTACGGGCAACGGGAGAGGAATAGGAGAGTGGATTTGCTTACAAGGACTGCACGGATTAGGAATAAACTCTTTTCTTTTATCGGCACTTATGTTCTTTAGTGGTTTACTAATACAGACAATGTATTTATATTGTTTTGTGTTTGAATTAAATTACGAATGTAAAATATTGTGAAGGAATGAATATGGGTCAATTGTGTATGGGAAGGGTTTGTCATCATAATTTTTGATGAAATTACCAAACAAAAACTGAAGTAAATAAACAAAAAAAAATAATAGATGGTCAAAGAAATTTGAACTTTTGCGTTCAAGCAAAATTGTGTGTGCTACTTACATGATGTGGTTGATTATTTCTATATCGAAAATACCGAATATAAATTTAAACCAAATCGAAAAAGAAAAATAAAATCCCAAAATGGAAGATCTCAGTTGAAATCTGATTGGACAACATTTATAATATTCAACCATAAAATGAATAATTGTTTAATTTATTTAATACTTACAAAAATGATATCGAATCCCATACATGGCACGGGACAAACAATTATTATAATCTTAAATTTATAAAATTATATTCCTCTCTCGTGATCAAACTTATTGGCGGGTTCAGATTTTGCCGCTTAGTAAATTTGATATGATGTTGGCAATGAGAGCCACCAAGAGGATGATACCTATGATCATGTTCATGAGATAGATATAGAAAATGGTAGATTTTCGCGATTTCTTTCAATTGCTTCCTCTGTAATAAACCATCCATTCTTCTTTGTATTCGCCATAGATGATGACTCCTTGTCTATGGATGCGTCAACGGCTCTTGAGGTGCCTTGTTTCACCTGTAAATCAAATCACATAATCAATCTTCTTTAAATCCAAAATATGTTTTGAGATTATACGATACACTACCCACAAAATCAACATAGGAGCTATTAGGAGTAACATAAAACCTCTTGCTTCGATGTGAGTTGAGATTTTGGGGTCTTTATATAGAAGTTGACACTAAATCTCCTTTAGCTTGCCTCTCAGAGTGCATCCTCGATTCGAAGCAGATTACTTGACAAGCAAGTTTTGTTTTGTTTTGTTTGCTTTCGATCCTTCTTATTGGCGAAAGACTTCATATTAGGGTTTCAATTATTCATTGAATTACATTCATTGGTTAGCCTCATGCCCACTTCATTTAGCTTTAGTATCTTTCATTTTATTTCACGTATTAACTTATTATTCACAGACACAAATCATACTATTATTTAGCAAGTGCGAAATTCTACGTGGCGACTCCAGATTCACTCTCAAACCTGTTTTTACACTTATGCCATTAATAAATCGTTTTAATTACATATGCTGCCATCGTAATATTCTGACCAAAGTACCCGTAAAAATGAAATCATACTATTATTTAGCAAGTGCGAAATCTTACGTGGCGGCTCCAGATTCACTCTCAAACATGTTTTTACACTTATGCAATTAATGAATCGTTTTAATTACATATGCTGCCATCGTAATATTATGACCATAGTACCCATGAAAATGAAATCATACTATTATTTAGCAAGTGCGAAATCCTACGTGGCGGCTCCAAGGTTCACTCTCAAACATGTTTTTACACTTATGCCATTAATGAATCGTTTTAATTACATATGCTGCAATCGTAATCATACTTATTGTCTCGGACGTCTAAAGATTTCTAAAGATCTTTTTTTTTTTGTCTTTTTTGTATAAAATTCTATTATTTTTTGTATATATATATTTATATATATACAAAAGATAATATGTAGAGAGTGTTATTGTTTGTGTATTTTAGTTGTTATGTAAATCTTATAGAATTTATAAATCTTTAGAAATCGGTAGTTTTTTTTCGAATCCAATAAAATCAACTGTGAAATCAAATTCTTAAGTTAATATGTAGGATCGAATAACGCCTGAATTTGATAAGTAATTATAAATCGTATAACCATTATCTATTATATTATGAGAGAGGTAACTATGCACCAGAATAAAAGTTGAGTTTTGGATAATCTTATCACAACTTTAATGAAAATACTCGATTCTTATTGGTTTAAAATAAAAGTTGAGTTTTGGATACTCTTATTACAACTTTAATGAAAATACTTGATTCTTATTGGTTTAAATAGTCGTTTTTTTCTATTATTGTTTCACGATTATTTTGTTGTTGATATATGGCATCGAATATAATGTGCTTTGTTTTATATTTTTTTTTAAGTATAGATATATATAAGAATCGAAAATTATCATATATAACAAAATCACTTTCGCATGTACATTTAATATAGGAATACATATAAATGGTTTAACAAAACTCAAAATTTAAAGATATCCAATAATACATATAGCTGCAATATATGTATAGAGTTAATTTTTTTATGTCTAAAAACTTAAATTGTCGATATGACCATTGTGTTTTCTTTTTTCGTATGGAATTTTTTTTGTTTTATCCTAATGTTAATAAAATATCTTTTTATGTACTCTCGCATGGGTTTTTTTCTTACCATCACTCTCACAAAATATCATTATTAAATCAAACATAATGAAATTAAATATCAAAATCAAACATAATGTAATTAAAATATCGAAAATGTTATATTTGAGACGAGCATGTCATATAATCAGTCAATAGTGCTTAAAATATTAATTGTTTGTTTCCACAAACTAACGATTAATATTAATCAATAGTACTTATATAACCTGTTACGTTTAAATAAGTCAAATAAAATTTTATATTTAATTATAGATCATATTATATAATACTAAATTAACTTTTTACTTATTATTAATGCCCGCACCGTTATAAATTATATTATATAATATTAGAATTAACTTTTTATTTATTATTAATGCTCGCACACAGTGCGGGCCAATCACCTAGTATGTACAATTTTTAGAACTAAAAAGCATGTTAACGCTGGGCGTTAATTGATTTATAGGTGATTTGCTGTTATCCAACTTATTTATTCAATGCACTATTAATAATAAATAATATTCCTAACTCTGAATATTTGTAATGTATATAGGGTGTTATTTGACTATTCGTAATTAATTCATACCTCCGAATATTTGTAATGTTTAGCATAATCGTTAGATATTTTTATGCCTTTTTTAATTATTTTATTTTATCTTTGTCTATATGTATTTATATGATTATTAATAAGAAATATTTACATGATATGTGGATATTATATCTATACTAGATAAAAGACTCGCATGCGGGTTTGTAATCTAATATTTTATAAACTGTAAAAAAAGTTAAACAATTAAAAATAGAAATAAAAATTAAATCACCCGTAAAAAATAAATAAAATAAAATTGAGAACGTTGATGGAAAACCACTAATTCAGAAACCTAACATTTATTTATTTACTTTGATTGTTTTATTATTTGATTTTCAATTAAATTTTATCATATATTTTCAAATTATCAGTTTTCCTATTCTATTTGAATTAATATTACTTTTTGATCCATTTTTTAAATCTTGATGAATTTATTCTCATGTTTTAGTTCAATTATTTTGACTCATTTAATATTTTATAAACCGCACAAAAATGGAAAACAAAATCACATTGTCCGTAAAAATGAATAAAATAATATTGAAAACGTCGATGTGAAACCGCTCATAAAATCCTACAAATTATTTATTGATTTTGATTCTCCTATTTTTTTTATATTAACTTAATTTTCAATTAATTTGTTCACATATTTCTAAATTATTAGTTTTTCCTATTCCTATTTAAATTATATTTACGTTTTATTATGTAACTACTCATATATCTTTTTTTTTAACTCTTGACAAATCGATTTACATATTTTTATTTGAATTAGACTTACTCATATTTTTTAATTATATTTGAATTTTTCTTTTTCACTTATGAATCAAGTATTATCTTTCTTCCAATGAAAAACGAATTATATGTGTTTCATCACTTGGTTTCTTACTTTTTATAATTTTCACAACATGAGAAACTTTCAAAATAATTTTCTTCTCATACATCAATTTTACAATATTTAGGATGTCTACGTAGTGTAAGTCTTTAAAAAAACCACAATACAATGTACATTTTTTTAGTCTGATTTCAAAATATAATGATATTATATTTTTTTTAAATGGAAAAATTTATTTTGACATGTGGCTAAAGTTAATTGGAAACAAAAAATTTAGAAGAGGTTTTTGAAAATTTAAATTGCTTGGTGTGAAGATCAAGAGAGTACAAAATTGTTTAAATAAAGGTGAAATATTATAATCCTTAAAGATTTGGGTATGTAAACCTAATTCTATTCAAAAGATTTTTACACGTGTATTTAATATTCTAATGAGAAAACGTGTTTGATTTTTTTTGTCATATATATTTCTATTTAAAATCAAAATATATGTAAGCGTGTATATATGTCTTATTTAATATTTTTTTTTTATGAATTATTAAAATAAACTAATTAGAAAATATTGAGATATGTTGTTTTTATCGAATAAGAGAGTAATCGATGGTTTTTAAAAAAAGTTGAAATAAAATTTGTGGAAGAGATTATTGAAATTTGAAATTTCTTGGTAAAAAATTGAGACAACACAAAATTTTGTTATATAAAGTTAAAATATTATCATATTTGAATATTTGAGTATGTAAACCTAAGTCTTTTTGAACTAAAAATTTTTTTGCACGTGTATTAATTAATATTCTAATGAAAAAATTTTGAAACCTAATTTATCTTAATAAACGTAAAGGAAAAGAGGGGAAAAAATAATGGTTGTACGAAAAAACAAAACCGAGACATATAATAAAGTTAATATTTAAATGAATAGACCATGTTTATCAACTAATTATTTAATGAATTATTTATTAGAAACTAATTAAATTTTTTGATATATGTTGATTTTTATAATCTACTTGATAAATATAAATATATATGTTTAAAAAGAAATAAGATTTGTATGACACATGTCAAAATCTAATTGAAAAAAAATTACATTGACATGTGTCAAAATCCGATCGACCGATTGACACATGTCACGACCGTGTTAATTACGAAATTTGACGCATCAAGTTTTATATAATAAGATATATAAATGTTATATTGGTTTTAGGGAAATGCATAATTTCTATAAGTAATTACGTTTACATTTTTATAAATGTACAAATTCTATTAGATAATTGTAAATTTTTAGGTTGTACTTGTAATCGTGTGTATATATATATATATATATATACACGTATTCCATATAAATTTAGTTTAGTTTATTGATTTTGTCTTGCAGAATCGGTATTGTTACACGGTGTTGTTCTCTCTTCTTCTTCTTGATTTCATCTCTTTCTGTGATCTTGAATTTTCTTCTTTATTATGCAGCTCGAATGGCTCCAAAGAAAAGTGGACTGAAGAATCCAAATCCTCAGGGAAGATCATCTCAATTGTTTCACCAAAACCTCTAGAATATTGATGCCACTTTCTTAGGACCTTCACTCGGATTCTCCATCCGGTCTTGTATGGCTCCAACTCCGTGATCTCATGAATTCGACGCATGCTTATTAGATCTAGGTTTCAAAGAACTCTTTTTCTTTTTCTTTTTTGTGAACGAATGCGAAACGTTTTTTTGTTTTTTTTGTTTATGGATATATACAAGTCTATAAAACTATCCCTTATTATATTGACAGAATGGTTTTACATATCCATAAATGAAATTAGTGTTTATTGAGTTAGTTGGTAATAAAGTGGATACATATCAAATCAATTTATATTAGTTTTACCATACATACTTTTCTATATACATCATGTTGCTCTCTCGACGAATACTCTTATAACTTTTGGATTTTATTTTTCTGAATGTCATATCGACGAATACACTCCCTTCATTATATATTAATTTTCATTTAAACTTAAAAATTTGTTTCATTTTAAGTGTCGTTTTGTATTTTCAATGCAAATTTATGATAAAATTTCCAGTTTTATCCATATTCTTAGTGTATTAATTACTAATATAAAAAAATATAGTGTATTAAATAAGGGTAAAATAGAAAATTTAATTATTTTCTTAATTTGTGCGAAAAAACTATAAACGACACTTATAATGAAACGGAAGGAGTACCATTTTTCAACAATACCGTACCATTTTTTGCTGTCCATTTTCAAAAATACCGATAATGAGTTGGGATTTCGATTTGGTTTAGTACTATTTTATTTTATTTTGCCGATGCCTAAAATTTATACAAGAATAAAGAGACTATATATTTTATGTGACAATTAAAAAAAAAATCTAAAAAAAAATTCTCAAAATAAAATATAAGCTATTTCTTTGGAAAATTGAAAAAATACACTATTTTAGATTTTAGTTTTTACGATTTAGACTTTAATCTTTTTGGGTTACAGTTTATAATTTCGGATTTAGTTTTATAGGTTTATAGCTTATTTCTGAGTTTAGATTTTAGTTTTAGACTATTTTGTTAATTTTTAAGACATGATATTATGTTAATTTTAGTATTCTTCTATCTCATTTTTAAAGATGTTTAAGATTTTTGTACACATATTAAAATTTATTTATTTATTTTTGTTTTTTTTTTTTAATTTAAAAGTTATTTATTATCTATCCAAAAACAATTCAAGTAATAATAATAAATCAACGTAATACAAATAATCACAGAACACAAAAAAATAAATTAATTTTGTATTGAAAATTAAAAACATGAAACAATTTTTTTTTTTGCTAAAACATTAGTTAATATGATATAGAAAAAATATAAAATATGATATATTTTCTTGAGAGTCTATTTTTTTATGTGTTGCAAAGAAATTACATCTATTGGTTAGCCCATGCCCACTTTAACACTAGTCATCAAAGAATTTATTATGTTATTTAACGTGGGTTGCAAAATATAATACTTACTCCCACGCACAACTTTATTAGTTAATTTCCCTTATTTTTATAAAATTAATGCTAATTAATCAAAAGATTACGACTATAGAAACTATATAAAGATACGCAGACAATCTCAATTGTCTTAAAAGTAGCACAATTTTTACAAGTACCAAATTCCAGCATCATGGTAATTAAATCGATTATTAACATACTATTACCCTTTAATAGAAAAACACAAGAACCAGATTGGGATACTGCACCCTGGAACTTGTTCCCTCCGGAAAAGATGTCCGTATATGGGATACTCCGCATAGAATTCAGGGGCAAGCCTGAGAATCGGCTGCTAGCGTTTTTTGAGATGTTGGACAAGGAAATGGAAGACTATGGTGGGAAATCTTCCTTGAAGATGATCATAGGAGAGCTACGTGCTCGGGGATATGAAAGACACGTTTCTAAGCTTGACATTTTTCTCTTCTCCCCTCAGCTGAATCAACCTATCCAGAACCGTGCGTGTGTTGACTCACCATCAGCATCGAGCTCGAGTGTGACATTAAAAGTCAAAGTTTACATGGGACAAGGATGGAAACAGGACTTTCCACGTTTGGGTGTTTTATTCTCTCCTCCCAACCTTTACGTTAAGGTTCGGATTGTGGGTAGCGACCAGGTGAAAACTACAAAAGCCGTGGGCAATATGTGGGAGCCTAAGTGGGATGAAGAATTCGCATTTGCGTTAGTGGACCGTAAGGCTGATTTGCTCTCCGTTGAAGTCTACAACCACGGCATTATAAAAGATTACTTTGCAGGGAATACCGTTATGCGCGCCTCTCAACTAAGGTTGGGAACACGTGCGGTTCCACTTCTCGATAAATATGGAGAAACATGTAAATCCACGTTTCTGCTCATGCGTTTCATACAAGTCTAAACCTAGCCGCAGTGCCGGTCCAATGTTTTCCGATATCCTGCGCAAAATAAAAAAACCATGCCCTTTTCTTATGTTGTTTTGTTAATGAAAAAAAATTCCCCCCCACAAATTGACTTGTGAACAAGTGAGACCCTAAGCGGTCGCTTCACTTGCCTATGCTCTGGACCGGCCCTGGATTACATGAAAACGGAAACGAGTACGCGGAAACGAAAAATTTCGAAACGTATAAACTTCTATTTAAAAAAATATAAATATGAAAACGTTTTAGAAATGTATATATAATATACAACATATATATATATATATATATATATATATATATATATATATATAATAATGAAAATATGTAATGAAAGTCAAATATTTAGAACATCTTTTTCATTCTCATTTTCATGAGTTCCATCAAATAAAATTGCCTTCAACCCTAGTTCGTCGAGTGAAAAATCTTCAAACTCAAGTATCCCAATATTAATATCATCTAGTGAATCAAATTAACACTACAAGAAAAATGTCAATTTCACACGGGCAAAACGGTTGGAAATCCGTGGGAAATAGCCATTTAGAATGGATTTCCGATGGATTGGTCCTTCGGTTCTAGATCGTTGGAAATTTAAAATACGTCGGATTCCATGAGAAATTTCTCAAGGATTACAGACAGCACAGTTCCGTCGGTTATGCCGTCGAAATTTTTCCGTCGGAAAACCGTGTAAAAATTTTCCTGCGGATTTCCAACGGTTTTGGGATGGATGAATTTCCCACCAATTTTCAACCGACAGGACAATCCGTCGGAAATCGGTTGGAAATAGAATACCCACCGATTTCCAACGGATAGGAGGAGCCGTCGAAAATTGGTTGGAAATAGAATACCCAACGAATTCCGACGGATATTTATTTTATATTTGAATTTAATTTATAAATACCATTATTAATTAATTTAAATAAAATTAAAATAAAATTCGGAATAAAAATTAAAATTAAAAATAAAATTCCAAATTGTTTAATCATTTAAAAGAAGTAGTTTAGAAAAAGAAAAAAACATAATTTCAAAATAAAAACCACCGGAGAAATTAATTTTGCGAGGAAAAATCTTCCGGAAATTTCGTCTCCGGCAAAACGCAGTATCTCTGCAATCCAATCCAAAAATCACCGTCCAAGCCTTCCGGCTTTTCCTTTCCGTCGATCAATTTCTGCTTCCAATCGTACATGTGGTCCAAGTACTGTAACGCAACCATCTTTTCGAACTCCACCCGAATAAGTCTCGTATGTCGAGGTTCCCAAGTGAACTCTTGCTATAATAACTAAATACTTTATTAAAATATATAATTTTCTATCGATTACCGTGAAACAGCAGAACTACGTTTCTTTTCCCTCGGCTGGGTTATCATTCCAAGTCTGATATGGATGGCGAAGGAGTCCATGCAGCATCTTCAGAAATCATTTGGTAATCCCTGGATGAATGCCAAACCTAAAAAGAAGATATTAGGTCTGGTTGTTGCACAAGCTCCTCGCGAAATGGATGGAGCTTTGGGATAAGTTCTCGGCCTGGTTGTTGCACAAGCTCCTCAACCGCCAGCTGCTGACGCGATGCAGAACTCTATGTCTCGGGAACACAAAATTTGTTCGGACTTGGAGTTCCGTCATCGCTCCTCGATGTACACGACGTACGCGAACTTCCCAAACCAAGAATATCAAGGAAGTCTCTTATAGACCTGAAGAATAAATCAAAATAAAGTAACTACCAACATAATGTAAATAAATCAAATTAAAAATCGAATTTTATGTAAATTATACAAATTTACATTTATATAATAAATTACAATCATTTTTTCTAAAAATATAAATAATTAAAAATACATATATATACATTGAAAATCGATTTTAAAATTAAAATAAATAGTTTCTCTAGATGTAATTTCTAAAAACTTTGTTTAAATTAAAATTAAATATTATTTCTATATCTATTTCCTTAAAATGTTTTTTACATGTTAATATATTACATAATATATCAAAATTTCACATATAATGCATTTTTAATATACAAAAAAGTTTTTAATATTCCAAAATCACATTTTTAATATACAAAAACATGATACAAAACCATTTTTATAATATAAAAAATATTTTTGATGCGGACTATTTTACCTTCACTATAGAGCGAAGATCCAATAGGCGATCGAAACTTTAAAATTTGTAAAGCCTCAAATAAAACCACAAGTGCATTGTACACCGAGGTAGTATTTAAGGGTCGATCCCAAGAGACTAAAGATTGCAACACTAGAGATATGAGAAACAAACTAATCTATAGCAATATTTTTGGTGTTTTTGTTTGGTTTAAAATATAAGAAATGAAAGAAAGTAAACTAAAGCTAACAAATATGATTTCAAGAAGATGATGAATCATGAATTAGGTTATTGATAAGAATATACTAGTGAGTGACATCTAGATGCTAAAATCAAATGATCAACATAATCTCAAGACAATGGAATATTCATTCTTTAGGTTAGTCCACGCCAATGGTAAAAACCTCTTTCTCTAATCAAATTCAAGATCCGCAGTTAGGCATTCCATCTCAATGATTATACAAGCATTAATATACTCTCATTTTCGTCACAAGAGTTCATAGAACCACAGTCAAGTAGCTATGTGACCCAAGCTCACAAAAGATTTGGTTCAAATATTTTTCATAAACACCTTCCGGGTGTGAAATAGCCTAAGATCTAAACTATGGTTAGCTACTCCAAGTCTAGCATTAAAAGCACCTTAAGTGATGAGACAATGAAAATCTAAACTTAAACATCAAGAATATCAAACACCAATCATCCTAATCTACCATAACTCATAGTCCAACAAAAGATAAAACATGGATCATTGGCAAAGGTAATTGATTCGGAATGACTAATAACTAATTAATGATGCTAGAACAAACAAGCATGCTCAATTCCATGACAAGAATCACACACTATAGACTAATTCACTCCCATGATACTAATCCATTTATTAATCACTTAATTAAGCTAATCTTCCAATTGTAATTAAGTGATCAATAATCATTAAGTTCAAGTCCACAATGTCAACTAATCATCTTAAACATCAATTCCCATTGGTTAAGCATGAAAAGCAAGTTTAAGATTTGTCTAGATATTTCATCGAACACCTTCCGGACGTGAAATGTTCAAGTTCTAGAATTTGAATAATTAAGTCAAATCTAGCCTTAAGCACCTCTTAAACATTAGAAATCACATGAATCTAACCCTAATCATCATCAATCAATCATAAATCAACATAATCTATCTAGCCATAATCCACAAAGATTAGTTCCTATACATAAAGAAAGACAAAAGAAAAGACAAAAACATAAATATAAGAGATAGAGATGAAGAATCCTTCACTAATTGGTATGAGAAGATGAAGATCTTGATCCAAAATGTAAAAACATGTTTGGATCTCAAAACCCAACTATAGAGAAAAAAACTTAGGTTTTACAAAGCTAAAAATGTATTTATAGGCTAAGGAAAACGTACCCGGGTCGACCCAAGACAAACCGGATCGGACCCGGGTCAAACCGGAAAAATCAACGTATAACACGCAAAAATCAATGCCGAGCCAAGAAAGCATGTCTCGGACACAACTGCCAAGACAACTCGGTAAAATGCCATCTGGCTCGGGCATACGGCGTCTGGAACAATATCAGTTTGGGCTCGGCAACCCCAAAGAATGTTGATCTCAATCTCGACTCTTCACCTCGTCACTATTATCAATAATACTACCGAGCTGGAGGGTAACTGTTGGGGTCGGTTTTCACCCCATCGAGATCAACTGCTAGAAACACTAAGTGTTTATGTTGGGCCTAGCCAAATGGAAAGCAAGCCTAGCCAAACATGCCCAAGTTTCAGGCTCGTCAACGAGCCATAGCGACGAAGATGGCGACGAGCTGTTGTGGGAGTCGAAACTCGCACAACTAAATTTGGTGAAGGAAATTTAGGGATTCGATAAACTTCTATGAAAAGAAACCAAGAACAGAGATCCAAAGATGATTTTTATTATCTCAGCTGTTTTGAAAGCTGTTGCAAAGAATAACAAGTGTTTAGCTAGATCAATTTTTGGATTCCTTTTTGCGAAGGGGTACATGTTTATTTATACAAGAATAACTCGGCTAGGCCTTTTCCTAAAGGATAAAGGAAAACTTCCTTATTCTTCGGGATTTCTTTTCTTCTCTGGTTCGGATGTGGGCTTCTTTCTTTGGCTCGCTATCTTGGCCCACCAAACTCTTATGGCTGGTTGCCTCGGTCCAACAAGATATTGGGCTGGTTGCTTTACTGGGTCATCGATGAGCTGGCTCGTCGCTTGTCTCGCCTGCTTCTCCCATTGCCGAGCCAGGGAGTTGACTTGTCGTCTGCTTCTCCCAATGTCGAGCCAGAAAGTTGGTTTATCAACATGTTGGCTCGTCACCGTTTGTTGGTTTGCCAACAAGTTGGCTCGTCACCGTAAGTTGGTTTGCCAACAAGTTGGCTCGTCACCGTAAGTTGGTTTGCCAACATGTTGGCTTGTCACCGTTTGTTGGTTTGCCAACATGTTAGCTCGTCACCGTTTGTTGGTTTGCCAACATGTTGGCTCGTCACCGTTTGTTGGTTTGCCAACATGTTGGCTCATCATCGCTTCTCCTTGCTGCCGAGCCAAACGTTAGCTTGTCGCCTAGCCAAACATTGGCTCGTCACTCACTTTTTCATGCCTAGCCAAACGTTGGCTCGTCGCCTACTTCTTCATGCCTAGCCAAACGTTGGCTCGTCACCTAGCCAAACGTTGGCTCGTCACTCACTTCTTCATGCCTAGCCAAACGTTGGCTTGTTGCCTACTTCTTCATGCCTAGCCAAACGTTGGCTCGTCGCCTAGCCAAATGTTGGCTCGTCGCCTAGCCAAACGTTGGCTCGTCATTCACTTCTTCATGCCTAGCCAAACTTTGGCTCGTCTCCTCCTTGCCTCTGTCGCCGAGCCGTGTTTGGCTCGTCTCCTCCTTGCCTCTGTCGCCGAGCCGTGTTTGGCTCGTCTCCTCCTTGCCTCTGTCGCCGAGCCGTGTTTGGCTCATCTCCTCATTGCCTCTGTCGCCGAGCCGTGTTTGGCTCGTCTCCTCCTTGCCTCTGTCGCCGAGCCGTGTTTGGCTCGTCTCCTCATTGCCTCTATCGCCGAGCCGTGTTTGGCTCGTCTCCATTTGGCTAGTCTTTACACTCATTTGGCTAGGCTTTTCCTTTATAGTTAGTATTTTCAGCAGTTGATCTCGATGGGGTGAAAACCGACCCCAACAGTTAGCCCCCCAGCTCGGTAGTATTATTGATAATAGTGAAAAGGTGAAGAATCAAAATTGAGATCAACGCTCTTTGGGTTGCCGAGCCAAATTTGCGGTGAAGCTGTCATTCGTGCGTCGATGTATGCTGAGCTAGACTGAGTGTTACCGAAGCTATATACTCATGTGGCCGAGGCATGCTTCTTTGGCTCGGTATCCTGCTTGATTTTACCGAACGTGGGACAGTACCTGCCGAGGTGTTTACTACCGAGCCAATACTGGAGTATCATGTCGATGAGCCAACTCCTTGACACGCTGCCGAACCATACTGTCACTTGCGTTACCGAGCAATTTTGGCTTGCGATGTTATTATGAGTTACCTCGGCAACTATCATTGTCATAACCTGAGCTATCTTACTGCCGAACCATTGCAGTGTGCTGCTGAGCCGTTTTGCTGAGTGATTTTTTTTAGCTCGGACATGGCATTGGCTCGGTTACAGAGTGTTTTTGTCACAACCATGACTTTATTGGGAACTGCAACCGTTTTCGCATGTTTCTGAGGCCACGTGGCGTCACGCGCTGTGCTTTCATGTATCTTTATATTCAGATCCTTGTTTCACTCCTCATAACTCACTTCTCCATATTTCCAAAAAAACAGGTAGCTCTCTTCTCTCTCTCTTCTTTTATCTCCTTTTTGTTTAAGTTGTTGGCTAGGTCTTTATCAATTCCTCTCTTCCGCCGCCGCTACTTTGAGTTTTCCGACCTATCTTCAAACGTGGCTCGGTGGCGCTTTAAATTATCCGATCAATCTTCAAATTCATCCGGCGACACTTTGCATTTCCCGATCCATCTTCGAATATCCGCGGCGAGTGTTTGAATTTTCCGATCCATCATCCAGATCGCGCTGCTGTCTTGATCTTCTCTGTCGCCGAGCCGAAATTCTTCGTATCAAGTGTGTCTCCGAGCCAAGGTTGCTCCAATTCCTGCTAAGTATCAGTTTGATTCCGAGCCACAATCTCCAATGTCTCACATCGCCGAGCTGGAAGATTCTGTGGGCTCGGCAAATTCTGCCTCGTTGCTTGGACGCAAGATGGTGTTGTCTCCACAAGTTACCGAGCCAGTTGAACCCAGTTCTCCGCTGGGTCAGTTGCAGATTATTGTTCTGTCTCTTGTCGATGAAGCTTTTGATACAGAAGGCTCTTGAAGAAATCAAAACCGAACCAGAAGATTACATTCTTGACGAGGTAGAAAGGATGCGGTTGGAGAGATTATTTGCGAGCCACCAGGCTAAAACTTCGACGAGGCGAAAGACTAAGAGGAAAGCTCCCAAGAGACGACCTCACCCACCTGGTTCGTCTTTGTGCACTGCTGAGTCTTTGGAGGCATTGAGGCATCGATTTAATATCTCAGAAGATGTAGATCTGGTTGTTCCTGTCTCAACAGACCGAGCTGAATCTCCGCCGCCTGGGTATTTCACTCCCTATGAGTGTTTCTTTTACCAATGTCTGCTCTGGTTTCCAATTCCTGGCTTGTTCATCCGCTTTCTGTCCAAACATGGGTTAGCACCGAGCCAAATTACGCCTCGTGGGATGCGTCACTTAGTTGGGATTCTGGTTCGGAGCTATGAGTGCGATGTGACTGTCCGCATTTCCCACCTTTGGCAGTTCCTTGAATTTCAAAAGATCAAAAACTCCAAAGCCTACTATATCTCTAACAAGAAGCATAGAAAGATCATCGAAGGCTTCCGAAACAAGGACGGTGACTGGGGGAACTACTTTTTCTTTGTTCCCATCAATGATGCTACGGTGGAAGCCGAAAGTGTTCATTACGTCAAAGCGGAGTGGAGAACTATTGGTGGGCGAGCCGTAGATTTTTTGGGAGATTTACTAAGGTTTTGTTTTGTAGCGAGCTGACCACTGCTTTCTCTTTGTTTTTGCAGTTCGGCAGATACTCCCTCGTTACCCAGAAGATACACTCACGCTTCGGAACACGCTCGCTGCCAGAAAGTGCCACTAGGAAAATCATTTTTCCCTAAGGAGAGTTGAAAAAGCCCAAGCCATCTACGCCGGTGTTGAAGTATCGGACAGCTTGGAATCTGAACCCTCACCTCAAAACTTCCAAGAAAAAACTATGGGAAAGAGGATGACGATCCGTGACAAGCAAACTTTAAAGGAGAAGAAAGAAAAGGAAGCTGCCAGCCGAGCCGTGGATGGGGCTGAACCAGTTGCCGAGGCAGATCCTGAGATGCCTGGTGAGATTGACGCTAGGACAGAGCGTCAAACTCTACCCGAGCCTCCAACTCTTGATGCCGAGGCCAAGGAAGTGGTTTCAGCGCTTGTTCCAGTCGCCAGGCCTTCTAGCTCGGCAATATCTCAACACAAAGGGAGTAAGAGACTTGCTGCCGCCGAGCCTGACAAGGAAAAGTCCAAAGAAAAACAAGAAAGACGGAAACGCCAAAAGCCTACCGACCCAACTTCTGCCAAGCCAATGCCAACGTTATTTAGACACGAAGGGTCCGAGCCGATCTGTAATGACGGGGATGCCTCAGCGACTCTCTTCTCGCAGGTCCGCTGCTCAGGAGATAGACTGCCGTCTCTTGACATGCTATCTCATGGCGACCTGTATACTGATATGTCGCTCCGAGGCACCAAGGTACGTTCGGAGATTGCATGTTTCACTAAGTAAATGGATTTGGTTCTAACTATTTCTTCCTATGACCAGTTCGTCGCGTCCATCAATAAACTTGTTGCTGCTTTTGAGCAAGATGTGCGAAAGGACAGATGCCGGATCGAAGATGCTCGCAAGGACGCATCTTTCTTCAAATATAAGGTTGCCGAGCTAGAGAGCAGACACACTGGCGAGCTGGCAATTGCTTCAGCTCGGATTGAGGCTCTCGAGAAAGAGAAGGCATTTCTCAAGATCGAGTGGAAAAAGGCAGGCGATTTGGCTATGAGGTTGGACCTCTCTAAGCAGAAGAAAGCTGCCGAAATTGAGTACTTGAAGAGGCAACTCACCGCTGCTAACGCTTTGCACGAGGCGAATGTCAAAAAAACCCGAAAGGCAGCGAGGCGAGAAATGTCAGAGAAATTCCAGGAGCAGCTCGCCAAGATTGAGAAGAGCATCGACGAGCTGAAGACGGCGAAAGAAAAAGAGCTTGATCTGGCCCAGGTCGACAGCAACCTTTAGTTGCTTGACATTCTGCAGAAAGAGGACGCGCCTACTCTTGACTCCGAGGTGATGAAGCTGACAGGGTGGAGAGCTGAATTGGCTGACGTGGCTGATGATTTTGAGAGGATTGAGGCCGAGCTGAAGAAAGATCTGACGTTTTCACCTGTTTCCTCAGATTCTGTGGATACTCTCCTGGGGAGCGAGCCAATGGAGAATGCGAGCGCGAAAGTCGGAGTTGCAGATTTTGCAGGCTCCAATGTTGGCACGCCCGGAGTTGCCAATCTTGCCCAAGAATCGACTGCCGATCTGGAAACGACCACCGAGCTGGACCCTCCCAACTGATCTCTTTCTTAGCGCTCTTAGACTCCGAACCTTATTTTTTGTATTTTGAACATAAGTGCATTGACGGTTTTATCCACTTAGTTTCTGTGTAATATGGTTTGACTTTCGTAAGAGTTGTCGTCTGTTGGCATTATATTTTCTATCTTTATTAGATTAATTTGCTTATGTTTGCGTATTTGTTTTGCTGTATTTTGATGTTATATATCGCGAACCATCGTGTTAAGAAATGTGTGGCTGTATTTGTATTGGGCGCTTTGTTGTCAGTTTAGAGTTTGCGGTGTTCCGACTTATATTCCCATTCTTTTGACGATGAAACATATTTAAAATCTCACACTAACTAGTAGGTTTAGTATCATGTTTCAGAGATGTTTTCGACCAGTGTACCAAGAGGTGTTTACTGGGTTTAAGAGTTTTCTTCGAGTTTTAAGACTTGTGAGTTTTCGACTTACGGGTCCCTCTCGAAGATAAACTTGTAAGAATATCGTTCAGGATATACCTTTCGGATATTATACCAGGATATACCCAATCAGAATTTGTATAGCGTGCTTTTATACCCGTGAGAGGGTGTTTGAGAACCCTATCCCGTATAGAGATAGTGGTTTAAAATCCGTACAGGATGTGGTAGTCCATCTGTTGTGGCCAGCAACATACGAGGTGATAGGATATCCGTGAAGGATGTATAGTTTGTGATTTGCGTAGGCCGAGTGACACAAGTTTGTGTTTTGAAATAGTTTGAAGTTATTCTCTTTTATAAGTGTAATGCGAGATATGGGAGTATAAATGTATACGTAACCACTCCCCCCTTTTTTAAGGAGGGGGACAACTGAACCCATCCGAAGACGAGCTGCCTATGTACCCTTTTCAGGTATCAAGTCGTCCCGTAGTTCATGCGAAGTGACTTAGTGGTAATACCTCTTTAGGTGCATTGCGTTCCAAGACCTTGGTATCGAAATGTCAGACATGTTAGCGAGCTCGTACACTCCTTGTCAGACTGTTTTAGTGATTTTGTAGGGTCCTTCCAAGTTTGCTCCTAGTTTGCCAGCATTTGTTTCGGCCGTGTTCTGAAAGACTTTGCGGAGGACCAGATCACCTTCTTTGAACTTGTGACTTCTGACGTTGGTGTTGTAATACTTAGCCGCCGCCTGTTGGTAATTTTGAATCCGAACCAGCGCTTGATCTCTTCGTTCGTTAACCAAGTCTAACTCGACGAGTAACATAAGGTGATTCAGTCCTTCCTGCCCTGAAAGAAGTCTGCGGCGGACTCCAGGAAATTGGACTTCGGCTGGGATGACACATTCTGCACCGTAGACAAGAGTGAAAGGTGTTTCACCGGTGGCTCGCCGTGGAGTGGTTCGGTGTGACCATAATACTCCTTCGAGTTTATCTGCCCAGCGTCCCTTCTTTGCATCAAGGCATTTTTTTCAGACCGTCCAGGATAGTCTTGTTTACTGCTTCTGCTTGCCCATTCCCTTGTGGATAGCATGGCGTAGACTTGTTGAGTCGTATCTTCCATTTTTCATAGAAGGCTTCAAACATTGTAGAGATAAACTGTGAGCCGTTGTCTGTGACGATTTTGTAGGAAACTCCATGTCGGCATAAGATATTTTTCCAGACGAAACTTTCGACTTAGGCATCTTTAATGTTGGCGTAAGAATCTGCCTCGACCCATTTGGAGAAATAATCCGTCAGGACTAACATAAATCTCTTTTGCTTTGATTTATGTAGAGGCCCGGCTATATCCATTGACCAGCGCATAAAGGGGTAGGGTGCTGAGATTGAGGATAACAATTATGTGGGTTGGTGAATTATTGGGGCATGTCGTTGGCATTTCTCGCACCTAGCAGATAGCTTTTCGCAATCCTTCACCATAGTTGGCCAATAGTAACCATGATGCTTGATCTTGATGGCCAAAGCTCTCCCACCGGATTGGTTGCCGCATGATCTGCTGTGGACTTCTTCCATGATTTTTTTAGCTTCGTCGCCTTCGACACATGCCATCAGTGGTCCTGAGAATCTCCACTTAAAGACATTTCCGTCTAATATAACGTATCGGGCGGCTTGAGCTCTGAGTTTTCGGGCAGCCCATTTGTCTGATGGTACCTCACCGTCCATGATGTATACGCGAATTGTTCCCATCCATTCTTTATTGCATTCGTAATCTGCTTCCGTTGGTTGTGGATCTTCCTCCATCTCCACTGCTTCACCTTCGGCCGGAGGATATTTGTTAGGCTCTTCCTCTATCTCAATTGCCTCATCTTCCGCCGATGGCATCATGTTTTGGTCTTCGTCCATAGTGGTGATGCCGGCGCTCCCGGATGCACCTTCGGCCTGGGTTACTGTTTGGGAGCGGGTGACTGCGTTCACGGTGTCAGAGAGGTTGATACTTGGGTTTTTGATGAATTCCACTGGGATTATCCTTTTCAAATCCGGATCGGAGGTTGATGCGAGTGATGCTAGTGCGTCTGCCGAAGTGTTTTTCCCGCGTCCGTGTTAATGTGAACTCCTCGAACTGTGCAGCCATCTCCTTGAGGATCTTCAGATAAGCTTCCATTCGGTCATCTCTCGCCGTGTACTCGCCGCTGACTTGGTTGACCACCAGCTGTGAATCACAGTAGGCCTGGATATACGAAATTTTAAGTCCGTGAGCAAGTCTCATTCCTGCGATCAAGGCCTCATACTCTGCTTCGTTATTGGATGCGCGGAAACCCAAACGAAATGACTGTTCGAGGATCTTGCTTGTCGGAGAGGTTAAGCGTATTCCTTCTCCAGATCCTTGTTTCGATGATGATCCATCCGCGTGAAACCTCCATATTGGGCTCAGAGCCGGCTCTTCTATCACTTCAGGGAGTTCTATCAGAAAGTCTGCTAGGACTTGAGACTTTGCGCAGGTTCTGCTTCGATACTCGATGTCGTATTCGCTCAGCTCTATTGCCCACTTTGCCCATCTCCCAGACTGGCTAGGGCTATGCAAGATGGGTCGCAGTGGGAAGGTAGTCAAAACCACAACGTTGTCAGCCTTAAGGATTTTAAGCGAGAAGACAAGAAGGACCAGCTGAACCAGGCAAATCAGAATGGTGATCTCCCCCAAGCGAGAAAGGCGAGATGACGAGGAGACACAGTCAGGCTCTCGAAGAAGAGTAAACATGATAATGGGAGGATCACAATACTGTTCAGACACGGTGTCTTCAATCAAATCTTTCCATGGCGAGTCGATGCCAGTGTCAACTTGTCAACACCTTCCAAACTTCCCAATGAGGTAATCTCGTTCGAAGAAAGGTAAACCACAGGTATTGACCGACCAAATAACGACCCTCTCGTGATAGAGTTAATCGTGGATGATTGCGACGTCGCCCGAGTTCTAATAGACACGGAAAGCTCCGTAGACGTGATATTCCGGGAAACTCTCAGAAGGATGAACATAGACCTATCCAAAATCACGGCCGCGCCAAAGCCTTTAACCGGATTCTCAGGAGAAACAACCATGACCCTGGGAACAATAAATTGAATGATGTTGGGGTCGGTTTTCACCCCATCAAGATCAACGGCTAAAAGCACTAAGTATGGGTATTAGACCTAGCCAAATGGAGAGAAAGCCTAGCCAAAGATGGAGACGAGCCAAAACCACGGAGATACGGTAAGGCAGAGGTGATGAGCCAAACACTTGGCTCGGTGACAGAGAAAAGCAGTGACCAGCCAAACAGGGTTCGGCGACAGAGGCAAAGCAGTGACGAGCCAAACACGGTTCGGCGACAGAGGCAAGCTGGAGATGAGCCAAGCATGGCTCGGCGACAGAGAAAAGGAGGAGACGAGCCAAGCACGGCTCGGCGACAGAGAAAAGGAGGAGACGAGCTAAACACAGCTCGGTGACAGAGACAAGTAGTGACGAGCCAACACTTGGCTCGGCATCAGGAAAGCAGCATGTTGGCAAACCAGCAAATGGTGACGAGCCAACATGTTGGCAGACCAGCAAAAGGTGACGAGCCAACATGTTTGCAGACCAACAAACGGTGACGAGCCAACATGTTGGCAGACCAACAAATGGTGACGAGCCAACATGTTGGCAGGCCAACAAATGGTGACGAGCCAACATGTTGGCGAACCAGCAAACGGTGACGAACCAACATGTTGGCAGACTAACATTCCTCTGGCTCGGCGTTAAGGCAAAGAGGTGACGAGCCAACATGTTGGCAGACTAACATTCCTCTGGCTCGGCGTTAAGGCAAAGAGGTGACGAGCCAACAATGAAACTCCTCTGGCTTGGCATCAGAAAGAAGCATCTACGAGCAAAAACATCATGGTGGCAAGACAAGCAAGACAGGACAAATGAAAAGACAAGGAAGCGACGAGCCGGATTTCTGACGACCCGGCAAAACAGCAAGCTCAACATAATGTTGGGCCGAGGTAACGAGCCGCAAGAGGTTGGTGGGTCAAGATAGCAAGTCAAAGTGAGAAGCCCACATCCGAACCGACTTATACAAACCAGAGAAAGGAAATCCCGAAAAAAAGGAAGTTTTTCTTTTTCTTTTTGAGGAAGGCCTAGCCGACTTAGGTCTGGATAAATAGTTATGTACCTCCTTTTAAAAAGAGATCCGAAAATTGACCTAGCTAAACACTTGTTATTCTTTGCAATAGCTTTCAAAACAGCTTAGATAATAAAAACCATCTTTGGATCTCTGTTCTTGGTTTCTTTTCATAGAAGTTTGTCGCATCCCTAAATTTCCCTTACCAAATTTAGTTTTGCGAGTTTTGACCCCCACAATTTGGCGCCGTCTGTGGGGATTCTCAAACTTTCTGACACCTAAGAAACACCGAATACGAGATCTGAAACAATGACTACCGATGGAGATCAAAGCGGCGATGATGCAAGCAACACTAGCATTGATCTTCCTGGAACGAGAACCAACCCACCGCCGGCAATCACGGAAGGCGCTTCGGAAACACTAACAGAATTGAAGAACATGATGACCACGTTCCTGAAGAAGGCAGAGGAGCAAGACAAGCTGAATAACTCACTAACGGAGAGAATTGAGACGCTAGCAACGGAGAGCCGAGCCAGAAATACATGATTCGGAGGCATGGGTTTGACACTGAATCCACCCGTCAGTGGAATCACCAGACGACTCGGTTTAAACCCAACATCCCTGGATTTTTCAACACCACATGACGCACCAAGGACTTTGGGAGAACTGCCACCGCCACATCCAAATAATGAGCAAACACCCGCAGCGACAAGATCAAATATCACCGAGCCACCTCAACTGATCCGAGGAGCAAGGGGAGCCAGCGGTGGACATGACCTACACACCGACGCTGGGTCGGCTGCAGCAATCGTTCTCGACGAAGGAGACCACGACGCAGAAAATCTCGTTGAGGAAGGATTCGCACCAGCAATGACGGGAACCCGAGCCAGTGAAGGTGATACTAACCTAAACCGAGCCATGAATTTAACAGAGGAACAAAAAAATCTCCTGTGGGTCCAACAGGTGCAATACACTGACGAACCTAGAACGACGAGCCGAACCCATAGAGAAGAGTTGGAAGAAATCCGAACCTCCTTGAACCGTGCCACTGCTGAGATGAAAGCCCTCAGATCCCAAGTTCACAAGGCAACCAGTAAAGTCCTGGAGATTGATCGCGTACTGGAAGAAGCACACAATACACCATTTACAACCCTACCAGGACAAGGATTTTCGACCCAGGAAAGATCAAAGTTCCAGTTTACGGAGGGACAACTGACCCAAAAGAACACATAACGGCGTTTATCATAGCAATGGCCCGAGCCAATTTCAGAGAAAGGGAGAGAAACGCCGGTTTCTGCCTCCTGTTTGTGGAGCATCTAAAGGGTGCAGCCCTCCAATGGTTTTCCAGACTGGAGCGGAACTCCATTGACGATTTCTAGCAGCTGTCTGCCACTTTCCTGAAGCATTACTCAATGTTTATGGATCGAGGAGCCTCTGATGCTGATCTCTGGACATTGACTCAAGGACCTACGGAGACATTACGAAGTTTCATGGGAAGATTCAAAGCAGTGATGTCAAAGGTCGAGGGCGTAAGCGATAAAGCCGCCGTGCTTGCACTAAAAAGGGCGCTGTGGTACGAATCAGAGTTCCGAAAAGAAATAGCCTTGAACGCGCCGCTATCAATCAAAGATGCGTTGCACCGAGCCTCAGATTTCATAGACAACGAAGAAGAGATGAAGGTTTTGTCGCAGAAGTATGGAGCAGCCAAAACGACGAACCATTCCTTCCAAACTCCGAACCAACCGCTTCATAAGAAGAATGCTCAATGAAACGGGTACGTGCACCACGAGAAACCCAATTTCGGAGGAGCCCACAACTACCAGGTGGGAGCAGGACACGAAATCAGAGTTCGTACGACGAATTTTTTTATTGCAAGTATCATCACATGCACGGTCACTCAACTGCAAACTGCCGAACTCTGGGAATAAAGCTTGCGGCAAAGCTAGTAGCCGGAGAACTCGGTAACGCTGCGAGCCTGAAGGACTTCGAGCGAGAAGGTGAAAAGGTCCAGCCGAACCAGATAAATCAAAACGATGATCCTCCCAAGCGATGAAGGCGAGATGACGAGGTGACGCAGCCAAGTTCTCGAAAAGAATAAATATGATAATGGGAGGATCGCAATACTTCTCAGACACGGTATCCTCAATCAAAGCCTTCCAGCGGCGAGCTGATGCAAGTGTCAACTGGTCAACACCTTCCAAACTTCCCAACGATGTCATCTCTTTCGAAGAAAGGGAAACCACCGGCATCGACCGACCACATAATGACTCCCTCGTGATAGAATTGATCGTCGACGATTGCGACGTCGCCCGAGTCCTGATAGACACGGGAAGCTCTGTAGATGTGATCTTCCAGGAAACTTTCAGATGGATGAACATAGACCTATCCAAAATCATAGCCGCGCAGAAGCCTTTAACCGGATTCTCAGGAGAAACAACCATGAACCTTGGAAAAATAAAACTTCCCGTCCGAGCTGAAGAAGTAACCAAGATAGTGGAGTTTTCGGTTGCTGATCATCCTGCAATCTACAATGTGATTATGGGTACCCCCTGGATAAACTCCATGCGAGCCGTACCATCGACCTATCACCTCTGCATCAAATTTCCAACCCCTGGAGGAGTCAAAACAATTTGAGGAAACCAAAAAGAGTCCCGCATTTGTTTTCTAGCCGAGCACAAACTAAGAAACCCCGTCACAGATACCACCACCAAGCGAAAGAAGATGAAGACTGACAGGGAAGTCGAGAAGGAGTTGGCAAAACTCTTATAGCAATTACAGATTATGGAGGATCGTGAGAGGAAGAGCAAACCCACCTGCGATCCCATTGTTTCAGTAAACATTGATGGCAACCACCCAGAGCGTTGCGTTGAGATAGGGGCCGAGCTGAAAGATCCGATAAGGGGAGAGCTAATTTCTTTTCTTGAAAAGAACGTAACCACCTTCGCATGGGAAGTAGAAGACATGCCCGGTATCAGCATCAACGTGACATGCCACGAGCTAAACATAGACCCGACCTTCAAACCAGTCAAACAGAAAAGACGAATGACGAGGTGGAAAGATTACTACGCGTGGGATCAATAGTTGAAGCAAAATACCCTGACTGGCTCGCTAACCTAGTAGTGGTCAAGAAGAAGAATGGGAAGTGGCGTGTATGCGTGGATTTCACCGACCTGAACAAGGCCTGCCCAAAAGATAGCTTCCCACTTCCACATATCGATCGATTAGTAGAAGTCACAGCGGGCAACAAACTCCTTTCGTTTATGGATGCTTTCTCCGGATACAACCAGATCCTAATGAATCCAGACGATCAAGAGAAGACAGCATTCATTACGAACCGCGGAATATATTGCTACAAAGTGATGCCGTTCGGGCTCAAAAATGCCGGAGCAACTTACCAGCGGTTGGTCAACCGAATGTTTGCCGACCAACTCGGAAAGACAATGGAAGTTTACATAGATGACATGCTGGTAAAGTCTTTGGAAGAAAAGGACCATGTAGCTCATTTAGAAGAATGTTTCGAGCAACTGAATCGGCATAACATGAAACTCAACCCAACCAAGTGCAGATTTGCGTGACATCTGGAGAGTTCTTAGGATACCTGGTCACTCACCGTGGAATTGAAGCCAACCCGAAGAAGATTGATGCGCTCATACAAATGGCGTCACCCAAAACAAAACGCGAAGTCCAGAGGCTGACAAGAAGGATCTTTGCACTGAATCGGTTCATCTCTCGATCAACAGATAAATGTTTACCTTTCTACGATACATTGCATGGGAACAAGAAGTTTGAATGGACAGAGAAATGCGAACAGGCTTTTCAACAGCTGAAGGAGTACCTAGCCAGTCCTCCGGTACTTACAAAACCAGTGGAAGGCGCACCATTATTCCTTTACACGGCCGTTTCAGCAACAGCAGTAAGTGGAGTACTCATCCGGGAAGAGCGTAGCGAGCAGAAACCTATCTTCTATGTCAGCCAGGCTCTCACCGACGCTGAAACCCGGTATCCGCAGATGGAGAAACTGGCATTGTCTGTGATAATGTCCGCTTGAAAACTGAGACCATACTTCCAGTCACATTTGATTGTGGTTTTGACTACCTTCCCCCTGCGATCCATCCTGCATAGCCCCAGACAGTCAGGGAGATTGCCAAAGTGGGCAATAGAGCTGAGCGAATACGACATCGAGTATCGGAGCAGAACCTGCGCGAAATCTCAAGTCCTTGCAGATTTTCTGATAGAACTCCCGGAAGAAGTGATAGAAGAGCCAGCTCCGAGCCCATTATGGAAGCTCCACGCAGATGGATCGTCGTAAAAACAAGGATCTGGAGTGGGAATACGGTTAACCTCTCCAACAGGCGATATCCTGGAACAGTCATTCCGCTTGGGTTTTCGCGCATCCAATAACAAAGCAGAGTACGAAGCTTTGATCGCAGGAATGAGACTCGCTCTTGGACTCAAGGTTTCACATGTCCAGGCCTACTGTGATTCGCAGTTGGTGGTCAACCAAGTCAGCGGTGAGTACACAACAAAAGATGACCGAATGGAAGCTTATCTGAAGATAGTCAAAGAACTTGCTGCACGGTTCGAAGAATTCACATTGACACGGATACCACGCGGGGAAAACACTTCGGCAGACGTACTAGCAGCACTCGTATCCACCTCCGATCCAGACCTGAAAAGGATAATCCCAGTGGAATTCATTAAACATCCAAGCATCAACCTCTTTGATTCCGTAAATGCAATCACCCGCTCCCAAACAGCCAACCAGGCCGAAGATACATCCGGGGGTGTTGATTCCACAACCTTAGAGGAAGACCAAAACATGTCACCTTCGGCGGAAGACGAGACAATCGAGATAGAGGAAGAGCCCAAAGCAGATCCTCCGGTCGAAGGTGAAGCAGTTGAGATGGAGGAAGATCCACAACTGACAGAAACAGACTACAGATGTGGCAAAGAATGGATGGGAGCAATCGGTGTTTACATCATGGACGGCGAAGTACCATCAGATAAGTGGGCCGCTCAAAAACTCAGAGCTCAAGCCGCTCGATACGTTCTATCAAACGGAAATGTCTTCAAGTGGAGATTCTCAGGACCACTGATGGCCTGTGTAGAAGGCGCCGAAGCTAGAAAAATCATGGAAGAAATCCACAGCGGATTGTGCGGCAACCATTCTGGAGGACGAGCCCAGGCAATCAAGATCAAGCGCCACTGTTACTATTGGCTGTGGGAGTATAAATCCACGCCAATTGAATTCGTTGTCTTTTAGCGAGATCTGAAACTTCTGAGTAAAAACCACCAAAAAACACAAACAGAGATCCAAAGTTGGTGTTTTATTAAGCTGCTTAGAAAGCTTTTGTGTCAGAGCAAAAGTACAGAGTTTTGCTAGGTAAATTGTGGATCCCCTTTTCTTAGGGTTTACATCAGTATATATACTAAGTTAAGTCGGCTAAGTTAGTATCCAAAGAGATAAGGAAGATTTCCTAATTCTTCGGGATTTTCCTTTTAGCAAAGCCTGTCATCGTCATGGGCTTCGATTCATGGGCTATTTTTGTCATCTCTTTTGTGGGCTTGAATTTGTGGGCTCGTTGTCTCGGCCCATTCTCTAACCATGGTTCGGGTGACACCATGGTTCACGGTTCGGGTGACACCATGGCTCATGACCCCCGATCCGTCTGTCGTGCCATGGATCGGGGTATACGTCCGAGCTTCTTCGCTGTGGGTCGTGACCCCCGATCCGTCTGTCGTATCGTGGATCGGGGTAAGTGACCCAGCTTACCTTATCACGGTCAGGGACCTCGATCCACCTCCTTGTCACGGTTCGGGATCCCGATCCAACTTGTCTTCACAGTTAGGGATCCCAGTCCACCTCGTCACGGATCGGGGGTCCCGATCCAACTTGTCACGGATCGGGGGTCCCGATCCAACTTGTCACGGATCGGGGGTCCCGATCCAACTTGTCACGGATCGGGGGTCCCGATCCAACTTGTCACGGATCGGGGGTCCCGATCCAACTTGTCACGGATCGGGGGTCCCGATCCAACTTGTCACGGATCGGGGGTCCCGATCCAACTTGTCACGGATCGGGGGTCCCGATCCAACTTGTCACGGATCGGGGGTCCCGATCCAACTTGTCACAGTTAGGGGTCCCGATCCAACTTGTCACGGATCGGGGTCCCGATCCAACTCTTGCTTCGTGGTGCAGGATCCCGATCTAACTTTACAGTTAGGGACCCCGATCCAACACCTTCACGGTCAGGACCCCGATCCAACACCTTCACGGTTAGGGATGCTAACCCAACTCTTACTCCATCGTTAAGGATCCCGATCCAACTCCTCCGTGGTTAGGGGTCCCGATCCAACTTCACAGTTAGGGACCCCGAACCAACACCTTCACGGTTAGGGATCTAGTTACCAATGCTCTTTCATACTTAGTCATTTTCAATCGTTGATTCTCAAGGGGTGAAATCTGACCCCAACAGTTAGCCCCCCTGCTTGGCAGTGTCAGTGATGTTATTGCCGAGCTGTTAATGGTCGAGTCTGAGATCAACGATTCGAACCGTTCCCTTCTAACTAACCCGAACTGTCTGTTTGGTGACGATCCCGAACCGTTATATGCGGGTGGTCCCGAACCACCACTAATTGGTATTGCTGTATCTTTATCGGGGAGTGCAAACATTTTTGCTGATTCCCGAGGCGAATGACATCATCATCTGCCTATATATCTCGCGATACTTCTCATTTCTTCACTACTTCATTCCTCCGAAAATTCTTCAAAGCAGGTAACCTCTCTCTTCTTTCTCTCTCTAATTTTTTTTCTTAAGTTATTTTCAAGTCGGAACTCCGTTGTTCTTCCTTCGCCACCGATCCACTTGAATTTCCCGATCCATCTTCAACTGGCTCCGCCGCTATCTTCGAGTTTTCCGATAGTCTGCCTAAAAATTTGGATCTGACGAAAATTTTTTAGAAGATCCTTGATCGTTCTTCGATTCTTCTGAGAGCTTCGATCTGTTTTGATTCCTGTTGATAGCCCGATCTGTTTTCCAAATCTCAGAGAGCTTGGATCTTCTCTCCTTGGTTCCTGGGGATCCTAACTTGTTTGTTTGCCTTTCAAAGGACCCGATCCGTCTTTTTTGTTTAATTCGAAAGATGTCCCAGTTGTCCGGTTATGCGTCCACCGAACCGTATGCCCGTCTGTTTGGCATTTCAGGGCAGTCTTCGTCTCCCGAACCATCTCTTTCTCCCGAACTACCTCTCGCCCAAAGCTATAGCAGGGAAGATTCCTCGGGTGCACGCGTTTCAGAAGATCTCAACAATTCAAGTGATTCGGGGGTAGGGCCTTCTATCCTTGGTAGAAAAATGGTGCTTTCCGAGTCTTCAAGAGCTAACAGTAACTCCGGCGACCCGCTGAAATTCGAAGTGCCCCATCTTCACGACTCTCCTTTCGACGAGGCGGCGAACCCCTATACTGATGCAGCGGATCCCGATCCGCCGAAAATTAAACCAGAGGATTGGCTCTTTGATCCAGCTGTAGCCAGGCAGGAACTGAAACGCTTGATGGGCCCTAACTGTCGAGCTCCGAAGAAGAAAACCCGGAAGCGACCCGATCCACCTGGCTCAACCCTCTCGACCCTGGATTCGCTGACGGCTCTAAGACATAGATTTAGCATTTCAGAGGAAGTTGAGCTTGTTCTTCCGTCGCCGTCCGATCGGGCCGACAATCCTCCTCCTCATCACTTCACTCTTTACGAAAGCTTCTTCTACCGCTGTTTGTTGATCCCTGAAGTTATTTTGCAGTTTTTATGGAAGCACAACTTTGCCATTGCTCAAATCAATGCTCGGGGAATCAGGCATATGGTTGGTATTCTGGTTAGGAGCTACGAATGCGACGCCGAAGTTGGTGTAGAGCATCTTAGCAACTTTCTTGAATTCAGACGCCGCAACAAAAGAGAGTTAAAATATTATGTGTCGGGTAAAGCCAGGAAAAACATTATAAAGGGTTTCCCGACTAAGGATGATAATTGGGAAAACTACTTCTTTTTTGTCCCTATCACCGAAGCGTCTGTGGGCCCGAACTGTCTTCGCTTTATCAAGTCGAACTGGGGAAAATTGGTAGCCGATCCGTTGCTCGACTTGGGCCACGGCTTGGGTTTTTAAATACTTGGTGATTTTCCCTTTTTAGGTTTCCTAATCTCGCATATGCTGTGTTTTTTTTTGTAGTGCGTCATCTCCGCCTTTCGCTTCCCCCCGATCTGTCTGAGATACACGAAACGCTTTCCGCTCGCAAGTGCAATTGGCTAAGGGATTTCAACTTTCAACGAGTAGAGAGAGCCCGAGCCCTTTCGGAAGGACAATCCGTTGATCAATCGTCCTCTTCAAATTCCTCGAAAGACACGATGGGAAGACCTACCTTCAGGGATCGGGCTGCCGCGAAAGCCAAAGCGGAGGAAGAGGCGAAAGAGAGAGCAAGACAGGCAAAATCGTTGAGCCAATCTCGCCCCCCGAACCAACCGGCTTCAACTATTCCTGCTCCCGAACCATCCTCCGCTGTTAATCTCCCCGAACCGACTCCTTCCTCGTTAGCTCAAGGAGTTGTCCTGGGGCTTCGTCCGGCTGACTCCCAAATACTGCCGCATAAAAATAAGGGCAAAGGGAAAGCCGAGAAAAAAAGCCCCGAGCCGTAAACGCCAGTTATCGGCAGCCGACAAGGGTGGAGAAGTGCCGAAGCGTCCAAAGCACGCTGGTTTGTCCCGAGTCGTCCCCGACGCAATACCTCTTTCCACCATTCCCCTGACTACCGAGGGCATCTATAACGACGCTTCAGCGTCTACGGCCATCTTCTCAAGAATGATATGTCCGGGTGATCATTTTCCACCGCCCGACACCCTGCTTAGGGACAAGGCTTACAGTGAGATGTCTCTCAGGGGCGTCAAGGTATACGTAATGTTTACTTGTTTCGACCTTGGGGCCCGAACCATTTAAGTTTATATAATGACAGTATCCTGGTTGTTTTGTAGTTCATCTCCCATCTTAATAAGATGGTCATCGGGTATGAGTCTGACGCCCGCAAGGATCGCGAGAAGGTCGAAGATGCTAGGCGGAAAGCCATTGAGCTTGACGGGAGGCTCAAAGAAGTCGAGGCGAACCAGGCCGCAGAGCAAGAGGATCAAGAACCTTGAAACCGACGCAGAAAGATGCCGAAAACACATTAAAGAAGCCGACGAGCGGGTCATGCGGCTAGAGTCCGGGAAGATAAGGCGGGATGCGCACATAGCCAGTTTGACGCGGCAGCTGGAAGCCGCGAACGAGCTCCTCGAAAGTAAGGTCGAGCAAGCTACTCTTGAGGCCAAACGCGAGACTATGTCGATGCTCGAAGGCAAATTTTCCCGAGCCGAAAAGCTTCTTGGTCAGATCGACGGTGAACCAAAGGAGAACATGATTGACCTTGCCCAGATCGAAGGCAATCTCCAATTCATTGGGCTGCTCCAAAGCGACGACCCGCCATCCCTCGATGCCGAGGCGAGGAGTTTAGCTGAGCAGAAGGAGGGCTTGATGGGGTCTCATGAGGTATTTACTCAGCTTGTGGCGGAAATGAGAGGAATCCTGCGACTGTCTCCAGTTCGTTCTGACATTCTCAAGGAGCTCAACGATGGTGAGCCCATGGAGACGGCTGCTGCAAGTGTCGGGATCCAGGATTTCTCTGGTTCTAACCAGGGAACGCCTGGTTTGGCTGATATTAGTCCCACGAAGGTTGTTAAGGATACAGTCCCCGCACCCATTCCTTCAGAATCTCCCGATCCGGCGCTAGAGAAAAAGGTTGCAGAGGTTGCCGAGGCGCTCCTTGAGGAGGACAAGGCCCCCGAAGGTGAATTAGCTAAGCGGGTGGTGGAGTCAGAGCAGAAGGCGGTTATGACTCCCGAGATAGTGGAGGACTACGATCCTCTTTTCTTTGTTTAGTTTTAAAACTTTTTTTTTTGTTTAATGCCTGGACGGCTTTATCCAAGTTGTCTAAGAACTTATCACTGGTTGCTGACTTAGCTAACCCTTGCCTTTGAATATATATGTCTTTCGTTTATCAATAGATTCAAGATGCCTTGCTTGCATTGTTTTTGTTGAGTAGTTGTTCTGATGAGCGAATACAAACTTATGTTTGCGTAGTTATGAGATGATCAGTCTCGAGATGATCATTTCGGTTTACAGGTAGATTACCATAAACTTATCTGCTCCGATAATGAACACTTGTTTGCATAGTCTAGGACGAGCATTTCGGTTTACGGATAAGTTACCATGAACGTATCCGCTCCGAGAATGAACGAATACTTGTATAGCGCGCTTTTAATCCTGAGACGGATGTGAGAGTTCTCTATTGTGGCCAGCAATAGTGAAGATGTAGCGAGATGCCCATTGTAGTCTGATTTGCTCAAATATGTCTGTTTTGTTAAGACTTAGTGATCCTTGAAGGATGTTTAGATAGAAACTGTTTTTTAGA